>JBBPBO010000003.1:33788776-34160205 GCA_037974295.1 Cicer cuneatum | reverse complement strand
AATGTTAATCTATTGACACAAATGCACTTATTGGATGAACTACATTCCATAAGAATGAAAAGTGATTTGAATAAGCCTTGAGATGCACGAAATGACGTAAAAGTTAAATTAATGACACAAACGCACTTATTGGATGAACAAAATTGGTTAAGAACGAAATAGATTAGAATAAGCCTAGGGTTGCACAAAATGACATAATTGTTAAATTAATGACTCAAACGCACTTATTGAATGAACAACATTTGTTAAGAATGAAAAGTGATCAGAATAAGCCTTGAAATGCACAAAAGGACGAGAATATTCATCCAATGACACAAATGCACTATTTGGATGAACTTCATTCTTTAAGAACCAAAAGTGATTAGAATAAGCATTGAGATGCACAAAATGACATAAATGTTCATGCAATGACACAAATGCACTTATTGGATGAACTACATTCCTTAAGAACGACAAGTGATTAGAATAAGCATTGGGATGCACCAAATGACCTAAATGTTATTCCATTGACACAAACACACTTATTGGATGAACTACATTCGTTAAGAACGAAAATGGATGAGAATTATTCTCGCATGCACAAAATGACGTAAATGTTAATCCAGTGATAGAAAAAAACATTTTGGATGAACTACATTCCTTTAGAACAAAAAGTGATTAGAATAAGCCTTGGGATGCCCAAAATAACATAAATGTTAATCTATTGACAAAAATGCACTTATTGGATGAACTACATTGGCTAAGAATGAAAAGTGATTAGAATAAGCCTCAGAATGCACAAATTGAAGTAAATGTTCATCCAATGACAAAAACGCACTTATTGGATGAACTACATTCCTTAAGAACGAAAAGTGATTTGAATAAGCCTTGGGATGTACAAAAGGACGTAAAAGTTAAATTAATGACACAAACGCACTTATTGGATGAACAACATTGGTTAAGAACGAAATTGATTAGAATAACCTAGGGATGCACAAAATGACATAAATGTTAAATTAAAGACTCAAACGCACTTATTGGATGAACAACATTAATTAAGAACGAAAAGTGATTAGAATAAGCCTTGAAATATACAAAATGACGTAAATGTTCATGCAATGACACAAATGCAATTATTGGATCAACTACATTCCTTAAGAACGACAAGTGATTAGAATAAGCATCGGGATGCACAAAATGACCTAGATGTTATTCCATTGACACAAACACACTTATTGGATGAACTACATTCGTTAAGAACGAAAAGTGATTAGAATATGCCTTGGGATGCACAAAATGACGTAAAAGTTAAATTAATGACACAAACGCACTTATTGGATGAACAACATTGGTTAAGAACGAAAATTGATTAGAATAACCTAGGGATGCACAAAATGACATAAATGTTAAATTAAAGACTCAAACGCACTTATTGGATGAACAACATTAATTAAGAACGAAAAGTGATTAGAATAAGCCTTGAAATGCACAAAATGAGGTAAATGTTCATCCAATGACACAAATGCGCTATTTGGATGAACTACATTCCTTAAGAATCAAAAGTGATTAGAATAAGCATTGAGATGCACAAAATGACATAAATGTTCATGCAATGACACAAATGCACTTATTGGATGAACTACATTCCTTAAGAACGACAAGCGATTAGAATAAGCATTGGGATGCACCAAAAGACCTAAATGTTAATCTATTAACAAAATGACGTAAAAGTTAAATTAATCACACAAACGCACTTATTGGATGAACAAAATTGGTTAAGAACGAAATTGATTAGAATAAGCCTAGGGTTGCACAAAATGACATAATTGTGAAATTAATGACTCAAACGCACTTATTGAATGAACAAAATTTGTTACGAACGAAAAGTGATCAGAATAAGCCTTGAAATGCACAAAATGACGAGAATATTCATCCAATGACACAAATGCCCTATTTGGATGATATACATTTCTTAAGAACCAAAAGTGATTAGAATAAGCATTGAGATGCACAAAATGACATAAATGTTCATGCAATGACACGAATGCACTAATTGGATGAACTACATTCCTTAAGAACGACAAGTGATTAGAATAAGTATTGGGATGCACCAAATGACCTAAATGTTATTCCATTGACACAAACACACTTATTGGATGAACTACATTCTTTATGAACAAAAATGGATGAGAATTATTCTCGCATGCACAAAATGACGTAAATGTTAATCCAGTGATAGAAAAAAACATTTTGGATGAACTACATTCCTTTAGAACAAAAAGAGATTAGAATAAGCCTTGGGATTTCCAAAATAAAATAAATGTTAATCTATTGACAAAAATGCACTTATTGGATGAACTACATTGGTTAAGAACGAAAAGTGATCAGAATAAGCCTCGGAATGCACAAATTGAAGTAAATGTTCATCGAATGACAAAAACGCACTTATTGGATGAACTACATTCCTTAAGAACGTAAAGTGATTTGAATAAGCCTTGGGATGCACAAAATGACGTAAAAGATAAATTAATGACACAAACGCACTTATTGGATGAACAACATTGGTTAAGAACGAAATTGCTTAGAATAAGCCTTGGGATGCACAAAATGACATAAATGTTAAATTAATGACTCAAACGCACTTATTGGATGAACAACATTAGTTAACAACGAAAAGTGATTAGAATAAGCCTTGAAATGCACAAAATGAAGTAAATGTTCATCCAACGACACAAACGCACTATTTGGATGAACTACATTCCTTATGAACGAAAAGTGATTAGAATAAGCCTTCAGATGCACAAAATGACATAAATGTTCGTTTATTGACAGAAATGCACTTATTGGATCCATTACATTCCTTAAGAAGGATAAGTGATTACAATAAGCATGGGATGCACAAAATGACCTAAATGTTATTCCATTGACACAAACACACTTCTTGGATTAACTACATTCGTTATGAACGAAAATGGATGAGAAGTATTCTCGCGATGCACAAAATGACGTAAATGTTAAGCTAGTGACACAAACAATCTTTTTGAATGAATTAGATTCCTTTAGAACAAAACGTTATTAGAATAAGCCTTGGGATGCACAAAATGACATCAATGTTAATCTATTGACACAAATGCACTTATTGGATGAACTACATTCCATAAGAATGAAAAGTGATTTGAATAAGCCTTGAGATGCACGAAATGACGTAAAAGTTAAATTAATGACACAAACGCACTTATTGGATGAACAAAATTGGTTAAGAACGAAATAGATTAGAATAAGCCTAGGGTTGCACAAAATGACATAATTGTTAAATTAATGACTCAAACGCACTTATTGAATGAACAACATTTGTTAAGAATGAAAAGTGATCAGAATAAGCCTTGAAATGCACAAAAGGACGAGAATATTCATCCAATGACACAAATGCACTATTTGGATGAACTTCATTCTTTAAGAACCAAAAGTGATTAGAATAAGCATTGAGATGCACAAAATGACATAAATGTTCATGCAATGACCCAAATGCACTTATTGGATGAACTACATTCCTTACGAACGACAAGTGATTAGAATAAGCATTGGGATGCACCAAATGACCTAAATGTTATTCCATTGGCACAAACACACTTATTGGATGACCTACATTCGTTAAGAACGAAAATGGATGAGAATTATTCTCGCATGCACAAAATGACGTAAATGTTAATCCAGTGATACAAAAAAACATTTTGGATGAACTACATTCCTTTAGAACAAAAAGTGATTAGAATAAGCCTTGGGATGCCCAAAATAACATAAATGTTAATCTATTGACAAAAATGCACTTATTGGATGAACTACATTGGCTAAGAATGAAAAGTGATTAGAATAAGCCTCAGAATGCACAAATTGAAGTAAATGTTCATCCAATGACAAAAACGCACTTATTGGATGAACTACATTCCTTAAGAACGAAAAGTGATTTGAATAAGCCTTGGGATGTACAAAAGGACGTAAAAGTTAAATTAATGACACAAACGCACTTATTGGATGAACAACATTGGTTAAGAACGAAATTGATTAGAATAACCTAGGGATGCACAAAATGACATAAATGTTAAATTAAAGACTCAAACGCACTTATTGGATGAACAACATTAATTAAGAACGAAAAGTGATTAGAATAAGCCTTGAAATATACAAAATGACGTAAATGTTCATGCAATGACACAAATGCAATTATTGGATCAACTACATTCCTTAAGAACGACAAGTGATTAGAATAAGCATCGGGATGCACAAAATGACCTAGATGTTATTCCATTGACACAAACACACTTATTGGATGAACTACATTCGTTAAGAACGAAAAATGGATGAGATTTATGCTCGCGATGCACAAAATGACGTAAATGTTAGTCTAGTGACACAAACAATCTTTTTGGATGAACAACATTCCTTAAGAACAAAAAGTGATTAGAATAAGCCTTGGGATGCACAAAGTGATGTAAAAGTTAAATTAATGACGTAAATGTTAATCTATTAACAAAAATTTACTTATTGGATGAACTACATTGGTTAAGAACGAAAAGTGATTAGAATAAGCCTCGGAATGCACAAATTGAAGTAAATGTTAGTCTAGTGACACAAACAATCTTTTTGGATGAACAACATTCCTTAAGAACAAAAAGTGATTAGAATAAGCCTTGGGATGCACAAAGTGATGTAAAAGTTAAATTAATGACACAACCCCACTTATTTGATGAACAACATTGGTTAAGAACGAAATTGATTAGATTAAGCCTGGGGATGCACAAATTGACATAATTGTTAAATTAATGACTCAAACGCACTTATTGGATGAGTAACATTAGTTAAGAACGAAAAGTGATTAGAAAATGCGTAAAATGCACAAAATGACGTAAATGTTCATCCAATGACCCAAACGCACTATTAGGATGAACTACATTCCTTAAGAACGAAAAGTGATTAGAATAAGCATTGGGATGCACAAAATGACCTAAATGTTATTCCATTGACACAAACACACTTACAGGATGAACTAGATTCGTTAAGAACGAAAACGGATGAGAATTATTCTCGCGATGCACAAAATGACGTATATGTTAATCTAGTGACACAAAAAAACTTTTTGGATGAACTACATTCATTTAGAAAAAAAAGTGATTAGAATAAGCCTTGAGATGCACAAAATGACATAAATGTTCGTTTATTGACATAAATGCACTTATTGGATCCACTACATTCCTTAAGAAGGATAAGTGATTACAATAAGCATTGGGTTGCACAAAATGACCTAAATGTTATTCCATTGACACAAACACACTTCTTGGATTAACTACATTCGTTATGAACGAAAATGGATGAGAATTATTTTCGCGATGCACAAAATGACGTAAATGTTAATCTAGTGACACAAACAATCTTTTTGGATGAATTAGATTCCTTTAGAACAAAACGTTATTAGAATAAGCCTTGGGATGCACAAAATGACATAAATGTTAATCTATTGACACAAATGCACTTATTGGATGAACTACATTCCATAAGAACGAAAAGTGATTTGAATAAGCCTTGGGATGCACGAAATGACGTAAAAGTTAAATTAATGACACAAACGCACTTATTGGATGAACAAAATTGGTTAAGAACGAAATAGATTAGAATAAGCCTAGGGTTGCACAAAATGGCATAATTGTTAAATTAATGACTCAAACGCACTGATTGAATGAACACCATTTGTTAAGAACGAAAAGTGATCAGAATAAGCCTTGAAATGCACAAAAGGACGAGAATATTCATCCAATGACACAAATGCACTATTTGGATGAACTTCATTCTTTAAGAACCAAAAGTGATTAGAATAAGCATTGAGATGCACAAAATGACATAAATGTTCATGCAATGACACAAATGCACTTATTGGATGAACTACATTCCTTAAGAACGACAAGTGATTAGAATAAGCATTGGGATGCACCAAATGACCTAAATGTTATTCCATTGACACAAACACACTTATTGGATGAACTACATTCGTTAAGAACGAAAATGGATGAGAATTATTCTCGCATGCACAAAATGACGTAAATGTTAATCCAGTGATAGAAAAAAACATTTTGGATGAACTACATTCCTTTAGAACAAAAAGTGATTAGAATAAGCCTTGGGATGCCCAAAATAACATAAATGTTAATCTATTGACAAAAATGCACTTATTGGATGAACTACATTGGCTAAGAATGAAAAGTGATTAGAATAAGCCTCAGAATGCACAAATTGAAGTAAATGTTCATCCAATGACAAAAACGCACTTATTGGATGAACTACATTCCTTAAGAACGAAAAGTGATTTGAATAAGCCTTGGGATGTACAAAAGGACGTAAAAGTTAAATTAATGACACAAACGCACTTATTGGATGAACAACATTGGTTAAGAACGAAATTGATTAGAATAACCTAGGGATGCACAAAATGACATAAATGTTCAATTAAAGACTCAAACGCACTTATTGGACGAACAACATTAATTAAGAACGAAAAGTGATTAGAATAAGCCTTGAAATGTACAAAATGACGTAAATGTTCATGCAATGACACAAATGCAATTATTGGATCAACTACATTCCTTAAGAACGACAAGTGATTACAATAAGCATTGGGATGCACAAAATGACCTAAATGTTATTCCATTGACACAAACACACTTATTGGATTAAGTACATTCGTTAAGAACGACAATGGATGACAATTATTCTCGTGATGCACAAAATGACGTAAATGTTAATCGAGTGACACAAACAAACTTTTTGGATGAACAACATTCCTTTAGAACAAAAAGTTATTAGAAAAAGCATTGGGATGCATAAAATGACATAAATGTTAATCTATTGAAACAAATGCACTTATTGGATGAAGTACATTCCATAAGAACGAAAAATGATTAGAATATGCCTTGGGATGCACAAAATGACGTAAAAGTTAAATTAATGACACAAAGACACTTATTGGATAAACAACATTGGTTAAGAACGAAATAGATTAGAATAAGCCTAGGGATGCACAAAATGACATAAATGTTAAATTAATGACTCAAACGCACTTATTGGATGAACAACATTAGTTAAAAACAAAAAGTGATTAGAATAAGCCTCGAAATGCACAAAATGACGTACATGTTCATCCAATGACACAAACGCACTATTTGGATGAACTACATTCCTTAAGAACGAAAAGTGATTAGAATAAGCCTTGAGATGCACAAAATGACATCAATGTTCAACCAATGACACAAACGCACTTATTGGATCAACTACATTCCTTAAGAATGACAAGTGATTAGAATAAGCATTGGGATGCACAAAATGAGCTAAATGTTATTCCATTGACACAAACACACATGTTGGATGAACTACATTCGTTAAGTACGAAAATGAATGAGAATTATTCTCGCGATGCACAGAACGACATAAATGTTAATCCAGTGACAGAAACAAACTTTTTGGATGAACAACATTCCTTTAGAACAAAAAGTTATTAGAATAAGCCTTGGGATGCACAAAATGACCTAAATGTTAATCTATTGACACAAATGCACTTATTGGATGAACTACATTGCTTAAGAACGAAAAATGATTAGAATAAGCCTCGGAATGCACAAATTGAAGCAAATGTTCATCCAATGACACAAACGCACTTATTGGATGAACTACATTCCTTAAGAACGAAAAGTCATTAGAATAAGCCTTGGGATGCATAAAATGACGCAAAAGTTAAATTAATAACACAAACGCACTTATTGGATGAACAACATTGGTTAAGAACGAAATTGATTAGAATAAGCCTAGGGATGCACAAATTGACATAAATGTTAAATTAATGACTCAAACGCACTTATTGGATGAACAACATTAGTTAAGAACGAAAAGTGATTAGAATAAGCCTTGAAATGCACAAAACGACGTAAATGTTCATCCAATGACACAAACGCACTATTTGGATGAACTACATTCCTTAAGAACGAAAAGTGATTAGATAAAGCCAAGAGATGCACAAAATGACTTAAATGTTCATGCAATGACACAAATGCGCTTATTGGATCAACTACATTCCGTAAGAACGACAAGTGATTAGAATAAGCATTGGGATGCACAAAATGACCTAAATGTTATTCCATTGACACAAACACACTTGTTGTATATACTACATTCGTTAAGAACGAAAATGGATGAGAATTATTCGCGTAATGCACAGAACGACGTAAATGTTAATCCAGTGACACAAACAAACTTTTTGGATGAACTACATTCCTTTAGAACAAATAGTGATTAGAATAAGCCTTGGGATGCACAAAATAACATAAATGATAATCTATTGACAAAAATGCACTTATTGGATGAACTACATTCCTTAAAAAAGAAAAAGTGAATAGAATAAGCCTTGGGATGCACAAAATGACGTAAAAGTTAAATTAATGACACAAACTCACTTATTGGATGAACAACATTGGTTAAGAACGAAATTGATTAGAATAAGCCTAGGGATGTACAAAATGACATAATAGTTAAATGAATGACTCAAACGCACTTATTGGATAAACAACATTGGTTAAGAACAAAATTGATTAGAATAAGCCTAGGGTTGCACAAAATGACATAAATGTTAAATTAATGACTCAAACGCACTTATTGGATGAAGAACATTAGTTAAGAACGAAAAGTGATTACAATAAGCCTTGAAATGCACAAAATGACGTAAATGTTCATCCAATGACACAAACACACTATTTGGATGAACTACATTCCTTAAGAACAAAAAGTGATTAGAATAAGCCTTGAGATGCACAAAATGACATAAATGTTCAACCAATGACACAAACGCACTTATTGGATCAACTACATTCATTAAGAACGACAAGTGATTAGAATAAGCATTGGGATGCACAAAATTACCTAAATGTTATTCCATTGACACAAACACACATATTGGATGCACAGAACGACGTAAATGTTATTCCAGTGACACAGACAAACTTTTCGGATGAACTACATTCCTTTAGAACAAAAAGTGATTAGAATAAGCCTTGGGATGCACAAAATGACATAAATGTTAATCTATTGACAAAAATGCACTTATTGGACGAACTACATTCCTTAAAAAAGAAACAGTGAATTGAATAAGCCTTGGGATGCACAAAATGACATAAAAGTTAAATTAATGACACAAACTCACTTATTGGATGAACAACATTGGTTAAGAACGAAATTGATTAGAATAAGCCTAGGGATGTACAAAATGACATAATTGTTAAATTAATGACTCAAATGCACTTATTGGATGAACAACATTAGTTAAGAACGAAAAGTGATTAGAATAAGCCTTGAAATGCACAAAATGACGTAAATGTTCATCCAATGACACAAATGCAATATTTGGATGAACTACATTCCTTAAGAACGTAAAGTGATTAGAATAAGCCTTGAGATGCACAAAATGACAACATGTTCATTTAATGACACAAATGCCCTTATTGGGTCAACTACATTCCTTAAGAACGATAAGTGATTACAATAAGCATTGGGATGCACAAAATGACCTAAATGTTATTGCATTGACACAAACACACTTATTGGATTAACTACATTCGTTAAGAACGAAAATGGATGAGAATTATTCTCGTGATGCACATAATGATATAAATGTTAATCCAGTGACACAAACAAACTTTTTGGATGAACTACATTCCTTTAGAACAACAAGTTATTAGAATAAGCCTTGGGATGCACAAAATGACATAAATGTTAATCTATTGACACAGATGCACTTATTTGATGAACTACATTCCATAAGAACGAAAAGTGATTAGAATATGCCTTGGGATACACAAAATGACGTAAAAGTTAAATTAATGACACAAACACACTTATTGGATAAACAACATTGGTTAAGAACGAAATTGATTAGAATAAGCCTAGGGATGTACAAAATGACATAATTGTTAAATTAATGACTCAAATGCACTTATTGGATGAACAACATTAGTTAAGAACGAAAAGTGATTAGAATAAGCCTTGAAATGCACAAAATGACGTAAATGTTCATCCAATGACACAAATGCACTATTTGGATGAACTACATTCCTTAAGAACGAAAAGTGATTAGAATAAGCCTTGAGATGCACAAAATGACCTAAATGTTATTTCATTGACACAAACACACTTGTTGTATGAACTACATTCGTTAAGAACGAAAATGGATGAGAATTATTCTCGTGATGCACAGAACGACGTAATTGTTAATCCAGTGACACAAACAAACTATTTGGATGAACTACATTCCTTTAGAACAAAAAGTGATTAGAATAAGCCTTGGGATGCACAAAATGACATAAATGTTAATCTATTGACAAAAATGCACTTATTGGATGAACTACATTCCTTAAAAAAGAAAAAGTGAATAGAATAAGCCTTGGGATGCACAAAATGACGTAAAAGTTAAATTAGTGACACAAACTCACTTATTGGATGAACAACATTGGTTAAGAACGAAATTGATTTGAATAAGCCTAAGGATGTACATAATGACATAATTGTTAAATTAATGACTCAAACGCACTTATTGGATGAACAACATTAATTAAGAACGAAAAGTGATTAGAATAAGCCTTGAAATGCACAAAATGACGTAAATGTTCATCCAATGACACAAACGCAATATTTGGATGAACTACATTCCTTTACAACAAAAAGTTATTAGAATAAGCCTTGGGATGCACAAAATGACATAACTGTTAATCTATTGACAAAAATGCACTTATTGGACGAACTACATTCCTTAAAAAAGAAACAGTGAATTGAATAAGCCTTGGGATGCACAAAGTGATGTAAAAGTTAAATTAATGACACAACCCCACTTATTTGATGAACAACATTGGTTAAGAACGAAATTGATTAGATTAAGCCTGGGGATGCACAAATTGACATAATTGTTAAATTAATGACTCAAACGCACTTATTGGATGAGTAACATTAGTTAAGAACGAAAAGTGATTAGAATATCCCTTAAAATGCACAAAATGACGTAAATGTTCATCCAATGACCCAAACGCACTATTAGGATGAACTACATTCCTTAAGAACGAAAAGTGATTAGAATAAGCCTTGAGATGCACAAAATGACCTAAATGTTATTCCATTGACACAAACACACTTGTTGTATGAACTACATTCGTTAAGAACGAAAATGGATGAGAATTATGCTCGTGATGTACAGAACGACGTAAATGTTAATCCAGTGACACAAACAAACTTTTTGGATGAACTACATTCCTTTAGAACAAAAAGTGATTAGAATAAGCCTTGGGATGCACAAAATGACATAAATGTTAATCTATTGACAAAAATGCACTTATTGGATGAACTACATTCCTTAAAAAAGAAATAGTGAATAGAATAAGCCTTGGGATGCACAAAATGACGTAAAAGTTAAATTAATGACACAAACTCACTTATTGGATGAACAACATTGGTTAAGATTGAAATGGATTTGAATAAGCCTAGGGATGTACAAAATAACATAATTGTTAAATTAATGACTCAAACGCACTTATTGGATGAACAACATTAGTTAAGAACGAGAAGTGATTAGAATATGCCTTGAAATGCATAAAATGACGTAAATGTTCATCCAATGACACAAACGCACTATTTGGATGAACTACATTCCTTAAGAACGAAAAGTCATTAGAATAAGGCTTGGGATGCACAAAATGACATAAATGTTAATCTATTGACACAAATGCACTTATTGGATGAACTATGTAACACCCCGAGTTTAAAATACAGCGCGAGTGTATTTTTTTTCCATAAATGATTAAAATTAGTTTTCCAAAATTAATGTCAAGGGAATTAAAATAAAATTTTCATCAGTTCATTTCAAAAGAGAACACCCGGCCTGTGGCCACTAAATAGCATCAGAGTGTAGAATAATATAGCGGAAAAGTCATACATTAATTCCCAAAATAAATTACATTTCCCAAAACTGAAGACCCTATACAAAAGTCTAGTTTGATCATGCACTAAGCTACAGTAGCACGGTCTCCGCCGCATCCTCTACAATTCTCGTCTTTAACCAGCTGTCTGTCCCTCTGCATTGTCCACGTAGACTCCGTACGTAAAGATCAAGGGAAACTAACGACGTCTGCGTCATTAGTGTAACCGTCGGTGGGATGGGTTTAGGTATCATCTGAGGGCAAAGCCCGAAGTCCACAATATAATAGCAAGGGTCACCGACCGAAATTAACAAATAATCACATAGCATATATTTCACAGCAACAAATATATCCATGGTATAACATATGATGATGAGGAAAATAATAATGCTCATTTGAAATTTAATGACATATATGCCTTTTCAAAACAACAGCCAATTATTATGAAATATGTTGTAAGTACAAACAACACCTCAGCAAATCACAATCATTAAATCAGAAACTCAGATTCTGTACAGTACTCACACACATCAATTTCCAACCATTCATCATATAATTAATCGTGACCCACCGGTCAATTCCTCAATGCAATATGTATATGCTCATGTATACAATTTCTTGGAATCACCAAGGTGAAGTCGATCAACAGACCAGCACAATATGTTTGACTTTAACGGCCCTCAAGACCAAGGTGCAATCGCTCAACAGATCAACACCTAGTGTAGTCGCTCAATTGACCAGCACTCGTGCAGTCGCTCAACAGACCAGCACGTTTCACATATTTGAATGAACCACCACGAACACGCGGCCATTCCGTAGCATGGATAGAATGGACCACCACGAACACGCGGCCATTCCGTAGCATGGATAGAATGGACAACCACGGACATGCGGCCAATCTGAACCCGGATAGAATGGACCACCACGAACATGCGGCCACTCTACAACCCATCACGGTTACTACATTCACGTGTATTAGCCTCTCACAGGCCAAATACACAAAAGTTAAATCCTCGCACGGATAGAATGGACCACCACAATCACGCGGCCATTCCGTAGCCCGAGTAGAACAGACCGTCTAATACACGCGGAACTATTCTATAACCCATGGTTACTACTTAACTTCGCGGCCCATCACGGTCACCGCATTACTCTATGGCCCATCGCGGTCACCACCTGACTATGCAATGTATGAATATGTAGTGTTTTCTCTTCACTGAAAACAGTATGCAATATCAGAAAACTCAGCCTGTCCAGCATTCCCCAAAAGCATCTCAACACAAATAATTTCATAATCAACATAGCAATGATTAAACATTCCAGTAATCATTAACACTTTACTTTATCACAACATTCCATTCTTAATTATCATAAGTCTTTTCCCCAACTCTTAAAAATTCACAAAACAGTGTTTAAAACTGAGATTTCGGGAAAATACAAATCAGTATTCGAATACATCCTCTCTGTATTCGAATACAGAAGCTAAAACAGTGCAGAATTAACACTCTGTATTCAACTAAAGCCCCCCTGATAGTCGAATATAGAGGCAGTCTCAGTGCACAAATCAATATTTTAACTACATCGGTAAAGTCTCAAAAACTTCATCACCACCTCCTCAAAATATAACCAAAAGTTCCATTTAAATTCACCACAACATTCCCAATATCCCCCAAACACTCAGCGTTTACAAAACACTCTTAAAAACTTGGAATTTCTAAAAAAACATTCTGTATTCGAATATAGCATGCCTGTAGTTGAATACAGAAGACCAAACCAGAATGATCAACATCAGAACATCAGAAGCAGAACCAGAATGATCAACATCAGATCATCAGAAAAAAGAACCAGAATCAGAATGATTAACATCAGAACATTAGGAACAGAACCAGAATCAGAATCAGAATGATTAACATCAGAACATTAGGAACAGAACCAGAATCAGAATCATCAACACCAGAACATCAGAAATAGAACCAGAATCAGAATGATTAACATCAGAACATCAGGAACAGAACCAAAATAAGAATCATCAACACCAGAACATCAAAAATAGAACCAGAATCAGAATGATTAACATCAGAACATCAAGAACAGAACCAGAATCAGAATCATCAACACTAGAATCAGAATGATTAACATCAGAACATCAAGAACAGAACCAGAATCCGAATCATCAACACCAGAACATCAGAACCAGAATCAGAATGATTAACATCAGCACATCAGGAATAGAACCAGAATCAGAATCATCAACACTAGAACATCAGAAACAGAACCAGAATTAGAATCATTAACACCAGAATCATCAGAAGCAAAACAGAATGATTCACACCAGAATCATCAGAAGCAAAACAGAATGCTTAACACTAGAATCATCAGAAGCAAAATAGAATGGTTAACACCAGAATCATCAGAAGCAAAACAGAATGGTTAACACCAGAATCATCACAAGCAAAACAGAATGATTCACACGAGAATCATCAGAAGCAAAACAGAATGATTCACACCAGAATCATCAGAAGCAAAACAAAATGATTCACACCAGAATTATCAGAAGCAAAGCAGAATAATACACACAAGAATCATTAGAGGCAAAACAGAATGACTCACACCAGGATCATCAGAAGCAAAACAGAATGACTCACACCAGAATCATCAGAGGCAAAACAGAATGACTCACACCGGAATCATCAGAAGCAAAACGATATGACTCGCACCAGAATCATCAGAAGCAAAACAGAATGATTCACACCAGAATCATCAGACGTAAACAGAATGACTCACACGAGAATCATCAGAGGCAAAACAGAATGACTCACACCAGAATCATCAGACGCTAAACAAAATGACTCACACCAGAATCATCAGAGGCAAAACAGAATGACTCACACCAGAATCATCAGAAACAAAATAGAATGACTCACACCAGAATCATCAGAAGCAAAACAGAATGACTAACATCAGAATCATCAGAAGCAAAAACAGGATGATTAACATCAGAATCATCAGAAGCAGAAATAGGATGATTAACATCAGAATCATTAGAAGCAGAAACAGGATGATTAACATCAGAATCATCAGAAGCAGAAATAGGATGATTAACATCAGAATTATCAGAAGCAGAAACAGAATGATTAACATCAAAATCATCCAAAGCAGAAACATGATGATTAACATCAGAATCATCAGAAGCAGAAACAGAATGATTAACATCAAAATCATCCGAAGCAGAAACAAGATGATTAACATCAAAATCATCAGAAGCAGAAACAGAATGATTAACATCAGAATCATCAAAAGCACAAACAACATGATTAACATCAAAATCATCAGAAGCAGAAACAGGATGATTAACATCAGAATCATCCGAAGCAGAAACCGAATGATTAACATCAGAATCATCCGAAGCAGAAACAGGATGATTAACATCGAAATCATCAGAAGCAGAAACAAAATGATTAAAATCAAAATCATCAGACGTAGAAACAGGATGATTAACATCAAAATCATCAGAAGCGGAAAGAAGATGATTAACATCAGAATCATCAGAAGCAGAAACATGATGATTAACATCAGAATCATCAGAAGCAGAAATAGGATGATTAACATCAAAATCATCAGAAGCAGAAATAGGATTATTAACATCAGAATCATCAGAAGCAGAAATAGGAATATTAACATCAGAATCATCAGAAGCAGAAACAGGATGATTAACATTAGAATCATCAGAAGCAGAAATAGGATGATTAACATCAGAATCATCAGAAGCAGAAACGGGATGATTTACATCAGAATCATCAGAAGCAGAAACGGGATGATTTACATCAGAATCATCAGAAGCAGAAACAGAATGATTAACATCAGAATCATCAGAAGCAGAAACAGAATGATTAACATCAAAATCATCAAAAGCAGAAACAGAATGATTAACATCAAAATCATCAGAAGCAGAAATAGGATGATTAACATCAGTATCATCAGAAGTAGAAACAGGATGATTAACATCAGAATCATCTGAAGCAGAAACAGGATGATTAACACCAGAATCATCAGAAGCAAAACAGGATGTCCATCTGTTTATGGATGGTAAGCTGAACTCAATTTCAGTTTTGTTCCCAACGCTTCATCCAACGCTTCCCAAAAGTGAGATGTGAACTTTGGATCACGGTCCGATACAATACTCGATGGAACTCCGTGTAATCTCACAATCTCAGCAATGTAGATTTCTGTCAGCTTATCTACCTTATAAATGGTGTTTACCGGCAAGAAACGTGCATATTTTGTCAATCGATCTACTATTACCCAAATCGAATCATTCTTTCTTCTTGTCTTGGGCAATCCAGTTATAAAATCCATGGAAATGCTATCCCACTTCCATTCCGGTATGTTCCACCTTCTCTTTTTCACAAGTTAAACAAGCCGATACGTACTCCGCTACGTCCCTCTTCATTCCTGGCCACCAGTAATTCTATTTTAAGTCTTGGTACATCTTGGTCGCTCCAGGATGAATACTCAATTTGCTCTTATGAGCCTCTTCCAAGATCGTCCTTCTCATATCTGCAACTTCTGGTATACAAATCCTTCCATTACATCTCAGAATATTATATGTTCCATCCCTGAACTCAGCTATATTTCCTTTTACTATTAGGTTCCCTTTTTCTTGAATTAATGCGTCATCTTGCAAGTTCGCAATCTCCTCAAGTAGTCCATCGAAATTGTTATCATTCCACACTTTAAAATTCCTGGTGCAAACTCTACGTCCAAGTGTAGATCTCTAAATGCTTCCCACAACTCTTGTTGTCTGGCCATTAACATTGAAGATACTGACACACTTTTTCTGCTTAATGCATCAGCCACTACATTGGCTTTTCCAGGATGATACTGTAATGAAAAATCAAAATCTCTGAGAGTCTCCATCCATCTCCTCTGACGCATGTTCAATTCTATCAAATCAAACAGATACTTCAAACTTTTATGGTCACTGAATACCGTGAACGTGCATCCATAAAGGTAGTGCCTCCATACCTTTAATGCAAAACACATGATAGGAGACAAATCAATGTTTCTGAATCTGACAATGAAGAATGGAGGCAAAGTTTCCTTTGGAGGAAACCAAAAAGGTCAGATTATTGGTACAGGAACTGTTGGTAACAATTTTTCTTCCCTGTCTATTAAAAATGTTTTGTTAGTTAAAGGGCTAAAACATAATCTTTTGAGCATAAGTGAATTAAGTGATTGCAATTATGATGTTATCTTTAATAATAAAACGTGCAAAGCTGTTAGTCAACTTGATGGGTCAGTTTTATTTACTGGCACTATGAAGGATAATGTTTATAAAATTGATCTGTTTAGTCTTTCTAAGCAATAGGTTAAATGCCTATTATTTGTAAGTGAGCAAAATCTGATTTGGCACAAGAGGCTAGGGCATGCAAATCCCAGACATATATCTGAGTTGAGCAAACTCCAGTTGGTAAGAGGGCTTCCCATCAGGTCCATCAGTTGGTAAGAGGGCTTCCCACAGCTTGCTACTTTCAGAATAGAGTCTACATCAGGTCCATCTTAAATAAAACTCCCTATGAACTGTGGAAAGGTAAGAAACCTAATATTTCCTACTTTAAGAAATTCGGTTGAATCTGTTTTATGTTGAACACTACAGACAATCTAGCTAAGTTTGATTCTAGATCTCAAAAGTGTACCTTTATTGGCTACTCTGAGAGATCGAAAGCTTATAGAGTGATTAACAAAGAAACTAACAATGTGGAAGAATCAATCCACATTAAGTTTGATGATAAACAGCTTGACTCTGAAAAGTCAAAGCAAGATGAGGAAATTGCAAGTGAACCAGAGGCACAGGAACCAGAAATTGGACCAACAGCAGAATCTGAGAAAGATCAAGATGAAGAAGATCATGCTGACTCTAAAGACAAGTCAGAGGGAAAGAATGGATGGAATTACAAGTCTTCACATCCAGAATCTCTCATTATTGGCAGTGCAGCAGAACCTTTAAAGACCAGATCATCAAGTAGAGAAACCAGTCTGTTTGGTTTACTCTCAACAATTGAACCAAGCAATGTTGATGAGGCTTTGGCAGAGGAAGGTTGGATACTTGCAATGCAAGAAGAGCTGAATGAATTCCAAAGGAATGATGTTTGGGATCTGGTATCCAGACCAAACAAAAACATTATTGGAACCAAATGGGTGTTTAGGAATAAACTCAATGAAAAAGGTGAAGTGGTAAGGAACAAAGCCAGATTAGTAGCTCAAGGATACAGTCAACAGGAAGGTATCGATTACACTAAGACATTTGGTCCTGTGGCCTGGTTAGAAGCAATTAGAATTCTTTTATCATTTGCTGCTAATCATGACATAATGCTGTATCAAATGGATGTTAAAAGTGCATTCTTAAATGGCTATATAAGTGAGGAAGTCTATGTCAAATAGCCCCCTGGATTTGAAAATTCTGATTTTCCAGACCATGTTTTTAAACTTAAGAAATCTTTATATGGTTTAAAACAAGCACCAAGAGCATGGTATGATAGACTTAGTAACTTTTTGCTTAAGAATGAATTTGATAGAGGCCAGATTGACAATACTCTAATTAGGAAATCCATTAAAAATGATATTTTAATTATTCAAGTTTATGTTGATGATATCATCTTTGGATCTACTAATGGCACTTTGTGCAAGGAGTTTTCTGACCTAATGTAGAAAGAGTTCCAAATCAGCATGATGGGAAAACTTAAGTTCTTTCTGGGAATTCAGATTCACCAAGGTAAATCAGGTATACTCGTTCACCAATCTAAATATACTAAGGAACTTCTTAAAAAGTTCAAAATGAGTGAATGTAAGCCCATGGCCACCCCCATGCACCCAACCTGCTCACTTGAGAAAGATGAAACCAGCCGAAAGGTAGACTAGAAAACATACAGAGGTATGATTGGATCCCTTGTTTATTTAACTGCTTCTAGACCTGACATCTTGTTTAATGTTTGTGTCTGTGCCCGTTTTCAAGCTGACCCTAGGGAACCCCATTTAACTGCTGCAAACGAATTCTGAGATACCTTAAAGGAACCACCAACCTTACCCTATTATACAAGAAAAACCCCACCTACAAACTCAGAGGTTTTTGTGATTCCGACTATGCTGGAGACAAGCTGGAAAGGAAAAGTACAAGCGGCAACTGCACTTTCTTAGTTGATAATTTGATCTCTTGGTCAAGGAAAAGACAAAGCACCATTGCTATGTCAACAGCCGAAGCTGACTATATATCAGCAGCAGGATGCAGCTCACAGTTAATCTTGATGAAACACCAACTTGAAGATTACAACATCTTTGAAACCAATATCCCTTTGTTCGTGATAACACTTCATCCATAAACCTAACCAAGAACCATTTCATTAGGGACCATGTTCAAAAAGGGACTTTAAGCATCCAGTTTGTGGACACTGATCATCAATGGGCTGATATCTTCACCAAAGCATTACCAGAAGATAGGTCCGAGTTCATCAAGAAGCATCTCCACATTATCTTCATATCTGACTAGCTCAAGTAGTCTTCTTAGGAGTTTTTAATTTTCTTGAAATTTTATTTTATGTCTTTTATTTTTTGTTTTTAAGTTCTGAACTTTGTAAAGAAAAAAACAAAAATACAAAAATAGTAGGACCTCTTTTGGCTGATGACAAAAAGGGGGAGAGAGAGACAAAGGAGAAATAAGTAGAAAAGGAGGGATAAAAGGAAAGGAGGAGCGAGAAAGAAAGAGTTGAAAAGAGAAGGAGTTGAAAATGAGAAGAAACAGGGAGAGAGAAAAATCAATCAGAAAGAGATGAAAAGAGAAGGAGTTGAAAAGGAGAGGAGAAGAAAAGAAAGAGTGATTCAAGAAGGAGTTGAAAAGGAGAAGAAAATGTCAGTATTATACTTAGGGGGAGAGATTGATATGAGGGGGAGTATTTCAAGCACTTCGGGTTACAAACTAGCAAAATCAGTTAAGGTTTTGTCATCATCAAAAAGAGGGAGATTGTTGGAACCAAGTTGGTTCTAAGTACTTAGGTTTTGATGTTTACAAAAGCACTCCTGAAAAACTTAAGATTTGAACTCAAGGATGTTCTTGGTTAACAAAGCAGAAAATGGAGAACGTTCTTGGTTTTATCAGAAAAAGGAGAACATTCATGATTAGTTAATAATCAAAAACTAGTTTGTATTTTAAGGATAATAAATAAAGAGATAAAGGATAAAAATACCACACACGGATATATCCTGGTTCACCCAACTTGGGCTATGTTCAATCCTCACAATTGTGACTTTTTCCACTAAGTGTTTAAAACAAGAACCTTCTTGGTTTTACAGCACCTAGCTTAGATCAACCTTGATCTTTGTTACAGACTTTAATCTAATTCCACCCAGAAAGAGATTAATCAAATCACCTACCAACCTTGATAGGATTTCTTACAATCTACCCCAAACTATACTACACTCTTATAGTTTGAGTTTTACAATAATTATGAGATTGTTTTGTTAGAATCTGAGATGTCTCAACTCTTGTTTCAGATTCGATTCTTTACAAAGAATTCAGTACAAATATATCAGAGTAAATAAGGATTGAACAGACTGATTCTTTTGAGTGATTTGAGAGTTTCAAGTATGTGAATGTGAATGATTTTATGAAACTTGTTTGCACTTCAACTTCTGCATTTTCCTTGAGCTTTGGCCTTCCTTTTATAGGCTTGAGAGCAGTAAATGGAGGTCAATAGAGCCGTTGGTAGTGCCCTTGTCAAGCTTGACCAGAGGCAATATTTCTGATTAAAAATAATCTAGGTTTTGACTATTTTTAATTTTTGTTTTGACTGGGTTAAATCATTTGTGTTGATCAATAATTTTTTGAGCTTAATGATCATTTAATATTGTAGATATGTGATGATGCATTGAAGCTTGAATTGGAGTTTTGAACTTGATTGAAATAGATTCGAAAAGATCTCATAAGCAAATTGCAGAAAATTGAGATGAAGTTGCTGGAGATTGAGATCAATCTGGAACATTAGATTTAGGGTTTCCTGGAGATTGATAATCAATCTGGACTAATTTTTGAACATACTGGAAGCTGTCCTGATGCTTTGTACATCGTCAAGATTGTTTATCAGTCTTGATAGCTAAATTGGAGACTGTTCAATTTTGCTTGAGAAGCTTGATTCATGGCCTTTTTTCTTTGTGATTCGAATGGCTTCTTTTTATTGTAATTGATCACATATGTTCCTTTTCATGTACTCTCAATACTGATGTAATTTCTAGAGGCAATAACATTAATTAAGTAATGGAGATTGATTGGTCTTGATGCTATCATGGCTATATTTGAACCTGATGAACATTCTCCATTTTTCAGATTATATCAAGAATGTTTTATGTTCTTTATTATGCTGATTTGTTGGCTTTTCTTGAATCCTATCTTTGAATAAATACACTCAAGAGCACAAGTTAAATTAACATAACATTTTTAATATCATAATTACCATTCTTAATTAACTTTTGTTTATTATCATCAAAACTTTTAAAAATGAGAGTTTGTCTGAACAATCTCCCCCTTTTTGATGATGACAAACATGTTAATTTAGATTTTAATTTGATTCTAATTTATAATTTTGAAGAGCTTAAAAACTCCCCCTCAATTTGTGCACTGATTTAATTACGACAAAAGATTAAAAGTCATGCAAATTAAAGAGCAAACAGATTCATAATAAAGAGTTTTCATTAGATGAAATCAGATGATAAGTACATATTAAGATTGAGTCAGAAGATATACATAAGTACCATATACAAAAAGGACTTATGTCTAATTACAAAAAGCTTAAACTTAATCTAAAATCTTCAAATTAAATCTCCCCCTTTTTCATAACAAAAAGGAAGGAGAAAAAGATCCTAAGATGCCAAAGATGGAGAAGATCCTTCTAAAGAAGACTTGGCCGGATCAGTAACAGGTTGAGGAGAAGGAGAAGGATGAACAGGAGGAGGAACTAGTCCATGTTTTGGAGCAAGTTGCTCAGTCATCCAGGTGCGCAGCAGTGTAGACTCCAAATCTTGTTGAGTCTGGTGTGACATGATGGTTTGGAGGGCAGCCATGATCTTAGAATTGGTGGGTTCTTTTGGTGAAGAAAGAGGAAGAGGCATAGAAGGAGCAGGATGGGTGGAGATTGTAGGAGTTGAGGCAAAGATGATAGGTGAAGAGGGATTAGAGGTGGACTTCTGGTTGATGGAGGGTCCAGGTGTATCAGAAAAAGTCAAAAATTGACTTATTCCAAAGAGTGATGGGCTGGTTTTCTGGGGTGAAATGAATAATAGTGACATGGAGGAAACGTGATGATTTGGAAGTAGGGTGCACATATCGTCAATGGGTGACTGAAAGTAAAGGAGAAAGTCTGTTGAGGATAAGGTTGAAGGTTGGGGAAATACGGAGAAAGTTGGGTTGGGCAAGTGAACTTTCTCGGTTTTCAGCAGAATATTCTTGAGCAGCTTCTGCTACTGCTTCAGGACATTCATGCGAGGGCTGTCGTCAGGCTGGGGCTGGAGCTGGAGCAGCAGCTCTTCCCCTTGAGCAGCGCTTCCTTTTCTGTGATGATAGAGCACCTGCTTCAATGAAGTTTTCTTCATATGAGAGATATTCTTTGAAGAAAACTTGGAGATTTTTATCAGGCTTTTCTCATTTCTGAGAGGAATTTGAAAGTGCTTGAAGATTCGAGTCAGAATCATCCCATAAGGTACAATTTTTTTTTTGTAATCCTTATTTGCAGCAGCTATCATATGATGGATAATGATGCGAGGAAGGTTGAGGCGCTTGCAATTTAGGAGATGATGGATAATCATAGCATCATTCTCTTACACATGCTGATGGCTTTCATAGTGAGGAAGCATGGTATGGTGGCTGATGCTGTTGAAAATTTTTGGAAGAGGTTTGAGCAATGTTGAAAGTTGACGAGTAGACGCTTCTTAAAAAAGATCAGAGAGTACCTATGTCTTTTTTAGATTCAAGGCATCGTACCATTTTTCTCCTAAAACAGCAGGGCCTTCAGTGGGGAGGTTTAGGGTGGAGACCATGAATTATGGGGTTAATTTTATCTCTATCCCCTTAACCTTTGAGATGATCAGGGACTTGTCAGAGAAGGTCCTTGCTTGAAAATAAAAAGCCCTGATGACATCTGGATAGTAGCATTTTGATGTTTGTAGGAAGGAAGTCCAACCCAAAACATCAGTGTGATGTTTTACAACTTTTCCATCAACAATCAAGTTGTCAAAGACAACAATCCTTCCCACTCCAATAGGGCGTAGAGCCCATTTCTCTTTGTAAATCTTGGATAGATAGGAGGGAATCATATGGGTGTTTGTGGTGTTGTGGAGAGGAGAATGTTGGGGGCAGAAGGAGATGGTTCACGAAATGGAGAACATTCAATATGGTGGAACGTTTTGGAGAACGTTCTTGAGAATGTTTTGGAGTTTTTTTAACAGAAGGAGAACACTTTTGTTTGGTCTGTTTAAGAGCCATTGATTTTGACTTCTGAGGGTTCCTTAATTTCTTTTTTGCAAGAAATTGAGAGAGGGTGATGGTGGATTTCTTCTTCATGGTTTTTGAAGGAGGTTGAGATAGCTTTGAAGGAGAAAAAATTTCATATATGTTTTTCCTCTTGTGGTTAGGAGGAATTGTGAATGATGGTTCAGAAGACATAGTTTGCCTTTGTGTTGGGGGTGTTTGTGTGGTTTGATGAGAGGTTTCTAGAGGGACATGGGGAGAAGAAGCATCAGTCTCTGTTTCATCACTGTCAGAGATTATAAACATAGGAGAATCAGTGTCTTTAGGTTTTGATGTTCCTATCCCAACGAGATTTCTCATAGATCGTCTTTGGGTTTTTGTGGGTTTTGTTGGTTTTCTTAAAAATGGTGGAACTTGAGCAATGTTTGGTAATGGTTGAGAGTGGAGGGAAAAAATTGTGAGTGGTCTGAGAGGGAGAGGAATAGGGCTTGATTCCCTAGAAGATGAAGATGAAGTGTCTGATGATGAGAATGACATCTTTATTGGTGAAGGTCTGGGGAGGTGGAGAAGGTGAACGATTGCGAAATGGAGAAGATGGCGGTGGTGATGGTGATTCAGTATAACTATTTTTGCAGGCAAAAAATTTTGTTCTGGCCATTTTAATTTTTGGAATTTTCAAAGAGAAAAAACAGTTCTGAGCAAGATGAAGAAGATAGTTGAAAGGGTTCGTGAGAAACTTCAAAGACAATGTTGCTTATTTAGAATGAAAGAAAGAAATAATGATGAATGAAAACCTAGGGACAGATGATTAAGGGATGCAACGCATCATTTGACAGTGTGTCAGAGCGTCTTTTGGAGGTAGGGGACAAGAGTATTAAATGCCAAGACTTTTCTTTTTCCTTTTGCCTTCGCAGAGAAGAAGTGACACGTAGAGGAGAAAGTTGTTTCTGAAAATGGAGAAAGATGACTGAAAAACGAAGATTGATAAACGTTCTCCGTTTTCTGCACAAGCAGAATTTTAATGAGAACTCACTAGATTTCTCATGATTTTCAGTCTTTCCTTAATTGAATTAAAACTATCCTCAAGTAAAGGCTTTGTAAATATATCAGCAAGCTGATTTTGTGTATCAACAAAGATTAATTCAATGTTTTTCTTGTTAACATGATCACGAATAAATTGGTGTCTAATTTCAATGTGTTTTGATCGTGAGTGCTGAATAGGATTTCTAGATAAATTGATAGCCCTCGTATTATCACAATAAATTGGAATACTTGAGTAACTTATAGAGAAGTCTTCAAGTTGATTTTTAATCCAAATAACTTGTGAGTAGCAATTTGATGTTGAAACATATTCAGCTTCGGTGGTTGATAAGGCTATTGTGTTTTGTTTCCTGCAAGACCAGCTTATCACTGCTTCACCTAGGAACTGATATGCTCTACTTGTTCTTTTGCATTCAATTTTATCTCCAGCATAATTGGCATCACAATAAGCTACAAGATCAAAATGTAAACCTTTTCTATACCAAAGGCCAAGATCAGTAATACCGACAAGATATCTAAAAATGCGTTTTACGGTTGTTAAATGTGATGCTTTGGGTGCAGATTGAAATCTAGCACATAATCCTACTTCGAATACAATATCAGGCCTACTCGCAGTTAGATATAACAAAGAACCAATCATGCCTCTATACTTTTTTTCATAAACAAATTTTCCATTTTAATCTTTGTCCATTGAAGAAGATGGATGCATGGGAATGGTCATGATTTCGGCATCATGCATTTTATATTTTGTTAAAAGATCTTTTGTATACTTTTCTTAACAAATAAAAATGCCATCATCTTGTTTTTTGATTTGTAAACCAAGAACGTATCTTAACTCCCCCGTCATGCTCATTTCAAATTGACTTTCATGAGTTTTGAAAAAGCATCACACATTTTCTCATTGGTTGAACCAAAGATAATATCATCAACATACACTTGAACTATGAGTAAATCATTTTTATCATTTTTCATAAAAAGTGTAGTGTCAATGTTTCCTCTGAATAATCCCTTTTTGATTAAGAAGGAACTTAATCTTTCATACCAAGCTCTTGGTGCTTGTTTTAAACCATAGAGAGCTTTGGTAAGTTTAAAAACATGGTTTGGTTTCGATTGATCCTCAAAACCAGGAGGTTGTCTTACATAACCTTGTTCATTTAAAAAAGCCATTTTAAAAGCCACTTTTAACATCCATTTGAAATAATTTAACAAGCTTATGAGGAGCATATGCAACAAGTATACGAATAGCTTCTAACCTTGCAACAGGGGCAAACATTTCGTCATAATCAATACCATCCTGTTGATTATAGCCTTGCACGACCAGCCTTGCTTTGTTGCGAATAACCTTGCCTTCTTCATTGAGTTTGATTTTGAATACCCATCTTGTACCAATGATGGTTTGTTCTTGTGGATCAGGGACCAAAGTCCATACTTCATTTTTCTCAAACTAAAGCAATTCTTCTTTCATGGCTTCTATCCAAGATTGATCTATTATTTCTTCTTTAATGGATTTGGGTTCAATCTGGGATATCATTGCCATGCTGCATTCTTCATTCTTGAATGATCTTCTTATTCGTTCCATCAGTTGTATCTCCAATTATTTGGGTTTGAGGATGTCATTCAATTGTTCTCTAGCTTTTTGGTGGAGAATGAAACAGAGATTGTTTATCAATCTCTGTTTCATGCACATCATTCTGTTGCTACATACCAGTTTGGATTTCCTCATCCTCATCCTTTTTACTTAGATCCAAATCATCAAACTTATCGAATAACACGTGCATACTCATTTCTACAACCTTATTTCTCATATTAAACACTCGATATCCTTTGGAGTCAGTTGCATACCCCAAAAATATTGCTTTGTTTGATTTTGCATCAAACTTCCCAAGAACATCTTTGTTGTTTAAAATGTAACAATAACATCCAAAAATGTGAAAATATGAGATGTTTGGTTTTCTATTTCTCCAGATTTCATAAGGAGTTTTGTTGATGATTTTTCTAATGGACACACGATTTAAAATGTAGCAAGAAGTGTTAATGGCTTCTGCCGAAAAATATCTATCAACATTTAATTCTTCCAAGATTGTTGTTGCCATTTCTTGAAGTGTTCTATTTTTTCGTTCAACAACTCCATTTTCTTGTGGAGTTATTGCACAAGATAGATTGTGAGAAATGCCAACTTCATCAAAGAAGTTTTTAAAAGAGGCATTTATGAATTCTCCTCCATGATCACTTCTTACAGAAATGATGTTGGATTCTTTTTCATTCGGTACCTTTTTGCAAAAAGTTTTAAATTCATCAAATGCATCATCCTTTTGTTTTAAAAACAGTACCCAAGTGTATGTTGAGAAATCATCAACAATGACAAAACCATATCTCATTCCTCCTAGACTTGTTTTTTTTATTGGCCCAAAAAGATCTACGTGAAGTAATTCAAGAGCTTTGTTTGTAGTTATAAAATCTTTTGAATGAAATCTACTCTTGACTTGCTTTCCCTTTGCACAAGCTTCACAAATTTTATCTTTATCAAAATTCAGTTTGGGTAATCCTCTAACAAGATCTAGTTTAGAGATTTTTCAAATTGATTTCATACTTATATGTCCAGCCTTTTTATGCCATATCCATTTATCTTTATCGATTGACATAAAACAGGATTCATTTGGAAATTCATCAAGATATAGGACATATAAATTTTTCTTTCTATTTCCAAAAAATAAAACCTCTCCAGAATCTATTTTTCTAACTTCACATACTTTTGGTTTGAAGATAACTTCAAAACCATTGTCATATAACTAACTTATACTTAGAAGATTATGTTTCAAACCTTCAACGTATTGAACATAAGTTATTTGAGCAAATGTTGCCTTACCAATAGTTCCTTTACCTTTGATCTGAGCTTGATTGTTGTTGCCAAAAGTAACTGATCCTCCATCCTTTATAATGAAGGACATGAAACAATTTTTATCTCCTGTCATGTTTCTTGAACAGCCACTATCCAAGAACCACGGCTTTCTCTTGGCACTTTGAAATCCAGCCTGCATAAGAGTTGATATCCATTTTAGGTACCCACTTTGTCTTTGGTCCTTGAGAGTTAGTCTTAATAATTTCTTTCTTCTTGAAATAACATGTTGACTCTTGATGACCAAATTTGAGACAGTATGAGCATTTGATTGCTGGCCTTGGTATTGATTTTGAAATCTGGGTTTTAAAAGGCTTTAATCTCGATTCTGCAAAAGTTCCAGATCGTTCTCCTTTTTTCAAACTTTCTGGTGAAAGATCAGTTTTTATTCCAGAACTTTCTCTGTTTTGAGAACAGTCTGGAGATCGTTCTCCCTTTTGCAGTTTTTTCAAAATTGGTTCTTTATTTGTAGAACTTTCTTTGCTTTTAAACATACTTCTGTTTTTAATCTTTTCATCCCATTTTTTAAAGTAGCAAGAAAATTCCAAATGTCCAAGTTTTTTACATTATGAACATTTGTTTTTACATTTTGCTATCTGGCTTTCCGAAATAAAAAAGTTTTCATACATTTTGGGTTTTTGAGTTTGATTGAAACCAAGACAAGCTTTATTAAATATTCCTATTTATGATCCCATGATTTTTTGAAATGTTTCAGTAGCTTTAATTAAATTTATCAAATCAGTTTTCAAAATTTCGTTTTTAGATTTAAGGAGAACGTTCTCCGTTTTAGCTGCAGAACGTTCTTGACCTTTCTAATTTTCACAAATTTTCTATTTTGATTCTCTCAGTTCTTGAATGGTATTCTTCAGAATATCAATCATAGCCTAAGCCTTTTCTTTTTCTTCTTTTTGTTTAAAAACTTGTTCTTTCAAAGAACTACATTTTTGAATGAGAAAGTTTGAATCATTTAGCAAGTTGTCAAATTCTTTTCCCATTTGTTCACATAAAGAGCAAGAGTCAGAATTTGTTACCTCATCTTCTTCTGTATCTGCCATCAAGCATATGTTGGCTTCTTCTCCTTCTTCTATGTCTGATTCTTCTGAATCATCCCATGTGGCCAACATTGATTTCTTTTCGAATGGAAATCGTTTTGGTGTTTTCTTATTCAAGGGACATTCAGCTTTGTAATGTCCTAACTTATTACAACCAAAACATGTGATCTCACTTTTGTCTGTTTCTGTTCTGGGATTTTTATTTGGAAATCCCTTCTTGATTTGATCTCTCTTTCTCATCATTCTTTGTATTCTTCTGGTGAGAAGAGAAATTTCTTCATCAGCATCTTCTTGTCCAGTTTCTTTTGGTTCTTCATCAGTTTGTATTATGATGCGTTCTTGAGATGCCTTGAGAGCCACTGCTTTGCCTTTCTTGGCTGGTTTATCTTCTTGTAGCATTATTTCATGATCTCTTAAGGTTCATATCAGTTCTTCCAGGGGAAATGTTTCAAGATTCTTGGCTTGGCTTATAGCTGTTACCATTGGTCTCCATACAACTGGAAGACATCTCATGATTTTTCTCACTGTGTCTAGTATTGAGTAAGCTTTGCCAAGGGAGCGCATCTCATTCACTATTGTTGTGAATCTTGCGTACATCTCATCAATAGTTTATCCTTCTTCCATCTCAAATAATTCGAATTTTCTTATACCAATGTCTAATCTTGTTTCTTTGACATGGCTTGTTCCTTCATGGTGAGTTTGCAATGTGTCCCATACTTCTTTAGCAGTTTCACATTCATCTACTCTTTCACTTTCTTCCCTGCTCAAAGCACACGATAAGAATAATTGAGCTTTAGAATTTAGGAGTACCTTAGCTTTATCATCAGCAGTCTAGTATGCTTCTTTCTTCTATGCTGAAGTTGAATCTTCTTCATTTATTCTTGAAATTTAATTTCCATTGATTATGATGTTCCACATGCATGTGTCTTGTGATTTAAGAAACAACTACATTTTGCTTTTCCAGAAATAGTAATCAGTACCATCAAAGAATGGTGGTCTGTTTGAGCATCCTCCCTCAAAAATGTATTTTGCTTTGGACAATTTTCTGGATCTTTTTCTCTAACACTTGTTAGGTGTTCTTTTAAGAGACTGTGCTCTAATGCCAATTGAAATAGCAAAATTGATTTACAAGGAAGGGTTTGAATTGTAAATCTCCCTTTTTAAAATTTCCTGAAAAACTTAAGATTTGAACTCAAGAATGTTCTTGGTTAAGAAAGTAGAAAATGGAGAATGTTCTTGGTTTTATCAGAAAAAGGAAAACGTCCTTGATTAGTTATAAATCAGAAACCAGTTTCTATTTTAATTTTTGAAAAACAATCAAACTAAATAAAGACATAAAGGATTAGAGGTACCACACACGGATATATCCTGGTTCACCCAACTTGAGCTACGTCCAGTCCTCACAATTTTGACTTTTTTCCACTAAGTGTTTAAAACAAGAACCTTCTTGGTTTTACAGTACCTAGCTTAGATCAACCTTGATCTTTGTTACAAATTTAATCTAATTCCACCCAGAAAGAGATTAATTAAATCACCTACCAACCTTGATAGGATTTCTTACAATCTACCCCCAAACTATACTAAACTTTTATAGTTTGAGTTTTACAATAATGATGAGATTGTTTTGTTAGAATCTGAGATGTCTCAACTCTTGTTTGAGATTCGATTCTTTACGAATAATTCAGTACAAATATATCAGAGTAAATAAGGATTGATCAGACATATTCTTTTGAGTGATTTTAGAGTTTCAAGTATGTGAATGTGAATGATTTTATAAAACTTGTTAGCACTTGAACTTCTGCGTTTTCCTTGAGCTTTGGCCTTCCTCGTATAGGATTAAGAGCAATAAATGGAGGTCAATAGAGTCGTTGGTAGTGCCCTTGTCAGGCTTGAACAGAGGGAATATTTCTAATAAAAAATAATCCATCTTTTAACTATTTTTAATTTCTATTTTGATTGGGATGAATCCTTTGTTCTTGATCAGTAACTTTTTGAGCTTAATGATCATTTAATATTGTAGATATGTGATGATGCATTGAAGCTTGTATTTGAGTTTTGAACTTGATTGAAATAGATTCGAAAAGATCTTAGAAGCTTGTTGCAGAAAACTTAGATGAAGTTGCTAGAGATTGATGATCAATCTAGAACTTTAGCTTTTGGGTTTCTTGGAGATTGATAATCAATCTGGATGAATTTTTGAACATACAGGAAGTTGTCCTGATGCTTTGTATATTGTCAAGATCGTTTATCAGTCTTGACAGCTAAATTGGAGACTGTTCGCTGAGTAGCTTGATTCATGGCCTTTCTTCTTTGTGATTTGAATGGCTTCTTTTGATTGTAATTGATCACATATTTTCCTTGTCATGTACTCTCAATCTTGATGTAATTTCTAGAGGCAATAACATTAATTAAGTAATGGATATCGATTGTACTTTATGCTATCATGGCCATATTTGAACCCGGAGAACATTCTCCGTTTTCTAGATATATCAAGAATGTTCTTTGTTCTTTATTATGTTGATTTGTTTGCTTTTCTTGAATCCTATCTTTGAATAAATACCCTAAAGAGCATAAGTTAAATTGACATAACATTTTTGGAATCATAATTAACATTGTTTATTATCATCAAAACGTTTAAAAATGAGAGTTTGTCTAAACAGTCAAATTATTGTCAAGAAAATTATTAAGAAGAAAGAATTCAAAATGGCCTATATAGCATGGGAGGACAATAAAGTCAGTTCATCCTCAAATTCGGAGAGTGAAGAAAGTGCAAATGTTGCCTTAATGGCTTCACATCAATGTGACGAAGAAGAGGAATTCATAAAAGGTACCTCTAATATATGGTACTTGGATAATGGATGTTCAAAACACATGACCGGTGACAAAACAAAATTTTCAGCACTTACTCTTGAATCAAAAGGCTATCTGATGTATGGAGATAACAACAAGGGTAAAATTTTGGGCATTGGAAAAATTGGTGCTGCTCCATCTCCTTCAATTGAAGATGTTCTATATATTGAAGGATTAAAGCACAACCTTATTAGCATTAGCTAGCTTTGTGACAAGGGTTACAAAATAGCTTTCAACAAGGATGAATGCATTATCCGAAATGAGGTATCAACTGAAATCTAGTTTGTTGGTAAGCGTTTTAAAAATATTTTTACAATTAATCTTGATGATTTGTCTTTAAGATTGAAATGTCTTATGGTAAGCGACAACAATGATGCATGGCTATGGCATAAAAGATTTGCACATATCCATATGGATCATTTAAATAAGTTAGTCAAGCATGAACTTGTTATAGGCTTACCAAAGATGAAATTCATTAAGTACAAATTATGTGATGCTTGTCAAAAGGGTAAGAAAACTAATGTTTCCTTGAAACCCAAAAACATTGTATCAACGTCAAAACCACTTCAATTGATACATATGGACTTGTTTGGTCCATCAAGAACTAAAAGTCTTGGTGGAAATTCATATGTACTAGTAACTGTTGATGATTTCTCAAGGTTCACTTGGACCTTATTTTTGGCAAAAAAAAATGAAGCTTTTAAAGCATTTAAAAATTATGCCAAACTAGTCCAAAATGAACAAACAACCAAAATTGTATCAATAAGAAACGATCATGGAGGAGAATTTCAAAATGCTTCTTTTGTAGAATATTGTGAAGAAAATGGAATCTTCCATAACTTTTCTGCACCAAGAACACCTCAACAAAATGGAGTTGTTAAGAGAAAGAACAGATTATTAGTAGAACTTGAAAGGACCATGTTAAGCAATTCAAGTTTACCAAAATACTTTTGGGCAGATGCTGTAAGTACAACTTGTTATCTATCCAACCGGGTAATGATTTGGCCAATCCTAAAGAAGACTCAATATGAACTTTATAAAGGTAGAATGCCAAATATCTCTCACTTTCACATATTTGGATGTAAATGCTTTGTGCTGAATAATGGTAAGCAAAATCTTTGTAAATTCGATGAAGGTATTTTTATTGGTTATTCCTTATCAAGTAAACCTATTAGAATTTTCAGTAAAAGAACTTTATTAGTCGAAGAATCTATGCATATATCATTTGATGAATCTAACCCCTCAAAAAGAGGATAAAATTATTTCTTGTGATGATGATGATGATTTTACAAGTGATGATATAAGCAAGGAAAATCAAGTTGATCAATCAGTATAGAATTGCAAGATCAAAACAATGATATCCCTCGAGAATGGAGAACCCGTCGTGATCACCCCATTGATAACATTATAGGTGATATCAACAAAGGAGTTACTACAAGGCTAAATCTCAAAGATGCTTGTCTGAATATGGCATTCGTCTCTCAGATAGAACCTTCTAAGGTAGGTGAAACCCTTAAGGATGATCAATGGATACTTGCCATGCAAGAAGAGCTAAACCAGTTTGAAAGAAACAAGGTTTGGAAAGTTGTTCCAAATCCTGGCAATAAACACATCATTGATATGAAATGGGTGTTTAAGAATAAACTAGATGAAAATGGTATAGTTGTTCGAAACAAGGCAAGTTTGGTCGCTCAAGGATACAACCAAGAAGAAGGGATAAACTTTGATGAAACATTTGCTCTGGTAGAAAGGTTAGAAGCAATCTGTTTATTACATGCTTATGCTTGTTCCATGAATTTTGAATTATTTCAGATGGATGTCAAGAGTGCTTTTCTAAATGGTTGCATCAATGAGGAGGTCTATGTCAAACAGCCTCCCGGCTTTGAAGACTTCAAAAATCCTTCACATGTATTCAAATAAAAGAAAGCCCTTTATGGTTTGAAACAAGCTCTAAGAGCTTGGTATGATAGGCTCAGTAACTTTCTATGTGAAAGAGGATTTGAAAAGGGGAAGGTAGATACAACTTTGTTCATTAAAAGGATTAATGTTCAAGCTTTACTTGTTCAAATCTACGTTGACGATATCATATTTGGATCAACCAATAACGGATTATGTGAAGAATTCTCATTGATGACGCAAAGAGAATTTAAGATGTCCATGATGGGTAAGTTAAATTATTTCCTTGGACTTCAAATCAAGCAACTCAAGAATAGCATTTTCATCAACCAAGCAAAGTATTGTAAGGAACTGTTAAAAAGATTTGAGATGGAAAACAGTAAAGAAAGTGCAACTCCTATTGGCTCTGGAACTTATGTAGATAAAGATGAATTTGGTAAATCAATAGACAAATCAAAGTATCAATGTATGATTGGTTCTCTTTTATATCTAACGGCCAGTCGGCCATAAATTATGTTCAGTGTCTACTTATGTGCAAGGTTTCAGGCAGATCCTAAAGAATCACATCTTGTAGCAGTGAAGCGAATCATAAAATATTTAAAAGGAACAACCAGTGTTGGCTTATGTTATCCAAAAGGTAGTATATGAAATCTTGTTCGTTATAGTGACTCAAACTATGCAGGATGTAAAACAGATCAAAAAAGCACAAACGGCACTTGCCATATCTTAGGTAATGCTATGGTGTCATGGTCCTATAAAAAGAAAGCATGTGTGGCTCTAAGCACTGTTGAAGCAGAATACATAGCAACATGCATTTGTTGTGCACAGATTCTATGGCTCAAGCAACAATTATGTGACTATGGACTTGATCTCGGATGCATCCTTCTAAGGCGTGACAATATCGTTGCTATCAATATCACAAAGAACCCAGTCATGAATTATCGGACAAAACAAATTGACATACGCCATCACTTTCTGCGCGATCATGTTCTCAAAGGCAATGATGAAGTAACATTTTTGGATACACATAATCAACTAGCAGATATCTTCACAAAACCTTTGCCTAAAGATTCATTCAATATAATATGAAGAGAACATGGAATTCTAAATGAAAAAGATCTATAATGCAAGGTATTGATGCTTTATAAGTCACTTCTTTTCAATTCTTGAATCTTCACTTGTTAAGTTGATAGAACTGAATCTTTGATGTATGAATAAGTGCTTTCTTTACATGATTATATCTTTTATATTTTGTTTTTGAGTAAAAATTTGACTCAAAAATCAATTTTTTTTATCGTAGCCGAATACACATAGAATGTATTCGAATACACGTTTCCATAGTTTTTTGTATTCAAATACACTCTGGTTGTAGTCGAATACAAATTTGATTTTTTCCTTTTATAAATACGACTTTTGACAGGTTTATGGTCATTTTTCTAAACATCAGTAATCGAATACAGAACTTCATCCACTTCCATTTCTCCAAAACTTCATCCAAACTTACATGCAAACATTACCAAATCTTTACCCTATCATCAATTGCATCTAAGATTGCTTCAAACTTAAAATCAAAATCCCAAATCCCCAAATTTTCCCAAATCCGAAAAACTTCATCTTCTTCAATCTTTACCACGGATGCAGAAAACGAGGTACCTGAACCAAGCATGCTTCAGTGGGTCCTTCAAAAAGGAGGGCTAGAAATGACAATGCTGCAGACCTCTCCAGATTACTTCATTCACCCGAAGAAATCAACAGGTTCAGAATTTACTACTCAGATAAAAAGTAAATCACTCCAAATTATGGTACACTTAATTCCTTTTCAGCCTTTAAATTTCCTGAGTTACTTAGGGCACAACATTTGGAAACCTTCATGAGTTATAATGGTCCAATTTATGCTGACTTAGTTAGGGTGTTTTAGTGCAACCTTAAGAAAAAGGGATTGAAGCTGATATCTCAAGTGAAAGGAAAATACATTGAGTTAGATATTCAAACCATTGGAGAAATTCTGCAATTACCATATGAAGGTCAGAAATTGAGGCCTGAAAATTTGTGTGAAAGGGAAAATGTTACTAAATATGATGCTTATGTTTTATTGTGCCGTTTTGACAAAAACACCATGGAAAGGAAATGGAACATGCTGGTTCTGATTTGCTAGGTAACGGTATGGTGTTGGAAATATGACCGTTGAAAATAGGCTATTGCATTATTTCCTCAGTTATATTTTGGTTCCTAAAGCGGGAAAGTACTTGCAAAGAATTGAATTTGAGCTTCAGATTATGTTCTTTATGCTAGAAGGAACTTATCTCAATTGGTCCTACTTTGTCCGCTCTGTTATGTTTCCTTCAAAAGATTCCATAGGTTTACCAAATGCAAAAGAGATCACCAGGATTTTGGATCATTTTCAAGTAGACTTTTCAGGAGAAGTAATGTATACTCCTTCAAAAGAAAATGTCTTGGACTTGAACGTGTTGCCTAGTATGAAGATTGTATGGAGCGAGCAACTTCAGACTTATGTCCACAAAAGAGATCTTGGACAATCCTCTATAGCTGCTCAGGATGAAGCAGAAGCAGAAGAAACGGCGTCGGATGATGATCACGTTCCAAATCGCATGGTAATGGTCAAGCTCAACTCCCTTCAAACCTTCATCATTGAACAGTTTCAAACTATGAACACCTCTATTACCAACCGATTCCAAAAAATTGAGACGACGCTTGCCCAGAACCAAGAGTTCCAGTTGAATAAACTAAATGGCATGTCCCTCAAAATTGACCAAATTCACAACCGAACAGATGATAAAATGTAGTTTGCTGCTGTAGTTTCTAATTATTTTCTTTAAAAAGCTCATATTATTTTATTTATGACTTTTTGCAGATGGTCTGTAAAAATTGCTGATGTTGACTTAGACATCATTTTCTTAAGTTATGGTTTTTCTCATGTTATATTCTATCTTGTGTGATGTTTGTTAGTCCCTCTATATATACTTTGGATACTTGTGGTATGTATGAATATTTGTCTGTTATGTTTTCTTCCTTTTTGATCATGTCAAAAGGGGGAGAAAATTTGTATATATGCTATTGTTGTTAAAATTTTTAGGTTTTCAAAACATTCAACACATGATGGCATGAATTCAAATTCAAAGGGGGAGTAAGCATGAATTAAGGGGGAGAAATCAAAACTATTTGAAATTTCAACAACAACAAGGTTTTGTCATCATCAAAAACGGCGAGAATGTAAATATGCAAAAATACTTATGTTTTTTATGAAGACAAAGACCAAGCAAAGTGATCAAGTTGCAAATTCAAAATGGAGTAAACAATCAAGTCAACTATTATTAATATGCTAGAAGACTTAGAGTTTAAGGTATATGATGCAATCTAATATTGTTATATTTCAAATGCACATGAGAACCTTATACTTTTACATATGCATCAAATGAATTTTCAAAGTGTTAAAATGCATGAACAATGTTTGAAAATTATGTTTTTGACAAAAGTTAAAGTTGTATTCGACTACATATATGTGTTGCCGAATATAGATGAAATCAGTAGCAAAAACTGCACATATGTATTCGACTACAACATGTTGTAGCCGAATACAAACTCAAGTCAATAGCAAAAACTTCATATCTGTATTCGACTACAGGATGTCGTAGCCGAATACAAATACCAAGTCTGTAGCTAAAAACATTTTTGTATTCGACTATAGCATGTTGTAGCCGAATACCAAATCAAGTCAGTGGAAAAATTCACTCATTTGTATTCGACTACAAGGATTCGTATTTGAATACATGTTTGAAATTTTGAAACAAAATTGAATGTTATAGAAGTGTATTCGACTACACTTATATTGTAGCTGAATACAACTGGGAAACAATGTGATTTTCGGTTCATATTGATTCTGGATCATTGCATATATTCATCAAACTTATTGGAAAGATTGCAACTGATCTGAAATGACGTCTAAGGAGTATAAATACTTTTTAGTTTCAGATTTAACTTCAGAACCTTAGAAACTTTTTGAGAATGTTTAAGATCCAATAAAAGTTAAACTTTCGTATTTCAAGTGCATATTTTACACTGTCATATCATTGCAAAGGTTCCCTACACTTGAAGTATAGTTTTATTACACTATTGTCATTGTACAAAAAGGATCAATTGTTATACTCTGTTGATTTCAGGCAAAATCATTATTGTAAAATTAATTAAGTTATTGTGTAAGTTGAGGAAAATTGTGTACTTTCTTCAAAGGTTGTAAACTAAGATAGTGGTGTGATATCTTAGTGAGAGTGTTAGAAGTTTGTAACAGAAGTCTTAGAGATAGACTTGTACTTATTCTAACATGAGTGGAAAATCTCTTGTGATGTGCAAGAGGATTGGATGTACCCTTGGTTGTAAGGGGAACCAGGATACACTCTATGTGATCTTTATTTTTCTGCCATTTATATTTTACTATACACTAATCATAATCAGAAAAATAATCCACTAAATCTCTAAAAACCAGAAAATTTCTAAACACCTAATTCACACCCCCTCTTAGGTGCATCTATGAACTAACAATTAAGCCTTGGGTTAACAAAAATGACCTGAACGTTATAAAATGACACAAAAATAACTAAAATGACCTAATTGTTAATCCAATGGCACAAACAATGAGGAAAATGAACTAAATGTTAATCTAATGACAGAAACATACTTATTTGATGACGAAATTGACCTAAACGTTAATCCAATGATACAAAAACGACGAAAATGACCAAATTCTTAATCCAATAACACAAACATACCGAAAATGACATAAATGTTAATCCAAATGAAACGCACTTATCGGATGAACTACAATGTCTTAGAACGAAAATAGATTAGAATCAGCCTTGGGAAGACGAAAATGATCTAAACTTTAACCCAATGACACAAACATGATGAATATTACCTAATTGTTAATCGAATGACACAAATATGAAGAAAATGATCTTATTAAATGAGCTTCATTGGTTAAGAATTGAAATGCATTAGAATAAGTCTGGGGATGACGAAAATGACCTAAACGTTAATCCAATGACACAAACTTGACGTAAAGGACTTAATTGTTAAGTTAATGAGAAACATGATGAAAATGACCCAAATGTTAATCCAATGACACAAATGGGATTATTGGATGAACTACATTGGTTAAGAACGAGTATGAATTAGAATAAGCCGAGTAATGATGAAAATGACTTGAAAGTTAATCCACTAACACAAACGCACTTATTGGTTGAACTACTTTGGTTAAGAACAAAAACGGATTAGATTAAGCATTGAAATAATGAAAATTACATAAATGTTTATCCAAATGATACAAACGCAGTTATTTGATGAACTACAATGTCTAAGAAAGAAAATGAATGATAATCAGCCTTGAGATGAAGAAAATAACCTAAATGTTAATCCAATGACACAAACATGAGGAAAATTACCTAATTGGTAATCGAATGACACAAATATCACGAAAATGACATAAATGTTAATCCAATGACACAAACAAACTTATAAAATGAAATTCATTGGTTAGGAAAGAAAATGGATTAAAATAAGCGTTAGGATGACAAAAATGACCTAAACGTTAATCCAATGACACAAACATGACGAAAATGACATAATTGTTAGTTAAATGAGATAAACATGACGAAAATTACCATAATGTTAATCCAATGACACAAACACACTTATTGGATGAACTACATTGGTTAAGAACCAAAATGGATTAGAATTAGCCGAATCATGACGAAAATGACACAAACGCACTTATTAGATGAACAACAAAGTCTAAGAACAAAAACGAGTTAGAATAAGCCTTGGGATGTCGACAATGACCTAAACGTTATCCAATAACACAAACATGACAAACATGACCTAAATGTTAATCCCATGACACAAACTCTTATTGGATGAACTACATTGGTTAACAAAGAAAATGGATTACATAAGCCCTCGAATGATGAAAATGACCTAAATTTTAATCCAATTACACAAACGAAGTTATTGGATGAACTGAATTGGTTATGAACGAAAACGGATTAGAATAAGCCTTGGAAAGAAGAAAATGTCCTAAATGGTAATCCAATTGACACTAACGCACTTATTCGATAAACTATAATGTCTTAGAACGAAAATTGATTAGAATAAGCATTGGGATGACAAAAATGACCTAAAGGTTATCCAATGAAACAAACATGACTAAAATGACCAATTTCTTGATCCAATGACACAAACGCACTTATTGGATGAACTACATTGGTTAAGAACGAAAATCGATTAGAATAAGCTTTCGGATGAAGAAAATGACCTAAATGTTAATCCAATGACACAAACGCACTTATTGGATAAACTAAATAGGTTAAGAACAAAAATGGATTAGAATATGCTTTGGAAGGACGAAAATGACCTAAATATTATACCAAATGAAACAAACGCACATATTGGATGAACTACAATGTCTTAGAACGATAATGGATTAGAATAAGCCTTGGGATGACGAAAATGACCTAAATGTTAATGCAAATGATAAAAATGCACTTATTGGATGAACTACAATGGATTAGAATAAGCCTTGGGATGATGAAAATGACTTAAACGTTAATCCAGTGACTCAAACATGTCATAAAGGACCTAATTGTTAATCCAATGAGAGAAACATGATGAAAATGACCTAAATATTAATCCAATGACACAAACAAACTTATCGGATGAACTACAATGGTTAAGAACGAGAATAAATTTGAATGAGTCGAGTGATGATGAAAATGACTTAAATGTTAATCCAGTGACACAAACGCACTTATTGGTTGAACTACATTGGTTAAGAACGAAAATGGATTACAATAAGCTTTGGAATGACGGAAGTTACCTAAATGTAAAACCAAATGACACAAACGCAGTTATTGGATGAACTACAATGTATAATAAAGAAAATGAATGATAGTCAGCCTTGAGATGTAGAAAAGGACCTAAACGTTAAGCCAATGATACAAACATGACGAAAATGACCTAATTCGAAATCGAATGACACAAACGTGACGAAAATGACATAAATATCAATCCAATGACACAAACGAACTTATTTAATGAAATTCATTGGTTAAGAACGAAAATGGATTAGAATAAGCCTTGGGATGACGAAAATGACCTAAACGTTAATCCAATGACACAAAAATGACGTAAATGATCTAATTGTTAGTCAAATGAGAGAAACATGATGAAAATGACCTAAATGTTCATACAATGACAGAAACGCACTTATCGGATCAACTACATTGGTTAAGAACGAAAATGGTTTAGATTAAGCCAAGTGACGACGAAAATGACCTAAATGTTAATCCAATTGACACAAACACACTTATTGGAAGAACTACATTGTCTGAGAACGAAAATGGATTAGAATAGGCCTAGGAATGACGAAAAGGACCTAAATATTAGTCCAATGACACAGACACACTTATTGGATGAACTATATCGACTAAGAACGAAAATGGATTAGAATAAGTTTTCAAATAACGAACATGACCTAAATGTTAATCCAATTGACGCAAACGCACTTACTGGATGAACTACATTAGTTAAGAACGAAAATGGATTAGAGTAAACTTCTGGATGACTAAAATGACACAAACGTTAATCCAATGAAACAAACACGACGTAAGTGACCTAATTGTTAATCCAATGAGAGAAACATGATGACCTTGACCTAAATGTTAATAAAATTACACAAACGTAGTTATTGGATGAACTACATTGGTTAATAACGAAAATGGATTAGAATAACCTTTGGAATAATGAAAAATTACATAAATGTTAATCTAATGACACAAACGCACTTATTAAATTAAATACATTTGTTAAGAACGAAAATTGATTAGAATAAGCCTTGAGATGATGAAAATGACCTAAATGTTATTCCAATGACACAAACATGACGTAAAGGCTCTAATTGTTAATCCAATGACACAAACACACTTATTGGATGAACTACTTCGGTTAAGAACGAAAATTGATTAGATTAAACCTTGGGATGACGAAAATGACCTAAACGTTAATCTAATGACACAAACACACTTATTGGATGGACTATATTGGTTAAGAACAAGAATGGATTAGAATATGCTTTCGAGTGACGAAAATGACCTAAATGTTTTTCCAAATGATATAAACACACATATTGGATGAACTACAATGTCTTGGAACAAAAATGGGTTATAGTAAGCCTTGGGATGACAAAAATGACTTAAACTTAATCCAATGACCCAAACGTGATGAATTTGACGTAATTGTTAATCTAGTGACACAAATATGACGAATATGAGATGAATTTTAATCCAATTACACAAACGCACTTATTAAATGAAATACATTTGTTAAGAACGAAAATGGATTTGAATTAGCCTCAAGATGACGAAAATTACCTAAACATTATTCCAATGACCCAAACATGGCGTAAACGACCTAGATGTTAATCCAATGAGAGAAACATGACCTAATATTAATCCACTGACACAAACACACTTAATTGATGAACTACATTGGTTAAACATGAATGAATTAGAATAAGCCGAGCGATGACGAAAATGATCTAAATGTTCATCCAATGACACAAAGACACTTATTGGATGAACTACATTGATTAAGAATTAAAATGGATTAGAATAAGTTTTGGAATAACGAAAATGACCAAACGTTAATTCAATGAAACCAACATGACGTAAGTGACCTAATTGTTAACCCAATGAAAGAAACATAATGACCATGACCTAAATGTTAATAAAATGACACACACGCACTTATAGGATCAACTACATCGGTTAAAAACAAAAACGGATTAGAATATTGAAAGTAATGAAGAAAATGACCTAACTGTTAATCCAATGACACAAACACACTTATTGGAGGAACTACGTATGATACGAACAAAAATGGATTAGAATAAGCTTTGGAATAACGAAAATGACCTAAATGTTAATCCAAATTACACAAACGCACTTATTGGATGAACTACAGTGTCTAAGAATGAAATGAAATAGAATAAGCCTTAAGATGAAGGAAATGACCTAAACGTTAATCCAACGACACAAAATTGACAAAATTGACCTAATTGGTAATCCAATGACACAAAAATGAAGAAAATGTCCTAAATGTTAATCGAATGACACAAACGCACTTATTAGACGAACTACAATAGTTAAGAACAAAAATGGATTAGAATAAGCCTTAGGATGACGAAAATTACCTATATGTCAATCCAATGACACAAATGCACTTATTGGATGAACTACATTGATTAAAAACGAAAATGGATTAGAATAAGTTTTGGAAAGACGAAAATGACATAAATGTTAATCCTATTGACCCAAACACACTTATTGAATGAATTATAGTGGTGAAGAACGAAAATGGATAAAACTAAACCATGGGATTAGGAAAATGAACTAAACGTTAATCCAACGACACAAAGATGACGAAATTGACCTAATTGTTAATCCAATGACACAAGCATGGCGAAAATGACATAAATGTTAATCCAATTGAAACAAACGCACTTATTGGATGAACTACCATGCCTAAGAACCAAAAGGACCTAAACTTTATTCCAATGACACTAACATGACGAAAATGACCTAAATAATAATCAAATGACACAAACGCACTTATTAGATGAACTACATTAGTTAAGAACGAAAATGAACTCGAATAAGCCTTGGGATGACGAAAATGTTAATCCAATGACACAAATGCACTTCTTGGACGAATTATATTGGTTAAGAACAAAAATGGATTATAATAAGCCTTGGAATGACGAAAGTGACCTAAATGTTAATCCAATTGACACAAACACACTAATTTGATGAACTACAATGTCTAAGAACGAAAATGGATTAGAATAAACTTTGGGTTGAAGAAAATGACCTAACTGTTAATCCAACGACACAAACGCATTTATTGGATGAAGTACATTGATTAAGAACGAAAATTATTAGAATAAGTTTTGGAAATACGAAAATGACATAAGTGTTAATCCAATTGAACAAACGCACTTATTGGATGAACTACATTGGTTAAGAACAAAAATGGATTAGATTAAGCTATGGGATTACGAAAATGAACTAACCGTTAATCCAATGACACAAAGATGACAAAAATTACCTAATTGTTAATCCAATGACACAAACATGACAAAAATGACATAAATATTAATCCAATTGACACGAACGCACTTATTGGATAAACTACAATGTGTAAGAACGAAATAGAACTAGAATAAGCCTTGAGACGAAGAAAATGACCTAAATGTCAATCCAATTACACAAACAGGACGAAAATGACCTATTTGGTATTCCAATGACACGAACATGACGAAAATGACCTAAATGTTAATCCAATGACACAAACACAGTTATTAGATGAACTACATTAGGTAAGAACGAAAATGAATTAGAATAAGTCTTGGGATGCCGAAAATGACCTCAATTTTAATCCAATGACCTAAATGCACTAATTGGACGAACTGTATTGGTTAAGAACGAAAATGGATTAGTAGAAGCCTTGATATGACGAAAATGACCTAAATGTCAATCCAATTGACACAAACGCATTTATTGGATGAACTACAATGTCTAAGTACGAAAATGGATTAGAATAAGCATTGGGATAAAGAAAATGACCTAAATGTCAATCCAATGACAAAAACGAACTTATTGGATGAACTGCATTGGTTAAGAACGAAAATGGATTAGATTAAACCATGCGATTACGAAAATGAACTAAATGTTAATCCAATGACACAAAGATGATGAAAATGACGTAATTGTTAATTCAATGCCACAACGATGACGAAAATAACATAAATGTTAATCCAATTGACACAAATGAACTTATTGGATGAATTACAATGTCTAAGAACGAAAATGAATTAGAATAAACCTTGTTATGAAGAAAATGACGTAAACGTTAATCCAATGACACAAACAAGATGAAAATGACCTACTTGGTATTCCAATGATACGAACTTGATGAAAATGACCTAAATGTTAATCTAATGACATGAACACACTTATTAGATGAACTACATTAGGTAAGAACGAAAATTAATTAGAATAAGCTTTGGGATGACGAAAATGACCTCAATTTTAATCCAACGACCTAAATGCATTTATTGGACGAACTATATTGGTTAAGAATGAAAATGGATTAGAATAAGCCTTGAAATAAGCCTTCGGATAAAGAAAATGACCTAAATGTCAATCCAATGACAAAAACGCACTTATTGGATGAACTACATTTATTACAAACAAAAACAGATTAGAATAAGTTTTGGAATGACGGAAATGACCTAAACGTTAATCAAATGACATATACATGACGAAAATGACCTAATTGGTATTCCAATGACCCAAACATGAAGAAAATGACCTAATTATTAATTCAACGACATACACATGACGAAAATGACATAAATGTTAATCCAACTGACACAAACGCATTTATTGGATGAACAACAATGTCTAAGAACAAAAATGAATTAGAATATGCCATGAGATGATCAAAATGGCCAAAACTTTAATCCAATGACACAAACATGACGAAAATGACCTAATTGGTATTCCAATGTCATAAACAAGACGAAAAGGACCTAAATGTTATTCGAATTACACAAACGCACTTATTGGATGAACTACATTAGTTAAGAACGAAAATGGATTATAATAAGCCTTGGAATGATGAAAATGACCTAAATCTTAATCCAATTGATACAAACACACTTATTTGATGAACTACAATGTCTAACAATGAAAATCGATTAGAATAAGCCTGACGATGACGAAAATGGCCTAAATGTTAATCCAATGACACAAACGCACTTATTGGATGACCTACAATGTTTAAGAACGATTAGAATAAATTTTGTAATGATGAAAAAGACATAAATGTTAATCTAATTGACACAAACGCACTAATTGGATGAACTACATTGGTTAAGAACGAAAATGGATTAGATTAAACCATGGGATTACGAAAATGAACTAAACCTTAATCCAATGACACAAAGATGACGAAAATGACCTAATTGCTAAACCAATGACACAAACGCACTTATTGGATGAACTACAATGTCTAAGAAAGAAAATGAATTAGAATAAGCCTTGAGATGAAGAAAATGACATAAATATTAATCCAATTGACACAAACGCACTTATTGGATGAACTACAATGTCTAAGAAAGAAAATGAATTAGAATAAGCCTTGAGATGAAGATAATGACCTAAATGTTAATCCAATGGCACAAACATGACGAAAATGACCTAATTAGTATTCCAATGACAAAAATGACGTATATATTAATCCAATGACACAAACGCACTTATAGGACGAACTACATTGGTTAAGAACAAAAATGGATTTGACCATGAGATGACAAGATTGTCCTAAACGTTAATCCAATGACACAAACTTGACAAAAATGACCTAATTGTTAATCCAATGAGAGACACGTGACAAAAATGACCTAAATGTTTATCCAATGACACAAACGCACTTATTGGATGAACTACATTGGTTAAGAACAAAAATGGATTATAATAAGCCGCGTGATGACGAAAATTACCTAAATATTAATCCAATGACTCAAATGCACTTATTAGATGAACTACAAAGTCTAACAACGAAAATGGATTAGAATAAGCGTTTGGATGATGAAAATGGCCTAAATGTTATTCAAGTTACACAAATCTGACGAAAATGACCTAAATGTTAATCCGATGACACAAACGCACTTAGTGGATGAAAGACATTGGTTTAGAACTAAAATGGATTAGAATAAGCCTTAGGATGACGAAAATGACCAAAATGTTGATCCAATGACACAAAATTGACTATTGGTTGAACTACATTGGTTAACAACAAAAATGGATTAGAATAAGCAATGGGTTGACGAAAATGACCTAAATGTTAATTCAATGACCAAAATCCAATTATTGGATGAATTACATTGGTGAAAAATGAAAATGGATTAGAATATGCTTTGGAATGATGAAAATTACCTAAGTGTCAATCCAAATTACATAAACGTACTTATTGGATGAACTACTATGTCTTAGAACGAAAATATATTAGAATAAGCCTTGGGATGGCGAAAATAACCTAAACGTTAATCCAATGACACAAACATGACGAATTTGACTTAATTGTTAATTAGATGATACCAATATGCTAAAATGACCTATATTTTAATCCAATGACACAAAATCACTTATTAAGTGAAATACATTGGTTAGGTAAGAAAATGGATTAGAATAAACCTTGGGATGACGAAAATGTCCTAAATGTTAATCCAATGATACAAGCTTGACGTAAATGACCTAATTGTTAATCCAATGAGATAATCTTGAAAAAAATTACCTAAATATTAATCCAATGACAGAAACGCACTTATTAGATGAACTGCATTGGTTAATAACAAAAATGGATTACAATAAGATTTGGAATAACGAAAATGACTGAAATGCTAATATGAATGACAAAAACGCACTTATTGGATGAACTAGAATGTTTAAGAATGAAAATGGATTAGAATAAGCCTTGGGATGACGACAATGACCTAAACGTTAACCCAATGATATAAACATGAAGAAAATGACCTAATTGTTAATCCAATGACACAAACATGACGAAAATGACCTAAAAGTTTATCGAACGACACAAAAGCACTTTTTGGATGAACTACATTGGTTAATAACGAAAACGGATTAGAATAAGCCTTGGGATGATGTAAATGATCTAATTGTTTATTCGATTATACAAACGCACTTATTGGATGACCTACATTGGTTATGAACGAAAATGGATTAGAATATGCCTTGGAATGACGAAAATGACCTAAATGTTAATCCACATTATGAAAATGCACTAATTGGATGAACTGCCATGTCTAAGAACGAAAATTGATTAGAATAAGCCTTCAGATGAAGAAAATGACTTAAACGTTAATCCCATGACAGAAACATGATGAAAACGACCTAATTGGTAATCCAATGACACAAACATGTTGAAAATGACGTAGTTGTTAATCCAATGACACAAACGCACTTATAAGATGAACTACATTAGTTAAGAACTAAAATGAATTAGAATATGCCTTGGGATAACAAAAATGACCTAAATGTTGATCCAAAGAGAAAAACGCACTTATGGGACGAACTATAATGGTTAAGAAGGAAAATGGAATTTATTAGGCCTTGGGATGACGTGAATGTCCTAACCGTAATCTAATGACACAAACATGACGAAAATGTCCTAATTGGTAATCCAATGACACAAACACGGCAAAAATGACCTAAATGTTAATCCAATACTGAATAGATCACTATAGGAGATGGCCAGAACCATGCTGAATGATATGAAGCTTGCCACCTACCTTTGGCCAGAAGCTGTCAACACGGCTTGCTACATTGAGAATAGAGTGTAGATCAGGCCAATCTTAAATAAAACTCCATATGAACTGTGGAAAGGTAAGAAACCTAACATTTCCTATTTCAAGCAATTTGGTTGTACTTGTTTTATGTTGAACGCTAAAGATAATCTAGCTAAGTTTGACTCTAGATCTCAAAAGTGTACCTTTATTGGTTACTCTGAGAGATCAAAAGCTTATAGAGTGTTTAACAAGGAAACTAAGACTGTGGAAGAATCAATCCACATTAAGTTTGATGATAAACAGCTTGGCTCTAAAAAAAGTCAAAGCAAGATAAGGAAATTGCAGGTGAACCAGAGGCACAGGAACCAGAAGCTGGACCAGCAGCAGAACCTGAGAAAGATAAAGATGAAAGCAAGGAAGAAGAACATGTTGACTCTGAAGACAAGTCAGAGGGAAAGAATGGATGGAAGTACAAGTCTTCACATCCAGAAACTCTCATTATTGGCAGTGCAGCAGAACCATTGAAGACCAGATCATCAAGTAGAGAAACCAGTATGTTCGGTTTACTCTCAAAAATTGAACCAAGCAATGTTGGTGAAGCTTTGGCAGAAGAAGGTCGGATACTTGCAATGCAAGAAGAGCTGAATGAATTTCAAGGGAATGACGTTTGGGATCTGGTATCCAGACCAAACAAAAACATTATTGGAACCAAGTGGTGTTCAGGAATAAACTCAATGAAAAAGGTGAAGTGGTAATGAACAAAGCCAAATTCGTAGCTCAAGGATACAGTCAACAGGAAGGTATTCATTACACTGAGACTTTTGCTCCAGTGGCCAGGTTAGAAGTAATTAGAATTCTTTTATCATTAGTTGCTAATCATGATATAATTCTGTACCAATGGATGTTAAAAGTGCATTCTTAAATGGCTATATAACTGAGGAAGTCTATGTCAAACAGCCCCCTAGATTTGAAAATTCGGATTTTCCAAACCATGTTTTTAAACTTAAAAAATCTTTATATGGTTTAAAACAAGCACCAAGGGCAAGGTATGACAGACTTAGTAACTTTCTGCTTAAGAATGAATTTGATAGAGGCCAGATTGATAATACTCTATTTAGGAAATCCATTAAAAATGATATTTTGATTACTCAAGTTTATGTTGATGATATCACCTTTGGATCCACTAATGGCAATTTGTGCAAGGAGTTTTCTGACCTAATGTAGAAAGAGTTCAAAATGAGCATGATGGGAGAACTTAAGTTCTTCCTGGGAATTCACATTTGAAGGTGCAAACACGAGAAGGGGGGGTTGAATTGTGTTTGACTTAACTTGAATACTTTTCCTGTTTTAATACTTTCAAAACAAAACTTGATGTATAATTAAAACAGAGTTAGCAGCGGATAAAAATAAAAATAAAAACTCACAGATTTTATACTGGTTCATCGTTAACGAGGCTATGTCCAGTCCCTTCGCCTTGAAGGATTTCACTAATTCAACCTTGAATTACAACCTTGCTACTGACCCTCCAAGTCAGTCTTCTCAAATAGTCTAACAATCCTAGACTTCTTTGAGGAAAAACAACTCCTGTTCTTCAGCCAATCTGACACCCCAGATCGTAGAAGAATTCACAACACTATGAATCTAATTGCTAAGTACCTTGCTACCCTTTCTGAATCCCTCAGTTTGTAGACTCTACTTCAACAACTTAGATACAACTCTATCTAATTGCCAAGCAACCTGCTACCTCTACTGACTCCCTCAGATTGTAGACTCTACTTCAACAACTTAGATTTGCCACAGTGGAAAGAAAATAACTGAGTACTTGCTTCTTGAAAGCTGAAACTCACAATTGACTTATATGAAAATTTGAGAGTGGTTGCTTTGGAAGTGTATGACTCTTTTGTGATTTTCGATTATGAGTATTCTGCCTTGAGCCTCCTTTTATAGATGCAGATTAGGGCCTCTTCCAATGCTTAATTTCGAGCTAAATCTTGCTGCATTCTCTTGCAAAAATAACTTGACCAATTGGGCTTCATATAAATAAAAAACATATCTTCAGATTTTCTTTCAAAATAACTGGCCAATTAAATCTGTTGGTTCCTTCCCGCCACAGCTCTTGTAATAAATCTTTTTAATCCTCTGATCAAAATAAATTAAATTCTCCACCGTATAAATTTCCTGATTAAATCTGGACCATACTGATTGTTATGCTATGATCCTCTGATTTCGGCCTTCCCTGGACAACACTTCCTGACCCTCTGATCTTCTGATTTCGGCCATCTTTGATGCACACCTGATATGCTATAATCCTCTTAATTCGGCCTTTGCTGGGCTATACATTCTGTCCCTCTGATTTCGGTCAACACTGGGCCATGGTCTAATTTTCTGATCTGGACCATCACTGGACCAAATAGTTAATTCTGAACCACTGATCTGGAAATCTTCCCTCTGATCTGGACTAATTCTGGACATCGGTCTGGATTAAATTGAAATTAAATCTGGACAATAAATATTTCAGTCTGGGCATTTTACCTTTGATTTTAGATCAGGTCTGGATCATTTTGGAAATCATTTCTTCTTGTCTTGACTTAGTTTCATGCCCTGAATCATGCTATCTTTTGGTCTGGGTCATATCTAGATTGATTTTCTTGTTCTGGACCCTTAAACATAGCTTCTCGTTGAGTCTGGAACAAGTCTGGGCAGTGTAATGTTTCACTGCCAGGCCATCTTCTGGTCAGAATAACTTCTGGAATAAAATTGATATTTGATTCCTGTTTGTCTGGAACAACTCTCATTCTGGCAGGCTTTCCAATGGTATGATCCATGTTTCATTCTGATTTTTATTCCTTCTGATCTGGGCCATCAAAGATATCTTCTTGTAATGTTTTGACATTCCTGGAGTATCTTCTCGTCTTCCAGAATTCATTTTTCTAGAATCCTTTGATCACTGCTTCTGATTCCTTCAGTTTCTGGGGCATTTAACTTAATAATTCAAAGTACAAAATAAGTTTACATAGAGTACATTTGTAAGCATCAAAATCCTAAGTACTTAGAACCAACTTGGTTCCAACAAGATTCACCAAGGTAAATCAAGTATACTCATTCAACAATCTAAATACACTAAAGAACTTCTCCAAAAGTTCAAGATGAGTGACTGTAAGCCTATGGCCACCCCCATGCACCCAACCTACTCACTTGAGAAAGATGAAAACAGCCAAAAGTTAGACCAGAAAACATACAGAGGTATGATTGGATCCTTTCTTTACCTAACTGCTTCTAGACCTGACATTTTGTTTAGTGTTTGTGTATGTGCCCGTTTTCAGGCTGACCCTAGGGAATCCCATTTAACTGCTGTCAAAAGAATCTTGAGATACCTTAAAGAAACCACCAACCTTACCTTGTTATAAAAGAAAACCCCCACCTACAAACTAAGTGGTTTTTGTGATTCTGACTATGCTGGAGACAAGTTAGAAAGGAAAAGTACAAGTGGCAATTGCACATTCTTACGTGATAATTTCATCTCTTGGTCAAGCAAAACACAAAGCACCATTGCCATGTCAACAGCTAAAGTTGAGTATATATGAGCAGCAGGATGCAATTCATAGTTAATCTGGATGGAACATCAACTTGAAGATTACAACATCTTTGAAACCAATATCGCTTTGTTCTGTGATAACACTTCAACCATAAACCTAACCAAGAATCCTATCTTACACTCTAGAGCCAAACACATTGAAATAAAACACCATTTCATTAGGGACTATGTTCAAAAAGGGACTTTAAGCATCCAGTTTGTGGACACTGATCATCAATGGGCTGATATCTTCACCAAAGCATTACCTGAAGATAGGTTCGAGTTCATCAAAAAGCATCTCAACATTATCTCCAATCTGACTAGCTCAAGTAGTCATCTTAGGAGTTTTTAATTTTCTTGTATTTTTACTTTATGTCTTTTATTTTCTTGTTTTTACTTTCTGTACTTTGTAAAGAGAAAAACAAAAATACAAAAATAGTAGGACCTCTTTTTGGCTTATGACAAAAAGGGGGAGAGAGAGAGAAAAAGGAGAAATAAGTAGAAAATGAGAGTTAAAAAGAAAGGAGGAGTGAAAAAGAAAGAGATGAAAAGAGAAGGAGTTGAAAAGGAGAGGAAACAAGGAGAGAGAAAAAGAAAGACTGAAAAGAGAATAAGTTGAAAAGGAGAGGCAATGTGAAGAGAGAATAAAGAAGGACTTGAAAAGGATAGGAGAAGAGAAGAAAAGAAAGAGTGATTTATTAAGGAGTTGAAAAGGAAAGGAAAAAGTCATTATTAGACCTAGGGGGAGAGATTGGTCTGAGGGGGAGTACTCCAAGTACTTCGAATTTTTTCATGTTTTTCAAAGTCTTTTTAAATAAGTCATAAGCTAACAAAATAAATTAAGGTTTTGTCATCATCAAAAAGGGGGAGATTGTTGGAACCACGTTGGTTATAAGTATTTAGGATTTTGATGTTTACAAAAGCACTCCATGTAATCTTATTTTGTACTTAGAATTATTATATAAAATGTCACTAGAAGATGACGTCACCATAGGCAGAAGATGAGTTACCAAAGGATACACCTTCAGAAGATACCAGAGGATGCATTCAGAAGGCACCAGAGGATACACCTCCAGAGGATATTAGACGATGTCAAAACATCATTAGAGGAAATATTTCCTGGCCCAGATCAGAAGGAAGCAGAGTCCAGAAGGAGACCTGGTCCAGACCAGATGGAAGCCTGCCAGAGGGAGACTTGTTCCAAACTAGAAGGAATCATAAGTCATACTTGATCCAGATTTAATTCTAGCCAGAAAATAGCCTTGTAGTAATTATTAGAATCAGTCTAGACTTAATCCAGACTTGGTTCAGACCAGAAGATAATTGGTCCAGAACAAGTTACTTGGTCCAGACGAGAAGATAGCATGTCCAGATCAGAGGATAAGTGTCTAGATTAAAAGGTAAAATTCATGTCCAGATTAAATGATAAATTTCAGAGGATAAATGTAAAATGGTCCAGACTTAAGTATCATGTCCCAGTGTTGGCCGAGATCAAAAGATCATAAAATAGTCCAGATTAGTTCATATGATCCAGTGTTGGCCCAGATCATAGGATCACAGAAGTGGTGCAGGTCAAATTACACAAGTCCAGATGTGGTCGAGATCAGAAGATCAAATGGTCCAGTGGAGACTTGATTAAATTCGAATAAGACTTGATTAAATTTTAATAGAAATTTGATCGAAGTATTAAGAGGATTTAATACAAAAATAAATTGAAGTCTTGTGGGAATTCAGAAGCTATTGGCGGGAAGAAAGATTTGGTCCAGAATTAATCAAGAACAGGATTGGCTAAAGTTATTTTTGAATGCAAATCTGGAGCTAAAAAGATTTGTTTTTTATTTAAGTGAAACTTGATAGGCCAAGTTATTTTTGCAAGAAAATCTGGCAAGATACAGCTCGAACTTAAGCATGGAAGAAGCCCTAATTATTCATCTATAAAAGGAGGCTCAAGGCAAAAGACTTAGTATCGAAAGTACTTGAGAGTCATACACTTCCAAAAGCAAATACTTGAGTTTTCAGTGAGGTCAATTGTGAGTATCTGCTTTCCATAAGTAAGTACTCTAAGTTTTTCTTTCCCTTGTGTTAGGTCTAAGTTGTTGAAGTAAAGTCTACAATCTGAGGGAGTCAGAAGGAGTAGCAGATTACTTATCAATTAGGTTCAAGGTTCTTTTCCTCAAAAGTCTAGGGTTGTTAGACTTTTTGAGAAGACTGACTTGGAGGATCAGTGGTACTTTGTAATTCAAGGTTTTTGAATTAGTGAAATCCTTCAAAGTGAAGGGACTGGACGTAGCCTAGTTAACAGTGAACCAGTATAAAATTCTATGTTTTTATTTACTTTATATCCGCTGCTAACTCTTTTTTAACAGGTTTTGTTTTAAAACTAAAAAGTATTCAAGTTAGTTAAACACAATTCAACCCCTCCTTCTCGTGTTTGCACCTTCAATTGGCATCAAACTCAGCCTCAAGGCTGAGCACTTAACTAAGGTTTGAGGAAAGGTCCAAGGGGTCAACAACATGGCAGAATCCAAAGATGATTTTGGAGGCAATATCAACAGACCACCACTATTTGATGGAGACAAGTTTGAGTAATGGAAGGACAGAATGAGAAGTTTCTTCATATCTCAAGATCTTGAATTATGGAAGCTGGTAGTCAAAGGATACACTACACCTATTGTTCCAAAAGATCCATCTCAAGAACTGGATATGGCAGATATGAATCCTGACTAGAGCAAATTATACAAACTGCATCACAAGTCCAGAACCATCATGATCAATGCCATCACATTCAAGGAATTTGACAGATGCGCAGATAAAGAAACAGCAAAGAGCATATTTGACAGTCTGGTTTGACCTATGAAGGAAGCCAGCAGGTTCAAGAAGCAAGGGCTAACATACTGGTCAAACAGTATGACATGTTCAAGATGGAAGACGATGAAGACATTGATGGAATGTTCTGTAGATTCCAGACTCTGATATCTGGACTGAAGGTCTTGAAGAAAAGCTACACAATAGCAGATCATGTCAAGAAGATTCTAAAAAGCATTCCAACCAAGTGGAGACCAATGGTTACTGCTGTTCAGCAAGCCAGAGATCTGAATAACTTAAGACTTGAAGATCTGATCAGCTCACTCAAGTCTCATGAAATAGAACTCGAAGCATATGAACCAAATAAGAAGAAAAATATGGCCCTGAAGTCAAAACAGAAGAAAGCTGCAAAGGCAGCACCAAAATCAGAGGATAGTGACAGTGACTGTGATGATATGGCTTACATAACCAAACAGATGGTTAAGATTTGGGAAAACAGGAAGAGGAGTGGCACCAAGAAGAAACATAACAGCAAAGGAAAGGAAGAATCTGACAAGAAGAGCATCATCTATTATGGATGCAATGAACCTGGACATATCAAGTCAAAATGTCCAAATCTGGAAAAAGGTAAACAGCACAAGAAGAGTTCCAGATTAAAAAAGAAGGGTCTGATGGCAGTCTGGGATGCATCAGAATCAGAAGAAGAATCTTCTGATGAAGAAGAAGAGGCGGAAACAGCAATGATGGCACACATCAGGTTTACCTTTGGACTTCATAAAGGCACAGTTTCAAGAAAGAAAGCATGCAAAAGGAAGAATGATCAAAGCAGTCATTCAGGCAAGTCTGGAAGCACATCAGAGGAAGAAATTTTGGCTCTGATGGCTCATACCAACTCAAGTTCTGGATACAGCTCAGGCTCTAGAACAGATTTAGAAGATGAAGACAACGAGGTATTTTCTGATCTACTAAATGTGATGTCTTTAAAATGCAAACAATAAGATGTCTTTAAAACTGAAAACTCTTAGGGAAGATAAGAAAAATCTGACCAAAGAAGTCCAAGTTTTTAGGAATAAAAATTCTGAGTATGCAACTGAAAACAAGGATTTTAAAACTGAAGTTGCAAGACTCAAATCTGAAATCAAACTCTCAAAAGTAATATTTGTTCCACTTCCAAAAACGCTTGTGAATCTGATATGCATGAGCAACTTTTTCAAAACATTATTTCTAATGGAATGGAAGGAAGTAAATATGCATATATGATTTATGGAAACAGTAACATTGGAAAGAGAGGTCTTGGTTTTACAGAAACTATTGGTGAAACTAAAACTGTTCATTCTGATGTTTTATGCATTGTTTGTGCTAAGAAAGGTCACTCTGAATTATCTTGTCCAATGGTAAAATCTGAACAAGATTAGAGAGCTGTTAAAACTAACAAACCTGGACCCAATCAGTTTCGGGTAACAAAAGATCAAATTGTCTATGTTGCAGATATTCTGAGCAACCAGAAGAAGACACCAACAATGGTACCTGGACAATGGATGTTGGCAATGCACAAGTAGAAGAAGGTTTATATTCCTGCTACAACTAGACAGAGGCAATCTGAGTTTGATGGAAGTAGGTCTGGTCAACTCACCCAGAACCAGAATCAGAACTACAAAGTATTCAAGTTAGTCAAACACAATTCAACCCGCCTTCTCGTGTTTGCACCTTCAGGAAGATGGATGGATTCTTTCTATGCAAGAGGAGTTAAATGAATTTAAAAGGAATGATGTTTGGGATTTAGTTCCAAGACCAGAAAGAACATTATTGGAACCAAGTGGGTTTTCAGAAACAAGCTGAATGAAAAAGGAGAAGTTGTCAGAAACAAGGCACGACTTGTTGCACAAGGCTACAGTCAGCAAGAAGGTATTGACTACACTGAGACTTTCGCTCTATAGGCCAGGTTAGAAGCTATTCATATCCAACATTCCTTTGCTGCTAATAATAACATGTAATTATTTCAAATGGATGTTAAAAGTGCATTTTTAAATGGTTATATAAGTGAAAAAGTCTATGTTAAACAACCCCCAGGTGTTGAAAGTTCTGAATTTCCAAACTATGTTTTTAAACTTAAAAAATCTTTGTATGGTTTAAAACAACCACATAGGGCATGGTAGGATAGACTTAGTAACTTCTTACTTAAAAATGACTTTGAAAGAGGACAAGTAGACAATACTCTTTTTAGAAAATCAATAAAAGATGATATTCTGATTATTCAAGTTGATGATATTATCTTTGGATTTACTAATGGCACTCTCTTCCAAGAATTTTCTAAATTGATGCAACAGGAACTTCAATTAAGCATGATGGGAAAACATAAGTTCTTCCTAGGAATACAAATTTACCAAAGTCAAAAAGGTATATACATTCATCAATCAAAATATACAAAAGAGCTTCTCAAGAAGTTTAAGATGAGTGACTGCAAACTTATGGCTATCTCAATGCACCCTACCTGCTCACTTGAAAAGGATGACTCAAGCCAAAAAATTGATCAAAAATCCTACAGAGATATGATACGGTCTTCTTTTTCTAATAGTTATGGTTCATCAGTTGTTAGTGTTGGAACCAAGTTGGTTCGATCAATCAAAGTTTTGATGTTAACAAAAGTATTTTATGTAAATAGTATTTTGACTTAGAAGAACAAATCAAAAGCTATGCAAAATCAGAGGATGACACCACCAGAGGATACATCCAGAGGAAGCAACTAGAGGATAGAAATGTCACCAGAAGGTTCAGCCAGAGGAAATATCCAGAGGGTACAAGAGGATGCATCCAGAGGACACCAGAGGATATCAGAGGATGTTATCAAAGGCAAACATTAAAGGACAAATAACATCATCAGAGGATATCTTTCATGGCCCAGATCAGAAGGAAGCAGAGTCCAGAAGGAGACTTGGTCCAAACCAGAAGGAAGCCTGTCATAGGGAGACTTGTTCCCGACAAGAAAGAAACATAAGTCAGACTTGGTTCAGACTAAGTCCTGACCAGAAGATAGCATGGTCGTGAATAAGAGACAGTCCAGACTTAATCCAAACTTGGTTCAGACCAGAAGACAACTTGTCCAGAAAAAATGACTTGGTCCAGACTTGGTCCATAACAGAAGATAGCATGGTCCAAAACATAAAACTTGGTCCAGACTTGTTCCAGATTAGGAGATTTAATTGTCCAGAACATAAGACTAAGTCCAGATTTAATACAGACTCAGTCCAGACTTGATCCAGATCATAGGACAATTGTCTTGATTAAAAGATCAATATCAGAGGATAAATGTCCAGATTAAAAGATCAATATCAAAGGATAAATGTTCAGATTAAAGAATCATGGTTCAGTGTTGGCCGAAATCAGAAGATCACAAAATGGTACATATCATATCATATGGTCCAGAGTTGGCCAAGATTAGAGGATCATACAGCCCAGATTTTAATCATGATAAAAATCAATGAAGACTTGATTAAAATTCGATGAAGACTTGATTAAATTTTGATAGAAATTTGATCAAAGTATTAAGGGGATTTGATTGAAAAATTCACTGAAGACTTGGAGAAATTCGAATGCAATATGAAGGTTAAAAAGATATGGTTTGAAATTAAAAGAAACAATATTGGTCAACATAATATTCAAATGCAATCTAAAGCTAAAAAGAAACAGTATTTTCAAAGGAAATCTGAGCAAGATCTATTTCAAATTTAAGCTTGGACAAAGCCCAATTTGCAGCTATAAAAGGAGGCTTCAGGCAACAGTATCAAGCAACGAAAATACAAGAACTCAAGCTTCATATTCAACACAATCTAAGAGTTCAAAAGAGAGAATCACTTGAGTGCAAAAGCAATATTTTCCAATTGTTTTCTAGAGAGAAATTAACTGCAACAATCAGCTTTCCAGAAACAACAATAGTGTGCAAGAATCAGCCCAGCAATCAGCTTTCCAGAAGCAAATTTGCAGAGTTCCAAACATTGTAATCTAACCCGATAGTGGTGCAGATTCCTTCTTCAGTCTGGGGTTGTTAGATTGGTAGAAGAAGACTTGACTTGTAGAGTCAAGGTGTTGTTTTAGTTCCTCAAAAGTCTGGGGTTGTTAGGCTATTTGAGATGACTGGCTTGGAGGGTCAGGTGCTGTAATTCAAAGGTTTTGAATTAGTGGATTAAAGCCTTCAGGATGAAGGGACTGGATGTAGCCATGTTAATGGTGAACCAGGATAAATTGTTGTGTTCTTAAACTGTTATTTTCCGCTGCTAAGTCTGATGACTTATTTATCAAGTAAATCCCATCAACTTTCTACAAAACAGCAAAAAGATTCAAAGTTTGGCAAACACAATTCAACCCCCCTTGTCGTGTTTGCACCTTTAATTGGCATCAGAGCTTGGTCTCAAGACTGAGCACTTTACAGTGTTTCAGGAAAGATCCACGGGTTCATCATGTCTTATTGGAGGAAACATCAACAGACCACCTATGTTTGATGAAGAACGGTTCGAGTACTGGAAGGACAGGCTAAAGAGTTTCTTTTTCTCACAGGATCCCGAACTTTGGGACATTATGGAAAATGGCTATACTGTTCCAAGAGATGCTGATGGTGTTAAAATCCTCAGGAAAGATTTTGATGTTGACTAGAAGAAGATGTTTAAGTTACATCACAAATCCAGAACGTTCATGATCAAATCACATTCAAGGAGTTTGACAAATGCACTAACAAGAAAACAGGAAAGACCATCTATGATAGTCTGGTTCTGACTTTCAAAGGCAGCAAGCAAGTTCAAGAAGCAAAGGCCAAGATTCTAGTCAAGAAGTACGAGTTGTTCAAGATGGAACAAGATGAAGACATTGAAGCAATGTTTTCCAGATTTCAAACTCTGGTGTCAGGATTAAGAGTACTCAAGAAGAGCTATACCACTGCTGACCACGTGAAGAAAATCCTTAGAAGTCTGCCAACGAAGTGGAGACCAAAGGTCACTGCCATTCAGGAAGCAAAGGACTTGAACACTCTGAAGCTGGAAGAATTAATCAGCTCCCTCAAGTCACATGAAATAGAGATGGAAGAAGATGAACCCAAGAAGAAGAATAAAACCCTAGCCTTAAAGTCCAAACAGAAGAAAGTTCTAAAAGCAGTAGCAGAAATAGAATCAGAAGACATTGATTCTTAGGACCAGAATCATAAATCGGAAGCAAAAGACATTGCCTTCATTACCAAAAAGATTCTGAAGATGTGGCAAAATAGAAGGGAGAAGTTTCCCAAGATGAATTCCAAGCATTCCAACAGAGGAAAGGATGAACAAGACAAGAAGAGCATCATATGCTATGGATGCAATGAACCTGGGCACATCAAGTCAGAATGTAAAAATCTGGAGAAAAGGAAAAATCAGAAGAAAGACTCCAGACCCAAGAAGAAGAATCTAATGGCAACTTGGGATGATTCTGATGAATCTTCTGAAGATGAAGAACCAGAATTAGCCATGATGGCTCACATAATTTTTGTATCTAGATCCAACATAAAATCTGACTCTGGAAGTGAATCAGAAGAAGCAGAATTGGCTCTGATCACCCACATACATTCTGCCTCTAGATCCAACTCTGGAAGTAAATCAGAAGAAGTAGAATTGGCACTGATGGATCATATTCATTCAATCTCTGGATCCGACACAGATGCTGACTTTGGAAGAAATGAAGCAGAATTGGCTCACACTCATTATGCCTCTGGATACGAAACTGAAGCTGATTCTAGAAGTGAATCAGAACCCGAATCGGCTCTGATGGCTCATATTCATTCTACCTCTGGATTCGACACAGATGCTGACTCTGGAAAAGAATCAAAAGATGAAGAAGCAGAACTGAATTTGATGACTTACACCAGCACTGCCTCAGGATCCAACCCAGACTCTAATTCTGGAAGTGAATCAAAAACAGAACTGGCTCTGATGGCTCACACTGACACTACCTTTGAATCCGATACAGAATCTGATTCTGAAAGTCAATCATCAGAAGATGAAAAGGAGGTATTTTCTGAACTCACTCAATCTGATTTAATTACTGCAATAAATGATATTTTAACTATCAATAACAAATAGTCTTTAAAACTGAAAAAACTTAGGGAAGAAAATAAGACTCTAACCAAAGAAATTGATGTTTTAAAGAATCAAAATGCAGAATGTAAACCAGAAAATGCAACTCTTAAATCTGATATTGCTGAGCTTAAATCTGAAAATCTAACTCTAAAAAGTAATATTTGTTCAACATCAAATACTGTATGTAATTCTGATATGCATGAACAAGTTTTACAAGATTTCATCGTAAATGGTATGGAAAGTAGCAAATATGCTTCTATGATCTATGGAGTTAGTAACAATGATAAAGGAGGCATAGGATTTGATTAAACTGTAACTGTAACTAAAACTATTTCCTCTAAGGTTTCATGTGCTGTTTGTGCTAAGAAAGGTCATTCCAAATTGTCTTGTCCCATGATAAACTCAAGGAAAGACAAGAAACTTTTCAAGACTAACAAACCTGGACCCAACCAGTTTTGGGTACCAAAAGATAAAATTTGTTTATGTTGCAGATGATTTGAGCAATCAAAGTGAAACACCCGTCATGGTGCCTGGTCAATGGATGCTGGAAATATATGAAGGGAAAAAGGTTTAAGTTCCAACATCTACCAAATAGAAGCAAATTAACTGTGGTGGAAGAAGAACTGGTCAACACAATACCTATCAGAACCAGAACCAGAATCATAGGAGGAATTAGAATTTTGATAGAAATTTGATCAAAGTATTAAGGGGATTTGATTCAAAAATTCACTGAAGACTTCGAGAAATTCGAATGCAATCTGAAGCTCAAAAAGATATAGTTTGAAATTAAAAGAAACAAGATTAGTCAACAGAATTTTCAAATGCAATCTAAAGCTAAAAAGATACAAAATTTATTTAAGTGAAATAGGATTGGCCAACAGTATTTTCAAAGGAAATATGAGCAAGATCTATTTCAAATTTAAGCTTGGACAAAGCCCAATTTGCAGCTATAAAAAGAGGCTTCAGGCAGCAGCATCAAGCATCGAAAATACAAGAACTCAAGCATCATATTCAACACAATCTGAGAGTTCAAAAGAGAGAATCACTTGAGTGCAAAAGCAATATTTTCCAAGTGTTTTCGAGAGAGAAATTAAGTGCAACAATCAGCTTTCCAGAAGCAACAACAGTGTGCAAGAATCAGCCCAGCAATCAGCTTTCCAAAAGCAAATTTGCAAATCTAAACATTGTAATCTAACCCAATAGTGGTGCAGATTCCTTCTTCAATCTGGGGTTGTTAGATTGGTAGGAGAAGACTTGACTTGTAGAGTCAAGGTGTTGTTTTAGTTCCTCAAAAGTCTGGGGTTGTCAGGATGTTTGAGAAGCTGGCTTGGAGGGTCATGTGCTGTAATTCAAAGGTTTTGAATTAGTGGATTAAAGCCTTTAGGATGAAGGGACTGGATGTAGCCAAGTTAATGGTGAATCAGGATAAATTGTTGTGTTCTTAAGCTGTTATTTTCCGCTGCTAAGTCTGATTACTTATTTATCAACTAAATCCCATCAACTTTCAACAAAACAGCAAAAAGATTCAACGTTTGGAAAACACAAATCAACCCCCCCTTCTCGTGTTTGCACCTTCAATTAGGTCATAGGATTAACAGTTAGTCTTAATAGTTAGGTCATCACTTAGCATGATTGTGATTCATGATATGGTTTTTCTTTTTCTAATAGTTATGGTTCATCAGTTGGTTCTGGTTCTGATAGGTAATGTGTTGACCAGTCCTTCTTCCACTAGAGTCAGGTCTTGGGACATAGATCTTTTTCCCTTCATAACTTTCTAGCATCCACTAACCGAATGTCATGATTGATGTTTCAACTTGATTGCTTAGAACATCTGCAACATAAATAATTTTGTCTTTTGGTACCCAAATCTGATGTGGTTCTAGTTTGTTAGTCTTGAGAGGTTTCTTGTCTTTCTTTGTATTTAACATGGGTCAAAATAATTTAGAGTGACATTTCTTAGAACAAACATTACACAAAATATCAGAGTGAATATGTTTAGGTTCAGTTACTATTTCTTCAAATCCTAGACCTTTTTTACCATTTCTACTAACACCATAAATCATAGATACATACTTGCTTCTTTCATACCATTAGCTAGAAAATATTGGAATACTTCTTCATGCTTATCAGAATTATATGTGGTATTTTCAACATGGATATCTTTCAAGATTTTATCTTTTTGTTCAGCAATATCAATTTTCAGATTTGCATTTTTTGTTTTAATTTAAGTAATATCAATTTTCAGAGTTGTATTTTTTGTTTTAAGTCCAATAATATCAGTTTTCTGAGTTGCATTTGTTGTTTTAAATTCAACACTTTGATTCTTTAACACATTAACTTTTTCAGTTAGTTTTGCATTTTCATTCATAAGTGTTTTAAGTTTTAAAGAAAATTTGTGATTCTTATTTAAAAAATCCTTTTGCTTCCAGAGAAAATATCTCAATTAAATCAGATCGAGTAAAGTGAGAAAATATCTCAATTAAATCAGATCGAGTAAAGTGAGAAAATATCTCAATTTCTTCATCTGTTTATTCACTTCCAGAGTGAGAAACCTGCTTTTGCTTGGATTTCAAGGCCAAAGTTTTGTTCTTCTTCTTGGGCTCATCTTTTTCAAGCTCAATTTCATATGATCTGAGAGAGCTGATTAATTCATCCAACTTAAGAGTATTCAGATCCTTTGCTTTCGGAATGGTAGCAATCTTAGGTCTCCACCTACTTGATAGACTCATAAGGATTTTCTTCACATGATCAACACTAGTATAACTCTTCTCAAGTACCTTCAATCCTGAGACCAGGATCTGGAATCAGGAAAACATTGTTTCAATGTCTACATCTTCTTCCATCTTCAACAACACATACTTTTTGACAAGGAGGTTTATCCTTTGCTTCTTGAACTTGATTACTTCCTTCATAGGTCAGTATCAAACAATCATTAATACTATATGTTGTCTCCTTGTTGGTGCACTTGCCTAACTCCTTAAGGGTGATTGCATTTATCATGAATGTTCTAGACTTATGATGCATCTTGTACATATTCTTTTGATCAGCATTCATCTCCTTTATTGGAATTTCAATACCATCAGTATTCTTTGGAGCAATATAATCATCTTCCACGAAATCCCAAAGTTAAAGATCTTGTGAAATATAGAAACTTCTCAGCCTGTCCTTCTAGTACTCAAAACTTTCTCCATCAAACAGAGGTGGTCTGTTGATGTTTCCTCTAGCAGCTTCTTCCCTGAATCCACACATGTTGAACCCTTGCATCTTTTCTCAAACACTGTAAAGTGCTCAGCCTTGAGACATATTTGAAAAAGTTGATCAAATATCCTTGGATCTTTTCTCAACAAGAACCATATTAGAAAAAGATGATCAAAAATCCTACAAAGGTATGACCTAACTGTTAATCCTATGACACATACGCACTTATTGGATGAACTACATTGGTTAAGAACGAAAATGAATTTGATAAAGCCTTGGGATAACAAAAATATCCTGAACGTTAATCCAAAGACACAAACATGACTAAAATGACCTAATTGTTAATCCAATGAGAGAAACATGACAAAAATGACCTAAATGTTAATCCAATGACAGAAACCCACTTACTTATTGGATGAACTACATTGGTTAAGAACGAAAATGATTAGAATAAGCCGGTGATGACGACAATGACTTAAAAATTTATCAGATGACACAAACGCAGTTATTAGATGAACTACAATCTAACAACGAAAATGGATTAGAACAAGTCTTGGGATGACGAATATGACCTAAACATTATCCAATTACAGAAATATTCAAAAATGACTTAATTGTTAATCCAATGACACAAACGCACTTATTGGATGAACTACATTGGTTAAGCACGAAAACGGATTTGATTAAGCGTTGGGATGACGAAAATGTCCTAAACATTAATCCAATGACACAAACATAACTAAAATGACCTAAATGTTAATCCAATGACACAAACGCATTTATTGGATAAACTACATTGGTTAGGAACGCAAATGGACTAGAATAAGCTGAGTGATGACGAAAATGACCTAAATATTAATCTAATGATTCAAACGCACTTATTAGAAGAACTACAAAGTCTAACAACAAAAATGGATTAGAATAAGTCGTGGGATGACGAAAATGACATAAATGTTAATCCAATGACACAAACACACTTATTGGATGAACTACAATGATTAAGAAAGAAAATGGATTAGAGTAAGCCTTGGAATGACGAAAATGACCTAAATGTTAATGCATTTGACACAAACGCACTTATTGAATGAACTACATTGGTTAAGAACGTAAATGCATTAGATTAATTCTTCGGATTACGAAAATGAACTAAACGTTAATCCCATGACACAACGATGACGAAAATGACCTAATTGTTAATCCAATGACACATACGCATTTATTGGATGAACTATATTGGTTAAGAACGAAAATGGATTTGATTAAGCCTTAGGATGACGAAAATGTCCTATACGTTAATCCAACGACACAAACAAGACTAAAATGACCTAATTGTTAATCCAATGAGAGAAACATGACAAAAATGGCCTAAATATTAATCCAATGACACAAACAAACTTATTGGACGAACTACATTGGTTAAGAACGAAAATAGATTAGAATAAGGCGGTGATGACGAAAATGATTTAAATATTAATCAAATGACACAAACGCACTTATTAGATGAACTACAAAGTCTAACAACGAAAATTGATTAGAACAAGCCTTGGGATAACGAAAATGAGCTAAACGTTATCCAATTACAAAAAATGACTAAAATGACCTATTTTAATTCATTGAGAGAAATAGGACGAAAATGACCTCAATGTTAATCCAATGACACAAACGCACTTATTGGATGAACTACATTGATTAAGAACGAAAATGGATTAGATTAAACCTTAGGATTACGAAAATGACTTAAATTTTAATCAAATGACACAAACGCACTTACTAGATAAACTACAAAATCTAACAACACAAATGGATTAGAATAAGCCTTGGATTGATGAAAATGACCTAAATGTTAATCCAATTGACACAAATGCACCTATTCGATGAACTAAAATGTCTATGAACAAAAATGGATTAGAATAAGCCTTGGGATGACGAAAATGACCTAAATGTTAATCCAATGACACAAACGCACTGATTCGATGAGCTACATTGGTTAAGAACGAAAAATGGATTAGAATAAGAAAGTGATGACGAAAATGACCTAAATATTAATCCAATGACACAAACGCACTTATTAGATTAACTACAAAGTCTAATAACGAAAATGGATTAGAAAAAGCCTTTGGATGACGAAAATGACCTACACGTTATGCAATGCGACAAACATACAAAAATGAACTAATTGTTAATCCAATGACACAAACATGACGAAAATGACCTAAATGCTACTCTGATGACACAAACGCCCTTATTAGATGAACTACATTTGTTAAGAACGAAAATTAATTAGAATATGCTTTGGGATGGCGAAAATGACCTAAATGTTAATCCAATGACACAAACGCACTTATTGGATGAACTACATTGGTTAAGGAAAAAATGGATTAAGATAAGCCTTGGGATGACGAAAATGACCTAAACGTTAATCCAATGACACAAACATGATGTAGATGACCTAATTCATGAATGATAATGACCTAAATGTTAATCCAATGACACGAAGATGACGAAAATGACCTAATTGATAATCCAATGAGGCAAACATGATGAATATAACCTAAATGTTAATCCAAAGACAGTAACGCACTTAATAGATGAACTACATTGGTTAAGAACGAAAACGGATTATAATATGCCTTAGACTGACGAAAATCACCTAAATGTTAATCCAAAAAACACAAATGCACTTATTGGATAAACTACAATGTCTAAGACCTAATGTGTAATCCAATGACAGAAACATGCAAAAATGACCTAAAATGTCAATCCAATGATACAAATGCAGTTATTAGATGAAATACATTAGTTAAGAACGAAAATGAATAAGAATAAGCCTTGCGTTTACGAAAATGACATAAATTTTAATCTAATGATACAAACTAACTTATTGGATGAACTACATTGGTTAGGAACTTAAATGAATTAGAATACGCCTTGGAATGACGAAAATGACCTAAATGTTAATCCAATTAAAGAAAAATGACGAAAATTAACTACACGTTAATCCAATGACATTAAGATAACGAAAATGACCTAAATGTAAATCCAATGACACAAATGCACTTAATTGACAAACTGCATTGGTGAAGAACAAAAATTGATTTGATTAACCCTAGAGATGACGAAAATGTCTTCAACGTTAATCCAATGACACAAACATGACTAAAACGACGTAATTGCCATAAACGCACTTATTGGATGAACTACAATGTCTATGAACGAAAATGGATTAGAATAAGCCTTGGGATAGCGAAAATGACCTAAATATTAATCCAACGATACAAACATACTTATTGGATGAATTACATTGATTGAGAATGAAAATGGATTAGAATAAGCCTTGGAATGACGAAAAAGACCTACATGTAAATACAATTGACACAAATGCACTTATTGGATGAATTACATTGGTTAAGAACGAAAATGGATTACATTAACCCTTGGGATTACGAAAATGAACTAAATGTTAATCCAATGCCACAAAGATGATGATAATGACCTAATTGTTAATCCAATAACACAAACATGATGAAAATGACCTAAATGTTAATCCAATGAAACAAACACACTTATAAGATGAACTACAAATTCTAACAACAAAAATGGAATATAATTACCCTTGGGAAGACGAAAATGACCTAAACATTATCCAATTACACAAATATGCATAAATCACTTGATTGTTAATCCAGTAACACAAACATCACAAAAATGACCCCAAATGTTAATCTAATGACACAAACGCACTTATTGGATGAACTACAAAGGTTTAGCATGAAAATGGATTTGATTAAGTGTTGGGATGACGAAAATGTCCTAAACGTTAATCCATTGACATAAACATGACTAAAAGGACATAAATGTTAATCCAATGACACAAACGTAATTATTGGATGAACTACATTATTTAGGAACGAAAATGTATTAGAATAACCCGAGTTATAACGAAAAAGACTTAAATATTAATCCAATGACACAAACGCACTTATTAGATGAACTACAAAGTCTAACAACAAAAATGGATTAGAATAAGCGTTGGAATGACGAAAATGACCTAAACGTTAATCCAATTGACACAAATGCACTTATTCGATGAACTACATTGGTTAAGAACAAAAATGGATTAGAATAAGCCTTGGGATAACGAAAATGACCTAATGGTTTGTCCAATGACACAAACATGACGTAGATGACCTAATTTTTTATGAAAATTACGTAAAATGTTAATCCAATGACAAAGAGATGCAAAAATGACCTATTTGTTAATCCAATAACACAAACATGACGAAAATGACCTAAATGTTAATCCTCTAACACAAACGCACTTAACAGATGAACTACATTAGTTAAGAACAAAAATGGATTAGAATATACCTTTGAATGACGAAAATCACCTAAATGTGAACCAAAAAACACAAACGAACTTATTAGATGAACTACAATGTCTAACAACGAAAATGGATTAGAATAAGCCTTGAGATGAAGAAAATGAACTAAAAGTTAATTCAATGACACAAACATGACGAAAAGGACCTAATGTGTAATCCAATGACACAAACCTGACGAAAATGACCTAAATGTCAATCCGTTGACACAAATGCACTTATTAGATGAACTACATTAGTTAAGAATGAAAATGAATAAGAATAAGCCTTGGGATGACGAAAATGACCTATATATTAATCCATTGACACAAACGAACTTATTGGATGAACTACATTGGTTAAGAACTTAAATAGATTAGAATAAGCCTTGGAATGACAAAAATGACCTAAATGTTAATCCAATTGACATAAACGCACTTATTAGATGAACTATAATGCTTAAGAACGAAAATAGATTAGAATAAGCCTTGGTATAACGAAAATGACCTAAATGTTAATCCAATGACACAAACTCACTTAATTGATGAACAACATTGATTGAGAACAAAAATGGATTAGAATAAGCCTTGGGATGACGAAAATGACCTAAATGTTAATCCAATTGTCACAAACGCACTTTTTGGATGAACTGAAGGTGCATACACGAGAAGCGAGGTTGAATTGTGTTTGCCAAAGTTGAATACTTTTTGTTGATTTGATGAAAGTTGATGTAAATTAATTGGACAAGAAGCAATCAGATTCAGCAGCAGCGGATAATAAAAGCATAAGTATTTGGACACATAGATTTATCCTGGTTCACCATTAACTCGGCTACATCCAGTCCCCTCATTCATAAGGCTTTAACCATCTAATTCAAACACTTTGAATGACACAGCACCTAACCCTCCAAGCTAGTCTTCCCAAACAGCCTAACAGCCCCAGATATTTGAGGAACAACAACACCTTGACCCTACAAGCCAAGTCTTCTCTTACCAATCTGAACACCCCAAATTGAAGAAGGAACTTACACCACCTTGACCATACAAGCCAAGTCTTCTCCTAACAATCTAACAACCCCAAATTAAATAAGGAACTTACACCATTATCGGGTTGGATACAAAGGTTTGGAACTTGAGTAGTTGCTTCTAGAAAGCTGATTATAACAATGACTCTCACACTCTAAGAAAACAACACCTAGAATCTCAATGTTAATCCAATGGTCACAAATGCACTTATTTGATAAACTACATTGATTAAGAATGAAAATAGATTAGATTAACCCGTGGGATTACGAAAATTAACTAAACGTTAATCCAATGACACTAAGATAACGAAAATGACCTAAATGTAAATCCAATGACACAAATGCACTTATTTGACAAACTGCATTGGTGAAGAACAAAAATGGATTTGATTAACCCTAGAGATGACAAAAATGTCTTAAACGTTAATCAAATGACACAAACATGACTAAAACGACGTAATTGTCATAAACGCACTTATTGGACGAACTACAATGTCTAAGGAAAAAAATGGATTAGAATAAGCCTTAGGAAAACAAAAATGACCTAAACGTTAATCCAATGACACAAACATCGCGTAGATGACCTCATTCATGAATGAAAATGAACCAAATGTTAATCCAATGACACAAAGATGACGAAAATGACCTAATTGTAAATCCAATGAGACAAACATGCGAAAATGACATAAATGTTAATCCAATGACACTAACACACTTAACGGATGAACTACATTGGTTAAGAACAAAAATGGATTAGAATATGCCTTGGAATGACGAAAATGACTAAAATATTAATCCAAAATACCCATACGCACTAATTGGATGAACTATAATCTCTAAGAACGAAAATGGATGAAAATAAGCCTTAAGATGAAGAAAATGACCTAAACGTTAATCCAATGACACAAACATGACAAATAGGACCTAATTGGTAATTCAATAACACAAACATGGTGAAAATAACCAAAATGTTAATCCAATGAAACAAAGCTCTTAATGGATGAACTATATTGATTAAGAAAAAAAATAGATTAGAATATTCCTTGGAATGATGAAAATGACCTAAATGTTAATCCAAAATACACAAACGCACTTATTGGATGAACTACAATGTCTAAGAATGAAAATGGATTAGAATAAGCCTTGAGATAAAAAAAATGACCTAAACGTTAATCCAATGACACAAACATGACGAAAAGGACCAAATTGGTAATCCAATGACACAAACAGTCAGAAAATGAGCTAAACGTTAATCCAATGACACAAACACACTTATTGGATGAACTACATTGGTTAAGAACTAAAATGGATTAGAATAAGCCTTGGAATGACGAAAATGACCTAAATCTAAATCCAATTGACAAACACGCTAATTGGATGAACTACATTCATTAAGAACGAAAATGGATTAGAATAAGTCTTGGAATGATGGAAATGACCTAAATGTTAATCCAATGACACAAACATGACGTAGATGACTTAATTGTTAATCCAATGAGAGAAACATGAATGAGAATGACCTATTTGTTAATCCAATGACACAAAGACGATGAAAATGACCTAAATGTAAATCCAAGGAATCAAATGCACGTATTGAAAGAACTACATTGGTTAAGAACGAAAATGAATTTTGATTAAGCCTAGGGATGAGGAAATTGTCCTAAACTTTAATCCAATGACATAAACATGACTAAAATGACCTAATTGTTAATTCAATGAGACAAACATGGCGAAAATGACCTTAATGTTATTCCAATGACACAAACGCACTTAATGCATGAACTGCATTAGTTAAGAACAAAAGTGGATTAGAATATGCCTTGGAATTACGAAAATGACCTACATGTTAATCTAAAATACACAAACGCACTTATTGGATAAACTACAATGTCTAAGTACGAAAACGAATTAGAATAAGCCTTAAGATGAAGAAAATGACCTAAACGTTAATCTGATGACTCAAACATGACGAGAAAGACCTAATTGGTAATCCAATGACACAAACATGACGAAAATGACCTAAATGTTAATCCAATAACACAAACGCGCTTATTGAATGAAATATATTGATTAAGAACAAAAATGGATTAGAATAAGCCTTAGAATGACGACAATGACCTAAATGTTAATCTAATTGACACTACCGCACTTATTGGATGAACTTCAATATCTAAGAACGAAAACGGATTAGAATGAGTCTAGGGATGACGAAAATGACTTAAATATTAATCCAATGACACAAACTCACTTATTGGATGAACTACATTGGTTAAGAACAAAAATGGATTAGAATAAGCCTTGGAATGAAGAAAATGACCTAAACGTTAATCCAATGACATAACATGACGTAAATGACCTAATTGTTAATCAAATGAGATAAACATGACCGAAAATGACCTAAATAACAATCCAACGACAAAAAGCTAGCGAAAATAACCTAATTGTTAATCCAATGACACAAACATGATGAAAATGACCTTAATGTAAATCCAATGTTAATCCGATGACACAAACGTACCTATTAGATGAACTGCATTGGTAATGAAAAAAATTGGATTAGAATAAGTCGAGTGATAACAAAAATGACCTAAATATTAAACCAATGACACAAAAGCACTTATTGGATGAACTACAAAGTCTAAGAACGAAAATGGATTAAAATAATCCTTGGGAAGACGAAAATGACCTAGACGTTATCTAATGACACAAACATGACGAAAATAACCTAATTTTTAATCCAATGACACAAACATGATGAAAATGATCTAAATGTTAATCCAAATGCACAAACCCACTTATTGGATGAACTACATTGTTTAAGAACAAAAACAGATTCGAATAAGCCTTAGGATGACGAAAATGACATAAATGTTAATCCAATGACACAACCACACTTATTGGATGAACTATATTGGTTAAGAACGTCAATGAAATAGAATAAGCCTTGGAATGAAAAAAAATGACCTAAATATTAATCCAATTGACACAAACGCTTTTATTTTATGAACACCAATGTCAAAGAACGAAAATGGATTACAATAAGCCTTGGAATGACGAAAAATGACCTAAACGTTATCTAATGACACAAACATGACGAAAATGACCTAATTTTTAATCCAATTACCCAAACATGATGAAAATGACCTAAATGTTAATCCAAATACACAAACCCACATATTGGATGAATTGTCTCGAGTTATCAGAATGTTTGAGAAGACTTACTTGGAGGGTCAGGTGCCTTAATTCAAAGGTTTTGAATTAGTGGATTAAAGCCTTCGGGATGAAGGGATTGGATGTAGCCAAGTTAATTGAGAACTAGGATAAATTGTTGTGTTCTAATGCTGTTATTATCCGCTGCTTAATTTGATTATTTATTCAACAAGTAAATAACATCAACATTCATCAAAAAAAAAAAAAGAATTCGAGTTTGGCAAACACAATTCAACCCCCCCTTCTCGTGTTTGCACCTTCAAATTATTAATCATAATTCTCCAAACCATGTTGCCAAGCTATAGATACAAAGAGAAGCTCCCAAATGTTTCCCTGTCTCTCCAGAACAGTATGAATTTCCGAACAGCCAGATTACAGGTTTAAAACTAAAATGTAAAAAAATAGTCGTATTCTAGTTATGAAAAAATGAGCATTGACGGGTAAGGAAACCCTAAGCCTAAACCTTTCAATTGTATCTCTTACTCCTCATCAACAGATATATCTCACTTGTTACATAATCAAAATCCACAAAAGAAATGAATTGAAAATAATTCACAATCCTAGAAGTGTATACCAAAACAAACCTAGGCTTGATACACTACATTGCACAAAATAGGTCTATATTTCATTTCAATGTGTGGCTGGCAAGCCAGAAATTAAAATGAAAATATAAAAACATTCAATGAAGAAATAAAATTGACTATATTCAACCATTCAACCATGAGTTAAAAACTGATAATCATGTATCTAGTTTTGCAGAACATCTCCATCATTAATACTAAATCTGCAACACCTTACAAACATCAGAACTCCAACCTACTGCAACATATTAACCTCATGATCAAACGAAGAATATTATTCAAATAATTGACGCAAAAGAGGAATTGGAAGAACAGTCAATTAAAATCTAAATTATAGATGTAGATCATTAAAATAATAATAGAAAAATCCGTTAAAATCTAAATAATAGCCGCAGATCGAAACCAGCAAGAACCAAATCAAGCCCCAAAATCAAGAAACCAAAATAATCAACCAAAAAAGGAATGTTGCTAAATTTTTGTATTTTTTTTTTTATAATAGTACACGAAAATACATATAGCAATAAATTAAAATAAACTACAACCTTACTAAGCAACTAGTCAGGGATGAAGGTAAGGTTGAGGTTTTTCTTGATGAAGTCAAACCTATCTTCAGGTAATGGTTTGGTGAATATGTCAGCCCATTGATGGTTAGTGTCTACAAATTGAATGTTAAGTACCCCTTTTTGAACATAATCTCTGATGAAGTGGTGTTTGATCTATATCTGTGTGACTCTAGAATGTAGGATAGAGTTTTTGGTTAGGTTGATGGCTGAAGTGTTGTTACAATATAAAGGGATGTTTGTTTCCATGATTTTGTAGTCTTCGAGCTGATATTTCATCCAAATGAGTTGGGAGCTGCATCCGGTTGTTGAAATGTATTCAGCTTCTGGTGTTGACATGGCAATGGTGCTTTGTCTCTTGCTTGTCCACGATATTAAATTTTCTCCTAAGAATGTGCAGTTTCCACTTGTACTCTTTTTTTCGAGTTTATCTCCAGCATAATCAGAGTCACAGTATCCACTCAGTTTGTATGTAGGAGTTTTCTCGTAGAAAAAGGTGAGTTTGGTAGTGCCTTTCAGGTATCTAAGGATTCTCTTAATGACAGTTAAATGGGATTTTCTAGGGTCAGACTGAAATCTCGCACATACGCATACACTAAACATCATATCAGGTCTCGAAGCAGTGAGATGGAGTAGAGATCCTATCATTCCTCTATAGGATTTTTGATCAACTTTTTGCCCTGAGTCATCCTTTTCAAGTGAGCAGGTAGGGTGCATTGGAGTAGCCACAGGTTTGCAGTCACTCATCTTCAACTTCTTGAGAAGCTCTTTTGTATATTTTGATTCATAAATGTATATACCTTTTTTACTTTGCTGAATTTGTATTCCTAGGAAGAACTTAAGTTCTCCCATCATGCTCATTTGAAATTCTTGCTGCATCAATTTAGAAAACTCTGACCACTGGAGCAAAAATCTCAGTGTAGTCAATACCTTCGTGCTGATTGTAGCCTTATGCAACAAGTCGTGCCTTGTTTCTGACAACTTCTCATTTTTCATTCAGCTTGTTTTTGAAAAGCCACTTGGTTCCAATAATGTTCTTTTCTAGTCTTGGAACTAGATCCAAAATATCATTCATTTAGCTCTTGTTGCATTGGTAGACTCCATTTATGTCTTTCTTCTGACTCATTTTCAGATTTATCCTCTGAAGATTTGTCATATTCTTGCTTGTAGCTTCTGCTTTTTCAAGTTCTTTTTCCTGCATCAGCTTCTAGTTCTGGTAAATCTGCATTGGTTTCCTCGGGTTCTGGTTAACCTGCATCAGCTTCATTTTGCCTTAATTCTGCTTCTGGTGGTTTCTGCTTGTTTTTGAAACCACTTAAATATTGTTTTTGTTAAAGTGTTCACATCACATGGATAACTTGGTTCCTCTAACAGTTTGAAAACCTCTATGTCAACAGTTTCAGTTTTACTATGAAAATCCTCTTGTTTCTGATTTTCAGATTCTGAATGTGTATGTTCCGTGATTAGATGGTTTGGATGAAGGGATTTAAATTCCCTTCTTGGTTTGTAGTCTTGATGAATTTTACTGGAGTATTTGAAGAACCTCCATATTCTGACACTTCTCTTTTTGCTGATATATTAGGTTCCTATGATAGTTCTGGAACCGATGATAGTTCTAATTCCTCTGGTAGTTCTAGTTTTGTTGATATGTGTGATTTCTCTGTCTGTTTTGATATTTCCTGTTCCTCCTATAGTTTTGGTTCTTATATGCATTGTATTTACCAATTCTTCTTCCACCAGAGTTACTCTGCTTCTGCTTGGTAGATGTTGGAACATAAACCTTTTTCCCTTCATATATTGCTAGCATCCATTGACTAGGCACCATGACTGGTGTTTCACTTTGGTTGTTCAAAACATCTGCAACATAAACAATTTTATCTTTTGGTACCCAAATCTGGTTGTGTCCAGGTTTGTTAGTCTTGAAAGGTTTCTGGTCTCTCAATGATTTTCTCATGGGACAAGACAATTTTGAGTGACCTTTCTTGTAACAAACAGCACACAAAACATTAGAGGGAATGTGTTCAGTTACAGTTACTGATTCATCAAATCCTAAGCCTCTTTTACCATTGTTACTAACTCCATAGATCATAGAAGCATATTTTCTTCTTTCCATACCATTAACAATAAAATCTTGTAAAACTTGTTCATGCATATCAGAATTACATACAGTATTTTTACTTGATGTTGAACAAAGATTACTTTTCAGAGTTAGGTTTTCAGACATAAGATTCAAGAGTTGCATTTTCTGTTTTACATTCTGCATTTTGATTCTTTAAAACATCGATTTCTTTGGTTAGAATTGAATTTTCTTTCCTAAGTGTTTTCAGTTTTAAAGATAGTTTGTTGTTGATATTTAAAATATCATTCATTGCATTAATTAAATCAGATCGAGTAAGTTCAAAAAATACCTCTTTTTCACCTTCTGATGATTCGCTTCCAAAATCATATTCTGTCTCGGATCCAAAAGCAGCGCTTGTGTGTGCCATCAGAGCCAGTTCAGTTTCTAATTCACTTCCAGAATCAGAGTATGGGTTGGATCCAGAGACAGAATGAATGTGTGCCATCAGAGCCAATTATGCTTCTTCTAATTTCCTTCGAGAGTTGGATCCAGAGGCAGAATGAATGCGAACTGTCTGAGCCAATTCTGCTTCTTCTGATTCACTTCTAGAATCAAATTTTATGTTGGATCCAGAGGTAGAATTGATGTGAGCCATCATAGCTAATTCTTCTTCATCATCTTCAGAAGATTCATCAGAATCATCCCATGTTGCCATCAGATTCTTCTTCTTGGGTCTGGAGTGTTTCTTCTGATTTTTCTCTTTCTCTAGATTTTTACATTTTGACTTGATGTTACCAGGTTCATTGCATCCATAACAGATGATACTCTTCTTGTCTTGTTCATCCTTTTCTCTGTTGGAATACTTGAAATACCTCTGGGGAAACTCCTTCCTTTTGTTTTGCCATATCTTCAGAACCTTTTTGGTTATGAAGGCAATGTCTTCTTCTTCTGGTTTCTAATTCTAGTCCTTAGAATCACTATGTTCTGACTCGACTTCTACTTTTGCTTTTAGAAATTTCTTCTATTTAGATTTTAAGGCTAGGTTTTGTTCTTCTTCTTGGGCTCATCTTCTTCCAGCTCTATTTCATGTGACTTGAGAGAGCTGATTAATTCTTCTATCATAGATGCTCTTCGTTGTTTCTCTGTTAGTGCACTTGTCAAACTCCTTGAATGTGATTGCATTGATCATGAACGTTCTGGATTTGTGATGCAACTTGAACATCTTCTTTTGGTCAGCATCCATATCTTTCTTGGAAATTTTAACACCATCGGCATCTTCTGGAGCAGTATAACCATCTTCCACCAAGTCCCAAAGTTCAGGATCTTGTGAAATAAAAAAACTTCTCAGCCTGTCCTTCCAGTACTCAAATCGTTCTCCATCAAATAAAGGAGGTATGTTGATGTTTCCTCCAACAGCTTCTTCATTGAATCCAGACATGTTGAACCTTTGGATCTTTCCTCAAACACTGTAAAGTGCTCAGCCTTGAAACCAGACTCTGATACTAATTGAAGGTGCAAACACGAGAAGGAGGGTTGAATTGTGTTTGCAAAACTTGAATTCTTTTGCTGTTTTGTTGAATTGATGCAAATTATTTGATGAATAAATAATTAGATTTAGCAGCGGATAATCACAACTTAAGAACATAGTAATTTATCCTGGTTCACCGTTAACTAGGCTACGTCCAGTGCCTTCCTTCAGAAGGCCTTTTTCACTAATTCAAACTCCTTTGAATTACAACACCACTGACCCTTCAAGCCAGTCTTCCTAAGCAGCCTGACAACCCTAGACTTTTGAGGAATAACAACAACTTGACTATACCAGCCATGTTTTCTCAAACAGTCTGACAACCCCAGACTTTTGAGGAACAACAACACCTTGACTATATCAGCCAAGTCTTCTCAAACAGTCTGACAACCCCAGACTTTTGAGGAACTTCACAACCTGAAACCTACAAGCTAAGTCTTTTTCTAACAACCTCATATTGTAGAAGAAACTTGAACACTATATGATTTTATACAAGGGATCGAAATTAGAATTGAGTAATTACTTCTAGAAAGTTGATACTCACATTAAGCTTAAAGTGAACTACAATGTTTGCTTCTGAAAACTTATAATGAGGATCTGCTTCACACTCTAAGAAAAGAACACTTAGAAAATATTTATCTTTTAAGCAAGTGTTTCTCTCCTTTGAACTCTTTGAATACTTAGGAATTTTTTGCTCGAGTTCTTCTATTTTTTGATGCTTTATTCTTCAGCATTAAGCCTCTATTTATAGTTGAAATTCGAGTTTCACTTTGATCTGATGCTTTACTTCTTGAGTGTATTTCGATTAATTCTATTTTAAGAATATTTTGGAGTGTTTTGCTCAGATTTTGTTTCTGAAGTCTTTTGCTCCGATTCTGTTTTGAGCATACTTTTAGCTATATTCTGTTTCTTGAGTCTTTTTCTCCGATTCTGTTTAGAGCATTTTTCTCAGATTCTATTTTGAGCATACTTTCAGCTTCTAATGATGTAGCTTCTGATTTTTTTCTTCTAATGAGATCCTCTGAAATTATCCTCTGGTACCCTCTGGTGACATTCTCTGGTATCCTCTGGATGTTTCCTCTTGTATCCTCTAAATGTATCTTCTGGATGCATTTTTATCTTCTGGTGACATCATTTTCTGATGACATCTTCTGATTTGTATCTTCTGGTGATATCTTCTGCTGACGTCATCCTCTGATTTCTGCTTCTGGTGACGTCATCTTCTAGTTTATGCTTCTGATGACATCCTCTAATTTCTGCTTCTGGTTTATGCTTCTGATGACATCTTTTGATTTTTCATTCTTCTTCTAAGTCAAAATACGATTTTCATAAAATACATTTGTTAACATCACTACTTTAATTGCAAGAACCAACTTGGTTCCAACAGAAATTATTATTATTATTATTATTATTATTATTATTATTATTATTATTATTATTATTATTATTATTATTAAAGGATTGAATAAGCTTTTAGTCCCAATAAAATTTTGATATTTCGTTTTTAGTTCTGTAAAAATTATTGACAAAATATGGAGGTCTAAATGAAGGCCTCTCATTCAACCTCAAAAAAATTTTCTTGCGTGTCATTCATATAGAACATAAGTGAAATATTCACTCTAGAATGAAATATAAGGAAAAATGATAGTTGAAAAATTGATGTATTTGAACTATATTTTTAACTAAATACATGAACCTTTCAACTACTATTTTTGTTTATATTTTATTTCAATGGAGTAATGTACTTTAAATAAAAAATGACAACTAAAAAAAGTTTAGATAAGAAATTTAATTAATTCAGAATAATGCAAACATATTCTAAATTTAAAATTTCAATTTATTACATTTCCATAAGGCTGATTTTGGATATGTTATGGATGTGTTGAAGGATTTTCTGTTGAGTAAGACCCCAAAGTAGTAATAGTATTTTGTGTGAAAAGAATTTTGTACATATTGCTTCTGATTTGTTGAATTATGTGTGATTTTTAATGTTTCTCTTAGCTAGATTGCTAGACTAATGTGTGTACGTGTATTGCTTCTGTTTTGTTCCTCCGTTTTTGTTCATCTTCTCTCACTAATTATGTTTTTTCCATTATAGAAAAGGTTTACATGCCCCCAAATTTAAATGACATCGTACGACACAACTTTGAAAAAAGGAGTGCAGACAAGATATTACAACTAAGGATTGTGTATTGGATTATACTTTAATTAATACTTATTGATGATATGTAGATTTTGTTTAAGAGTATTACAATAGTTGAATCATACTTTAATTAATATTTAGTTATGATTTGTGAATATGATATAAATTGTTTTAGAGTATTTGCAATAATATTCTAATCAAAAACTTATATTAAATAATTCAAAAATGTATTGATAATAATATAAATTTTCAGATCAATCAAAAATATAAAACAGCACCATATTTCCTGTGGATTTTTCTTCGAAAACACTTTTGATGCGAATTTACCTACGAATATCAATGCGACATTACCTGCGGAAATACATTTGAAATAAATTTGTAGAAATAGTATTGCAGATTTGTTCCGCGTGAAAATGCGTAAGAAAATGCCTTAAGTTTGTTAAATATTAGCTGCGAATTGTATTTACTTTTCTTGCGGATTAATCCGCAGGTACTATACCTGTGGTTTTAGAAATCTTTATGAAACAATTATCCACGAAGGTTTTACGTGGGGAAATACTACCGCCGGTAAATCCGCAGGTAATGGTGTTTCTTACGGATGTGTAGCTTAAATCCGGAGGTAAAACTTTAATTTCTAGTAGTGTATTAATTATCTAAAATGGCTATTATGAGTCATCTTACCAATTTCACACTTTTACTCAAGCTGTCTTCCTACTTTCACAACATAATTGCATACAAGAAACATTCATTAATCATTAATCTAATTGATGGATAATGGTTTTCTGGTAAAAACACATAATTACAATTTTTGTTTGGAATGGCATGTATTCAATAAAATGGAATAGTAAATACCTTTTTGTCTTTCGAATTTGGTATTGATTTATTACATAGTTACAGAACACTTTAGAATTGATACTCTCATATAATATTAGGGTTCATTCTAGAATTGATACTCTCATGTAATATGAGGGCTCATTGAAATCTTCACCGTCCATTGTAAAAGAGTGAAAGAGAGTAAATGAAAAAAATGAATTTTAAAAGTGGAGACTCAAACACACAAGGAAAGATCTAAAAAAAATTGAAAGGATTCATATTCGAAATTTGGAGATATGAGATACCAAGACCATAGTCACATAATTCATTTTGAGAAACTGCGAACTGCAAATTGGTAAAAGGGGAAAGAGAATCATAGTGAAGCTATGAAACTATCGAGCATGAAATTTTGGAGAACGAGAATCACAATGAAAGTGTGCAAGAAGGAGAATAGTCTTTTATAATACAAGAAAATAAATAAATGATTGAAAAGTAAAAAGGTTTTGGAAATTAGGTGGATAGTAGATACACTTGGCCACCATTAAATATTATTTCTTTTAATAAAAATATTGAAACTATTAAGTGTTAGTACAATCTTACATATCAAAAAATAAACTATTAAATATTATTATTACAAGAGGTTTGTAGTATTGGATCAATGTGGGCTTTTAGGAAAGACCTACATAGGAACAATAAACTTTTATAAATATTTTGTAATTAATAATTTTTAACTTGTGCTAAAAAAATAATTGACAACATACTACTTACTATTAGATTATACTATTATACAAACCAACACTTATCAACTCTCTATACCTCTAACACGCCGAATTCTTCACATGTACTTTGCCAAATCGAATTGTGAATTATGTGACTTTGACCAAGATATAAAGAGATTCCATGAAGAATTGAGAAACATGCAAGTGTAAATGATTAAAGACTTTGTGCTTTCAGAGGGAAAAGATTCAGATCAATGGTCAACATTTAAGTATATGGCCCAGTGTTGGCCGAGATCAGAAGATCAAACCATGGCCCAATGTTGGCCGAAATCAGAAGGTCAAAATGTGTGGTCCAGCATTGGCCGAAATCAGTTTGCTAGACCAGCATTGGCCGAGATCCTCTGATCTGCTGATCTGCTTTGATCCTCTGCTCTCGGCCAATGCTGGACCACACATTCTGACCTTCTAATTTCGGCCAACACTGGGCCATTGTCTGATCTTCTAATCTCGGCCAACATTCGGCCATATACTTAAATCTGAACCATTGATCTTGATATCTTTCCTCTGATATGGACCAATTCTGAACTGGGTCTGGATTGAACTGAAATTAAATATGGACAAATAATATTTCAGTCTGGACATTTTACCTTCTGTTTTGGATCAGTTCTGGATCAAATCTTGAAATCATTTCTTTTGGTCTGAACTTAGTTTCATACCCTGAACCATGCTATCTTCTGGTCTGGGTCAAATCTGGATTGAATCTCTTGTTCTGGACTCATTAATTTATCCTTTGATTAAGTCTGAATCAAGTCTGGGTTGTTTATCATTCCACTACCAGGCCATCTTCTGGTCAGAATAACTTCTGGACTGAGTTTGACTAATGATTCCTTTTGTTCTGGATCAAGTCTCCCTATGGCAGGCTTCCTTCTGGTCTTGTTCAGGTCTCCTTCTGACTTTGCTTCCTTCTGATCTGGACCAGCAAAGATATCCTCTGGTAATTTCAGGTTGCATCCTCTGGTACCTTCTGGATGCATTATCTGGTGTCTTCATCTTCTGCCTCTGGAAACTTCATCTTCTGGTGGCATTTAATGTAATAATTCAAGGTACAAAATAAGATTACATGGAGTGCTTTTGTAAACATCAAAATCCTAAGTACTTAAAACCAACTTGGTTCCAACACTACTTACTATTAGATTATACTATTATACGAACCAACACATATCAACTCTCTATACCTCTTAACACGCCGAATTGTTCACATGTAGCGTACTGTAAACCTGAACCTCTGCCAAAACGAATTGTGAATTATGTGACTTTGACCAAGATATAAAGAGATTCCATGAAGAATTGAGAAACATGCAAGTGTAAATCATTAAAGACTTTGTGCTTTCTTGGAATAAGTTTTTTATGGTGTATTTTTCTGCATTGTTCTAAAAACAAGCCTTTTCAATTTTAGCTATAAGTTTATATGGGATTTTCCAATCCAAAAAGGAAAAGTTGAAACATGCATTCTTAAAAGAAATTTAAGAAACATTGGTTTTATTTTTGTGTAAAGCAGTTAGACGTTGAAATTTAAACCTGATCGTTTTGACCAGGTACATATTAACAAGTTTTCAGACGAAACACATTTCTTGATCATTCATGGTTTGTAGATTGTATAGAAAAATATGTTGTAGGACCTATAAATAAGAGTTTTCAATTGTTTTTCTTAGTTAAAAGGCACAACGAAAATTGTTGGCATCTTAGAATGTGAAAGCTACAACTTAAATGCCATGAATTGGACTTTAGACGGCCCTTCTAATTGATGCAAATATGATTCCCCGGCTTTACTCATATCAACAAGTAATCATGGATAAATAAATTTGCGTATGCAAACGTTTTCATTTCACTTCATGATGTTTAACACCCTTAATTGTTAACAGTCGAATGATTAATGACTTTAAATTTAGCCCCTGCAAATTTTTAAAAATTTCATTTTAGTCTATACCAAATACAAGAAATTTTATTTTAGTATTTACATAATGAAAAATACTTTTACTCCTGCTTACGATTTTAATAGTAAATTATAATTAGTGTATTTTAGTAAAAAATACTAATCTTTACTAATTGAATAAGTACAACGTTTATCATATCTATGACTATATGTTTCAAAGGTTTCTTTAGCAAGAAAAGACCAAAATAACCTAAAATCTTAATTCATTGAAACAAATACTTATTAGACGAACTACATTGACTAAGAACCAAAATGAATTAGAATACACCTAGTAAAGACCTAAATGACCAAAATGTTAATCCGTCGAAACTTATGCCCTTAATGGACGAACTACAAGACCTAAATGACCAACATGCATTAGAATAAACCTAGTAAAGACACAAATGACCTAAAATCATAATCCTTTGAGATTTATGCACTTATTAGATGAACTACATTGATTAATAAACCACATGGATTAGAATAATCCTTTTAAAGACAAAAATAATCTAAAATCTTGATCCATTAAAACGAATGAACTTATTAGACTAACTAGATTGCTTAATAACCAAAATAGACTAAAATAAACTTTGTAAAGACTAAAATGGCCTAAAATAATCTTAATCCATTGAGATTTTTGCACTTATTAAACGAACTACAATGCTAAAAAAAATGCATTAGAAAAAACTTAGTAAAAACCAAAATGACTTAAAATCTTAATCCATTGAAACTAGCACTTTATAGACGAACTACATTGATAATTAGACATACTATTGGAGAAAAATGGGTTTGTAATCTTTTTTATCAAAATTAATTCAACATCAATTGTAACGGAAACAACTTTAAATGAAAAATGTGATCAAGAAAAAGGATTTTAATGTTGAAGACATTCATATTCTTGGCAACAATAAAAGAAAGTAAAGATCAGTTGTCCCCAAAGCTAAGAAATATTCTCCAAAATTAATATCCCTTCACCTAATAGTTTCTCAATTTGGATGTTTAGATATCTCAGCACTGGATATTCCAATAAAGAAATTACAAGATTTAACATACAATTTTAATTTATTAGTAAGAAAAATGTTTAGAGCTCGACTTACAAGTTATATCAAAAAATAGTTAATGGTAATTGGTAAGAAAAATGTGTGAGCTTCTAACTTATTGTAATATTTAATTAAAAACAGAAGTAAGGAAAACAACTTCATTAGAAAATCAAAAACATGAAGAAAAAAAAACAGAGCAAGATAGAACTAGAAGGAATCCCATATTCAAAAAATTCCTCTTGAAAGACAAGCAAAAAAAAAAACCAGATAGCATTGAAAATCTGCGTAAAATTTAAAAGGAAAATATGTCATTAAAGATAAGCAAACCAAAAAAAATTGTTAGACACTACAAGACTAAAAAAATGGGTTCATAATCCTTTTGATCAAAATTAATTAAATATTAAAAAAAACTAAAATGGAAAACAAGGATGAAGAAATAGGATTTTAGTGTTGAATACATTCATATTCTTGGCAACGGTTAAAAAAAATAAAGCACAATTATCCCAAAGCCTAGAAATATACTCCAAAATCGATATCCCTTTACCTAATAGCTTCGGAAATTAGATAATTATACCTTTCAGAGCTGGTTATTCCAATAAAGAAATGATAAAATTTAAAAAATACAACTTTGAAAACATGCTAGACAATACATTACTTGGGATTGATCATTACCGTAACTAGACTTCCTTCGATGCCCAATTTGAATATTTAGACCTCTCAAGATAGATTATTCCAGTAACAAAGTAACAAAATAACAGCATATAACAAATACAACTGAGTTATTTGGCATGTCAATAACTCAAATAAAGTAGAACCAACAGTTCAGTTTACCAGTTATTTAAGAAAATAGTAAATGAAATTTGGTAAGAGAAATGTTTTTTTAATTTATTGAATTAATTAATTAAGAACAGAAGAAAAGAAAACAACTTCATTAGAAAATCAAGAACTTGAAAAACAAACAAAAGGAGGATAGAACCAGAAAGAATCACGTGTTCAAAAAAATCCTCCTGCAAACAAGTAAAAATTAATTACAAAACAAGAAACCACTTAAAATCTAGGTAAAATTAAAAAAAAATTATTTAATTAGAGATAAGCAAACCAAATCTCAAGGCATCATGCTTTGAAGAACTTTGTTAGACACTACGAGAATGTAGAAAAATGAGTTCAAAATCATTTTGATCAAAGTTAGTTAAATATAAACAGTAAAAGAAAAAACTTCAAATGAAAATAAAGAGAAATAAGATTTTAGTGTTGAAGACATTCATATTCTTAGCAATGTTAAACGAAAGTAAAGCACGGTAGTCCCCAAAGCTAAGAAATATACTCCAAAATCAATATCGCTTCACCAAATAGCTTCGCGATTTGGATATTTAGACCTCTCAAAATGGTCATTCCAACAAAGAAATGACAAGATTTAAAAATACAATTTTAAAAACATACGAGAGAATACATTACTTGAAATTGGTCATTTTCGTAACTAGATTGCCTTCAACTAATGGCTGCGCAATTAGAATATATGGACCTTTTAGGACTGGTTATCCTATAACAAAATGACATCACATAACTAATACAACTAAGTTCTTTGGCTTATGAATAATTCAAATAATGTTGAACCAGGAGATCGCTTTACCAATTATATCATAAAATAGTTAATGGAAATTGCTAAGACAAATGTGTTAGTTTCTAATTTATTGTATTAATTAATTAACGACAGAAGTAAAGAAAACAACTTCATTAGAAAAATCAAAAACATGAAAAACAAATTAGAGAAAGATAGAACCAGAAGGAATTGCGTGTTCAAAAAACTCCTCCTGAAAGACAAGCAAAAAAAAATAAAAAACCAAATAGCATTGAAAATGTGAGTAAAAATTGAAAAGAAAATATTTCATTAGAGATAAGCAAACCAAATTTCAAGGCATCAATCATGCTTTAAATAAATTTAGTATACACCACAAGAGTACACAAAAATGAGTTCATAATCTTTTTGATCAAAATTAATTAAATATAAATTGTAATGGAAAAAACAAATGAAAACCGTGATGAAGAAAGAGGATTTTGGTGTTGAAGACATTCATATTCTTGGCAACGGTTAAAGAAAGTAAAGCACATTTATCCCAAAGTTAAGAAATATACTCCAAAATCCAAAATCCTTATCACTTTACCATGCTGTTCTTGTTTGCTGCTATTAAAATAGTAAACATATTGTAACAAAGGAAATGGAAAATCAACATAACAAAATAGCACCATACCATGCTGTCGAGAATTCTTGACCCTTGCCACCGGAAAAAGCTCTAACACCAAAGACAAAAATGTGAAGAGTCTATCCTAGACAGATGACCAAATAAAAGCCCAGAAATAGTAGAAAATATACAATAGTCTGTAGAACATCACAGTTCTTTGGAACAAATTTCCATCATTTTTTAAATCTTATATTCAATAAGAAACGAAATAATTTAAACTTCAACCTGACACCATAGAAGTTATTGGACCACTGTAACAAAAGGATATCTTTCAAAAGTACACATCATATGTATAACACAGTAAGCAGAACATTATGTTTAATGTGTCCTCTTTTAAAAAGTGCAGTGTGACTGAGAAAGAAGGGAACTGTAGCATACAACAAACCCATGCAGTACTTCTCCATCAGATGATACATGAACAGAGAAATTAAGTTGTGATAATTGATATGGAGAAAACTAAGATAAAAGAAAGAGTAGTATACACCTACAAACCAAGTAGCGGATCATTGGAACAAAAGAGTCCCACCACCAAGCTGTCCCAAAATATCCAGCATCTTGCAATCCGCTACAGAAAGTGAAATTAAGTGTACCTTAGAAGAAAGGGAACTTTTGTAGTACACCCGACCCATGTTACAATTATCTGTGATTTGTGAAACACCACATTATATATGTACAGTAAAATTACGTTGAGACAACTATTTGTGAAAAAACCCAAGAAAAACATAATTCTCCAAACCATGTTGCCAAGCTATAGGTACAAAGAGAAGCTCCCAAATGTTTCCCAATCTCTCCAGAACAGTATGAATTTCCGCACTGCCAGATTACAGGTTTAAAACCAAAATGTAAAAAAAAAGTCGTATTCTAGTTAAGAAAAATGAGCATTGATGGGTAAGGAAACCCTAAACCTAAACCTTTCAGTTGTATCCCTTACTCCTCATCAACTGACATATCTCACTTGTTACATAATCAAACTCCACAAAAGAAATGAATTGAAAATAATTCACAATCCCAAACGAGCATACCAAAACAAACCTAGGCTTGATACACTACACTGCAGAAAACAGGTCCATATTTCATTTCAACGTGTGGCTATCAAGCCAGAAATTAAAATGAAAATATAATACATTCAATGAAGAAATAAAATTGACTATATTCAACCATTCAACCATGAGTTAAAAACTGATAATCATGTATCTAGTTTTGCAAAACATCTCCATCATTAATACTAAATCTGCAACACCTTACAAACATCAGAACTCCAGCCTACTGCAACATATTAAACCTAAACATGATCAAACGAAGAATATTATTCAAATACCTGACGCAAAAGAGGAATTGGAAGAACAGTCAATTAAAATCTAAATTATAGCTGCAGATCATTAAAATAATAATAGAAAAATCCGTTAAAATCTAAATAATGGCCGCAGAACGAAACCAGCAAGACCCCAAAATCAAGAAACCAAAATAATCAACCAGAAAAGAATAAAAATATAAAACAAGATCAAACCAGCAAAAGATAGAACCAGAAGAAATTGAACCTGCAGCAACAAAGATGAAACCAAAATCCAGAAAAATATGCTCACAAAATCAATAAAGAAATATTTAAATCAATAGAATTACTAGAAGAAAAATATCTTCACCACACTGAGAGAAACAGGTTCATAATTCAATTTGCATGTCTTGCGTTCAAAGCACAAAAATAAAAATGATAAATAAATAACTCATTGAAGAAAGAAGTTGATAATCTTACTGGCTAATCTTTCGCAAAGGAATCAAGAAGTGTGGTTGCCGCAATTAGAGCCTAGGAAACATATGAACAGCCAGCATGACATTATTGTACAAAGCAGAAATGAACTCATCTCCAATTTCTCTACATCAGAGGGCGAACTAAAAAGATGCAGTGTGATTGAGAAAGAAGGAAAATGATACTTCACATCAAACCCATGTAACACCAAAATGATAAATGTACAGAAGAAATATGTTGTGACAACTAGATGCACAAATAAAACCAAGAAAAAAGAAGTGAGAAGTCGTCCCAATTTTTCCAGAACCGTTAAATTTTTGCACCGTCAGAATACAGATCAAAAACCCAAATGTAGAACAAACATTTATATGAAAAAAGTAGTATTAATGTTAAGACAACCCTAAAGCTCAACTTATCAATTATAACCACCAACTATTACCACACACCAATAGACTTATCTTACCTGAAACAGTGAAAATCATAAAAGAGTAAAGAAACCAGAAAATAATCAAAATACAAAACATGAAATATCAAACAAGAGGAAGATAGAACCAAAAGGAATCACAGTTCATAGGTTACCTAGCCTGCAACACCAAAGAGAAAATAACAAATCAATAAAAATACACTTTCAGAATAGATAAAGAATTATTGAAAACAAAAAGCATTTACTAGAGATCACCAAATAAAAAATTAAGGCTCCACTCCATAAAGAACGTTGTTAAATTGACAAACTGGACTGCAAAAAAAGATGCACACAATCATATTCTCATTTCTTCTGATCAAAGCCAAAAATTAAAAATAAATGAAGAATGACTAATTTTAGAAGTTCGATTTTCTATCTGGAGCCATTCTCCGTCTTAACCGTAGTATTGAGAATCACAACATTGTAGATATCAAGGAATCAGCTAACTGCAAGACGGATAAAAACCGTAGTAATGAAAATCACAAAACATTGTAGATATCAAGGAATCAGCTAGCTGCAAAACAGATAAACAAACCCACATCTCAATTGTCTTTCCATATAAGAGTATCACTCAATTTTCGAATGCATAATTATATCCAAAAACTATATAAATTATAGCTGCAGATCATTAAAATAATGGAAAATAATAATAGAAAAATCCATTAAAATCTAAATAATGGCCGCAGATCGAAACCAGCAAGACCCCAAAATCAAGAAACCAAAATAATCAACCAGCAAAAGAAGAACCAGAAGAAATTGAACCTGCAGCAACAAAGATGAAAGAACATCGACTTTCTCGTGACACCCACACAAGATGATCAAAAGACAAAGAAACGTGAACAATTCAGTCAAAAGTAGAGACAACCAAATGAAAGAACATCGACTTTGACAATATGACACAGCCAATTGAAGATTCTTGTCCTCCTATACAAAATTAAGAGTGAGAATAGAAAAGAGTGAAAATAACCAAGGAGAAAAGAGTGAGAATAGAAAAATATCAACCAGTAAGATAGAACCAGAAGGAATTGTGTGTTTCACATATTACCTCCCCTGCAAAATCAAAAGGGGAATAACAATAAGAAATAAATGCTCTCAGAATCAATAAGGAAATACTGAAACAAAAAGATAATACTAGAGATCACCCAATCAAAACTCAAGGCTCAATGCTTCAAAGAAGGTTATCATTACAAATCACACTGCAAAAAAATAAGTTCACAATTCATTTGTATGTTTTGCGATCAACATCCAGAAATAACAATAATAATGACTCGGTGAAGAAATTTGATTTATCTAGGGCTTTCCCTTTCTTATCCAACCAACAAGTCTCAACGTTTTAGATATATAAACTTCAACTCGCTGCAAAACAGATAAATGCATGTCTTAAATTATCCTTGAAAAAGATGTACATGCACTTCAGAACATCTCTTACAACTCTCAGTAAAAAACATAAAAATCAACATTGCCACATTACAATATCATACGATACCCCGTTCTAGAATTCCAGAATAAACATTCAAGGAGAAAAATGACCCATTAAATCCAAAGGCAAGTCCTTGATAATGTCTACAGCAGGTTCCACATCCCATGGTACATTCATTGGCTCTCTCCATAGCAAAATCACGTCCTTGATAATCTCTGCCATGGCTTTCACTGTCTATACCCCCCTGTGACACCCACACATAGCTCTCAAAAAAATCGAGAAAACAAGTCTTCAAAAACAAAGAAACGTGAAAATTACATAGTCAAAATAGAGATCACCAAATGAAAGAATGACAATCGTGAGAATATAGGACACAACCAATTGTAGATTCCAGAGCTCCTATGCAAAATTAGGCTTTACCCCTATACCAGAAGGAGTTCATGTACCAATTGTAGATTCCAGTGCTCCAATGCAAAATTAGACTTCACCCCTATACCAGAAGGAATTCATGTACAGCTAGAGATAATACTTTTATTCTTAACCTTACTCCTAAGTATCACGATTGACAAGAAAATAGAAAAAAATATAACAAAGGAAGTGGCAAATCAACAGAACAAAAAAATGCCAAACCAAGTTATCCTTAATTCCACATCCTCGGTGACGGAAAAGGTACACCCTAGAATCTTGTATGCTACAATACTCTATAATCTTGCTGAAACAGAAACACAGAGAATTCAAAACCAGCAGGGCACTCCATCAAACGACAAATATCCCAAAACAATAAGATATTAGATATGTAAGTACAAAATGATCGTTTTATCCTAAGGGTATGTGAGAACTGAACCTCTTCCAGCCATTGGTTCCACAGAAAATTACACAATCATAGGCTATCTCCCCTGTAACTTCCACACAGAAAACTCAAAGGAACTGACAAAAGTATATACTGAGTATCAAACAAATAATGAAATGTGAAGATTCTTAGTATAGATGGCCGAATTAAAACCTAGCAACAGCTAAAAGTATACGACAGAGCCTGCAAAAGATTATGAATCATTGGAACATATTTCCATCCAACTTGCAAGATCATGTACTCCATATGAAATGACACAATTTTGGCTTCTTCCTACTACAGATGAGTCCTTCGGCCACTGTAACAAAGAGGATATCTTTTTAGGAGTATCATCATAAATCACAAATAACCACAAAAACAACTAATGAGTAAAAGACGGTAACAGAAACCTCTCCCAACAAAGTTGTCCCCAGCAAACAGATAATCAGAACAAGCAGAATATATGACGTAACCAAGTTTTCCAAAATCCCTCATCTTAGGAAGAGCAAAGAGTTATTCCAGAATCTTGTATGCTACTCCAGAACAAATTCATATACTCAAAAGTCAAAAGAATAACTAATTATATTCCGTATTGAAATGACTAGACAACAAAAGTCGAAAGCAAACTTCTGAGTAGCGATCACCAAATTGAAAACAACAGACTTCTGTGGTACAACAAACCCATGTAAAGCTTACCTTGTGAGTATCAGATGATACATAAACAGAAAGATTACGCTGTGACAAATAGTTGGTGACAAATAGCATAATTCTCACAACCAAGTCGCCAATTACATAGGCTCACCAAACTGTCCCAGTCTCTCCAAAACCACCAACCCCAAGCCGAAACTTTCACAAGTGGAAATCATAAAGGAGTAAATCAAGAACATTAGCAATAAAAACTCCACAAATGAAATGAAAATAATTCACAATCCAAGAAGAGTGTACAAAAGTAAACCTGAGGCTTGATACTACACAAAATGTTATTTTACTTCAAAACACCCTACACCGCAGAAAACAGGTTCATGTTTCAATTCACATGTATGGAGATCAAAACATTCAAAGCCATAATAGGAAAATAACACAATTCAATGAAGAAGTTAAATTCAGTAAACTCAACCAGGGGTGATGAATGATGACCATGTCATGCAAAACGTCTAAAAAGAGAAAACAACTCGCATCAGAACTCCCAACGAACTCAAAAATAGCAGCAGATCATGCAAACAAGAACAACAAACTCAATGAAAGAAACCAGCAAGAACAAAATCAAGAACCTATATGATAAAGGATAAGAGAATAAGAATACAAAACATCAAGATCAAACAAGAGGAAGATAGAACAAAGAAGGAAACGTGTTCACAGATGACCTATCCTGCAACACCGAAGACGAACAAAATCAAGAATGAAAACAGAAATATTTAAACGAAAATAATTTAATTAAAGAAAATATGCTCTCAGAATCTAAAAAGAAAGATTGAAACGAATTTTTTTTATTAGAGATCACCAAACAAAACTCGAGCATCCATTTATTCTTTGCTATGAAGAACGTTATTATTTCGACAAATCATGCTGCAGAAAAACAGGTTCGCAATTCAATTCGTAATTCAATTCGTAATTCGTATGTCTTGCAATCAAAGCAAGAAAATAAAAATAATAATAAAAGAACGGCTCATTGAAGAAACCTTATTTGTCTATCTGGATGCGTTCTCCGTTCTTATCCTTTTTAGTCAGACTTCAGATCGCTGCAAAACGGATAAACGCGTATCTCGATTATCAATCAACTGATGAAGAATCATATCCAAAAAATTATATAAATAATTCTTGATAACCGATTAGTAAAGGAGGAGTCAAGAGAATAGTGAAATTCTTGATATCAACAATCTCAGAAGAAACATATCAGTCCGCAAATCCATAAGAATCTCCTTCAATAGAAAACCCTGAAATCGAGCCACCAAGAAGCAAGTAATCGGAGCAACGAGTATCAAGAAAGAGCCATCAAGAACTAGGGCTAGAAGAAATCGAAATCAAGAAATCGAAATTTTCACAAACGAGTAGAACACAAAACAAGAACAAACATAGAACACGTTTAAGGCAAGGTCGGGATACACGGCCGAGATAACGCGGATGGTGGAAATTTAACGGTGATGATGCAAATAAAAAATACAGTTGACGCGTTTTTTCTTAATATAAGGCGGTGGAAACGGCATAAGATTTCTTTTTTTATGAAGGAATAGAAATAAATCTTTTTCTTTTTATGAAAGAATAGAAATATATCTGTCACCAAAATAAATCATAATTACGTTTTATATATATATATCAGTCATAAATAAGTTATATAATATATGATTGAAGGTATTTAATAAAAAGTTTATATATATATATATATATATATATATGTCAATAAATAATTTATATTTAATATAGGATTGAAAGGTATTTCGAAGAAAAAATATTTATCATGTTATTTCTCTTTAATTTTCTTACATAATTTAAACTATTTTTTACAAGTTGAGTATATTATCCATTATTTATATATAAAAAGGTAATATTATCTATTAGGCTACATGATCTTCTTGTTATTAATTTAAATCATGGTTAACAAACTGTTTTCTTTAGGCATATAAGTTATCTAACATGTATGTGTTTGGTTTTTAATTTGTGACTCTATTATATTTGTGTTCTATTGAAATGTAATTATATAAACTTATTTTTGCTTTAAATTTATGTTTAGTCAAAAGTAATATAACCGATATTTTTTAATTGTCTATTTTACGTTTGGAAGTATAAAAACAAATTTCTATCAACTTTGCCACTAAATGCAAAATACACTACCAGTAGAATTCATATTATATTATAGTAAAAACTTTTAAAAATATATTTGGTTATATATTTCAAACAAATTTCATTTTATAAAATGACTTTTGTAGAAAAATGTTTAAACATAAATTACATTAGAGAAAATTTAATTTTAACTAAACGTACATTCGTAAAATTAAATTTACTCAAAAGTACATTTACAAATGTTAATCCAAACACATGTGTTAACAAAAACTTACAAATAAAAATTTGAATTAATTAAAACCACTTTTAGATAAAATATAATTTTTTTAAATTATATCTATATATTTTATCTATCTATTTTATATTAATATTTATATTTATATAACATATAATTGAAAGGTATTTTGAAGGATAGTTATGAAACATAACATTCTCTCCATAATTTTCTCTAATTAAAATTTAAACCTTTTTTCTGCAAAATTAAACTATTTTCTAAATATGATAAGTTTTGACATGTCCCTCATGTTGCAGCGTAGTAATAGTATTATCGGGGCATGATAATCGGTGTGTTGCTTAGAAAATTCGATCCCACGACACCCCTTCCTTTATTTAATTGTGTCAGAGTTGTTTATTAAGCTAATAACAAAATAAATAAATAAAAACTTTATCATTTTAATTTATCATTAATAAAAAAATAAAATGTATCCACTAATATTATTTGGAATTGATTTCTTGAAATAATTTTTTCATTTGTCTTCCTACAATCATTTGTCATTAATTACATTTATATAGAACCTAACTGAAATATTATTATTTATATTTAAATAAATATAAAATAACAACTAAAACCAATCTATATAAGAAATTTAATTGAATAAAAATAATCCAAAAAGATTCTAAAATTAAAATTTCAATTTGAATTTATTAAACCTCCATAAATAGATGTTTGGCCTTGGCATGAGATGGAGAAACAGTTGGGTAAGTAGAGAATACCGAGAGACAACTCTCTCTAAGCCTTGGGGGAAGCTCAATGCGAGTATTTTGTCTAGTCTTCTCTTGTGCACTGACTCTGGTTGATTTGCCTTATCTCATTTCAATGAAGAAAAACTATTGGAATGCATTTTTCCAAACGAAAGCTCATTATTTGTGCTCAAGTCAATTAATTAACTAAATAAGATTCAAATAAAGAGATGAAAGAGCGGGAATTTCATATTGACCAAGACAAATGGATTTCCAAACAGAGAGGGCAGTGACCTATTAAAAATATTATGGGTTAACACATCGCCTTTAGTTCATTGACTGATGCTTATGAGGAGAAAAGGCTCTAGCAAGAGTTTCAAAAGAAAGATTGGTCCATGGACTAGATGAGGGAAGGACTTGTAAGTTGTCTTTTCTTGTCAGCCCTATAACAAGGAAACCCATTCTATTACGAATTATGAAGCCTAATACATGTTTATTTTTTTTACTCTACTAGGGTTTTGAACTTTCTCCACGGTTTGTCATCGCATAGGCCGTGCCAGATATTTTCGATGGCAACCACAACACTAAGTCTCCTCCTTTAATCGTGTTTTTCCTCTCATTCATCTCCTAAACCCTTTATATCTCACTAAGAATAAGAAAACAAAAAACCTTCAAAAAAGTGTTAGCCAACAATACAATGACATATCATTGCACCAACTACTACAACCTTATGTCAAAAGGGGACATGATTGCAATCACCATACAAGGTGATGAGCACAAAACATGATTGGAAACCTGCAAGAACAACCTTCATGGTCGTATTATATGGCCTAAGGGTGCAACTTCTCTCGAAATAGATGTTAGCTCTATAAAAAATTAAAGAATATTTGATAAAACATATAATTTAGACATTATACTTCATGGTAAAAAAAAACCCCACAAAAAGCCATAATTGGCTACCACTTGTCCAATTCATGCTACTAAATTTCTAATACAATCGAGGTACTCACTAGGTGAAGATGCAAATTTGGAAGAAGTGGTCCATAAATCCAGACTTGACGATAATTTTGTATTTCACAAGGGAGACAATATTAGGACCTCAAATAAGCATGTAGGCTCAAATGGACAATTGACTAATTAGTTTCACAAGTCCATTAGGGGGAGAGGGATGTTATCAAAATATAGACAAGGAGACGCGTTGGAATTCAAGTGTGAGTGGTTAGTCCTATAACGACTAAGAATGGAGGAAATGTTGTATATATAGGAGATGTGTGTAAGACCCTTAATTTTTAATTAAAATTATGGAATTAATTTTAATTGTATTTTTGGGGGATAATTGTAAAATATTTAATATATGCATGTTTGAGTGAATATATATATATATATATATATATATAAATATTTATTTTGGAGGATGAATAAAAATTATTGGGTGAAGATTAAATTAATTTAATTATGAGTAATTAAATTAATTGGGCAATTAATTGAGGATTAGTGGCTAATTACAAGACAATGAAGTGCTGAAGAACCCAGCCTTATTTTAATATTATTTTGGGGTGAGGTGGCACCACAAAAGCCTATAAATAGGAGTGAGCATGATCGTGAAATCAGAACACCATCCCTCCTTCCTCACTGCCCATACTGCATGTAATAGTACCCCATTTTTTCCCTCCCATTCTGTCTCTGTTTTCTGTATTCCCATTTCCAGTCACGATTATAAAAGAAGAAGAGAGGGAACTCTTCAAAGCATCATTACTGGAACATCCAAACACTGAAACACCAAAACCCCAGTACAAAAGTTATTCCCCATACCATTACGAAGTTAAAGAACCCAGTTTCGCAGCAGAAAACGCCAGTTGCAGTTTCACCGTTTTGACACACACACTTGAGCAACAAGCAGAACACTTGCATTAGGGCTGTAAGTGCATAATTTTCATGGCATTACTAGTAATTTCATGACTGTTTTGAAACTGGTTTGCCTGTGCTTGAAAGAAATGGAAAAAAATGCATTTTTGACATTTTAAAAGCTCTGTGATGATTTCTGTTTTGAGCTGAATGCACTGAGGTTGTGCTGTTTATGTGGAAAACTGGAAAATGTCTTGAATATTATTTCAAACATGATTTAAAAATGCATGTTCATAAAACTGTTTTGAAAATGGTTTCGAAATGCAAAAATGCATTATGATTGTGTGTTGCTGCTGTTATGTTGCTTGTTATTCTGATGTGTTGTGAAAGTTGAAATGCTTGCATGTTCTTCTGATGTGTTGTGAAAGTTGAAATGCTTGCATGTTCTTCTGATGTGTTGTGAAAGTTGAAATGCTTGCATTTTCTTCTGATGTGTTGTGAAAGTTGAAATGCTTGCATGATCTTCTGATGTGTTGTGAAAATTGAAATGCTTGCGTGTACTTCTGATGTGTGTGAAAGCAGAAATGTTGTGCGTTATTCTGTTGGTTTGAAGATCTGGATGATTATGATGATTGATCATTCTGTTTCTGGATGATTTGGTGTTGATGATTCTGAATCTGTTTCTTTTTGAGTGATTCTGGTAATGTTGATGATTTAAGAAGAAAAAGGGATTTTGAATGAGGATAGTATTGTCTGGAAACGTGCTGAATCTGTTTTTGGTTGTCTTTTTAAAAGGAAACAGTTTTGAAAGGTGTTGAATTTCACTGGTTTTCGAAGGTGTATTCGAATACAACATGTGTGTATTCGACTACAACCTGTAAAGGTTCTATTTTACTGAAGTTTTCAAACTTGTATTCGAATACAAGCCCTTGTATTCGAATACAGAGAAAGGATTTTTGCTTCTGACTTAGCATCTGTATTCGACTACGACCATGTCGTATTCGAATACAGAAGTGGGATTTTAACACTGTATTCGCATCTGTATTCGACTACAGGCATGCTGTAGTCAAATACAAAATGCAAATTTTCACTTGTTTCAGTTTCTGTATTCGAATACAGTGGGTCTGTATTCGAATACAGATTCGTGTTTTTCCTGAAGCACTGTTTTTAGCTTCTGTATTCGAATACAAGGAAGCTGTATTCGAATACAGATTCGTGTTTTCCAGAAAATCAAGTTTTAAACACTGTGATATGCATTTTAAAGTGTTGGGAAACTTTGAGAAGGGTTAAAGTGATTTTAAAAGGAGGTCTTGAAATATTTTGAAGAGGAGAGGATGAAGTATTGAAAACCTTTAAGGAACTGGAAGAAAAGATTTAATCTTTCAAGGTTTTGTCTTCTGTATTTGACTACAGGCATGCTGTATTCGAATACAGAATGTTAAAATTACAGTTTCATGTTTCTGTATTCGAATACAAGGGGTCTGTATTCGAATACAAATTCGAGTTTCCAGAAATTCCATGTTTTCAAGCGTGTTTGTAAACCCTGAGTGTTTGGGGAATGTTGGGATTGTTGTGGTGAATTAAAAAGGAATCTTTGGTGATGTTTTGAAGTTGTAAAGATGAAGTTTTGAGACTTTACTGATGTAGTGAAAGATGAGGTTGTGTGCACTAAGACTGCCTCTGTATTTGAATACCAGAGGGCTGTATTCGAATACAGAGTGTCATTCTGCACTATTTTTAACTTCTGTATTCGAATACACGCTGTATTCGAATACAGATTCGTAAAATTACAAAAATCCTCAGTTTTAAACTCTGTGATTGAATTTTTTAAGAGTCTGGGAAAAACCTTTCAAAGTGTTAATGATTAATGGATTGTTTAATCATGATTGTGATGAAGTTAATTCTGACTGTGCTGAAATATTTTAAACATGATGAGAAGCATGAATTTTCTGATTTTGCATTTTGTTTCTAGAGAAGTGAAACACTACATATTCATGCATTGCATAGTCAAGTGGTACCCGTGATGGGCCACAGAGTAATGCGCAACCACGTGCTGATCTATTGAGCGATTGCACGAGTGTTGGACTATTGAGCGTCTGCACTAGGAACTGATCTGTTGAGCGATTGTACTTTGGTATATAAGTGCTGGACTGTTGAGCGTCTGCACTGGTACTGGACAGTTGAGCGTCTGTACCCTGAAATGCGCAGCCACGTCCTGATCTGTTGAGCAATTGCACGAGTGCTGGACTGTTGAGCGTCTGCACTAGGTACTGATCTGTTGAGCGATTGTACCTTGGTATGTGTCAAACGTGCTGGTTTGTTGAGCGACTGCACGAGTGCTGGACTGTTGAGCGTCGGCACTGGGTGCTGATCTGTTGAGCGATTGCACCTTGGTCTTGAGGGCCGTTAAAGTCAAACATAATTTGTTGGTCTGTTGAGCGACTGCACCTTGGTGATTCCAAGAAAATTGTATACATGAGCATATACATATTGCGTTGAAGTATTGACCGGTGGGTCACGTTTGATTATATGATGAATGAGTGGAAAATTGAATGTGAGTGAGTACTGTCCAGAATCTGACATTCTGATTTAATGATTATGTTTGTTGAAGTGTTGTTTGTACTTTACCACATACTTCATAATAATTGACTGCTGTTTTGAAAAGGCATGTATGTCATTAATTTTCAAATGAGCATATTTATTTTCCTCATCATCATATGTTATACCATGATTATAATTGTTGCTGTGCAATATATGCTATGTGAATATTTGTTAATTTCGATCGGTGACCCTTGCTATTATATTGTGGACTTTGGGCTTTGCCCTCAGATGCCCCCCAAACCCATGCCACCTGTGGGTACCCGAACGACGGAAACGTTGTTGAACTTCCTTGATCGTTATTCGCGCACTGCTTGGGAATTCGACCCCATCTCAAGCAGGGCGACTTACACGGGGTGGTTGGAGAGGACGAGCAGGACTGACGGCGTAGAGGATTTCGTAGAGCGCACTCATGCGAGTATAGACTTTCCTGTGCCTTCCCGTCTGGTATTGGAGGCACACAGAATTTTCGACGATGTTGAGGAGTCCGTTAGAGGGGTTGAGACGGAGGCCACCGTAGGAGTGGTGACCCCCAACCCGGTGGTTGGAGGAGTTATGCATGAGTCTGAGGCAGAAGGGAAGAATGATGAGCCGAGGCCAATAGCAGCTGAGATTTCGGGTCCGTCCAGGATCTCCGATGATTGTTATGAGATTCCGGCTCCGCCGAAGCGGCTGAGACTATGTATTGATCTAACTTCTGAGGAGACCGACCCTTCTCTGTATGATGAAGAGGAGGAGGTCACGTCGAGGCGAGCGGTAGATTTGGAGAAGACTTGCTTAGGATGCGGAGGAAATCCGTGCTACTGTAGCTTTAACGCATGATCAGTTAGACTTGATGTATTAGGATTTGAGCTGGAAATGTATTTTGTTTTTATCTTGAAAAACAATTGTTGTACTATTTATTCCGCACTCTGATATTGACTTCTGGGAATGTTATGACATTATTATCTTTCGAAAAATGTTTTATTGTTTATCATTAAAATTCCAAAATTAAGTAATTATTTTAATTCCTTTCGAATTAATTTTGGAAAACTCATTTTAAATATTTATTTGAGAAAAAAAAATGCACCCGCGCTGTGTTTTAAACTCGGGGTGTTACAATTGTGTATCAGAGCATTTGGTTAAAGTTTTGGGTAAAAGCTTTGATTTAAGTATTTGTTTTGAGTTATTAGCTGATCATGCATAGGATCAAGTAGTTAAAGTGTCAAGTGTTGTGTAAGTTGTGGTGTGACTGAAGTGATGATGGTTTTGTAAGGAAACAATGCCTCCACAGAAGAGACGACACTACGAGAGCCAACGTCAGCCGGGAAGATAAGATGGCTGAAGCAATGAACAACATGGCTGCGTATGTTGCTGAACAGACGGCTGCCAAGACTCAACGCAATCTGGAAAAGAGAGAAAGAGAGATTCGCGCTGCTGAATCTAGAGGACTAGAGGATTTCCGTCGCCATAATCCTCCCAAGTTCAAGGGTGATGAGGGTCCATAAAGAGCGGACCAGTGGATCCAAGAGATGGATAAGATCTTTGAGATGATTAACTGTCGGGCGGTAGTGAAAGTCAATTATGCCACGTACCTGCTGATAGGGGATGCAGAGTATTGGTGGAGGAGTACGAGATTACTGATGGGGTCAGCTCAAGAGGAAGTGACCTGGGAGTCGTTCAAGAAGAAGTTTTTGGACAAGTACTTCCCGATGAGTACTAGGACCAAGTTGGGTGATGACTTTTTGAAGTTGTACCAGAGGAATATGACAGTAGGAGAGTACGCGGCTAAGTTTGAGTCGCTGTCCAGACATTTCAGATTCTTCCGGGAAGAAGTCGATGAACAGTTTATGTGTCATCGCTTTCAGAATGGATTGAAGTATGAGATCCAAGATTCGGTCCTACCCTTGGGAATACAACGTTTCCAAGTGCTAGTAGAAAAGTGTAGAGAGGTGGAAGACATGAAGAACAGGAGGGCCAACAGAGGAGGGAATTTTAACTCTGGAGGGCCTAGTCGGGTACATAATCAGAACAATAAAGGGAAGCAAGTTGCCAAGTCGTATAACCGGCCACCAAACAGCAAGAGAGGCCAGAATAGGCCGGGAAACCAGAGCTTTGGACGACAATTAGGACAAGGAGTCCGGTGTTATCGCTGTGGGAAGGAAGGACATATTGCAACTGCTTGTACCGCGGGGGATTTGATGTGCTTCCACTGCCACAAGCCAGGACATGTGGCAAGGGATTACCGGGTTCCGAAGGTGGAGCCAACTGTGAACGCGACTAGGGCTACTCGTCCTACTGCTAGAGGCTGCGTTTATCACATGGGTGCTGAAGTTGGAAGACAAGCTCAAAATTTAATCCAGCAAGACTGTGAGATTGCAGGTAACACACTAACTGCACTTTTTGATTCGGGGGCAACCCATTCTTTCATTGCTATGGATTGTGTGCATCGTTTGAAGTTGTCTGTGTCTGCTTTGCCTTTTGATTTGGTTGTTTCTACACCTGCTAAGACTTTGACTGTAAACTCTGCATGTTTACACTGTACCGTAACAATACAGAATAGAGATTTCTTGGTCAATTTAATCTGTTTACCCCTACAATCACTCGAGATTATTCTCAGCATGGATTGGATGACCTATAATTATGTAGTTTTGGATTGCGCTCGGAAATTGGTTCTTTTCCCCGAATCTGGAGTCGTTCGGTATTTGGCTGCTAACCAACTCAGAGTATCACAGAGAGAAGGAACTCAGGAATTTTTATCATTGGCTAACGTGGAGACCAAGATGGATGTGAACATAGAGGATGTGATGTTAGTCAAAGAGTATCCGGACGTATTTCCAATGGAAATTCCAGGATTACCCCCGGTAAGAGAGGTGGAATTCTTCATTGACTTACACCCAGGAACTGGACCTATTTCAATTGCGCCGTACCGGATGTCGCCATTGGAATTAAGCGAGCTTAAAGGTCAAATTGAAGGATTATTGGAGAAAGGATTTATTAGACCAAGTGTGTCGCCCTGGGGAGCTCCGGTGTTGTTGGTTAAGAAGAAGGATGGAAGTTCACGTTTATGTGTGGATTATCGGCAACTTAACAAGGTGACTATCAAGAATCGTTATCCACTACCACGCATCGATGATTTGATGGACCAATTGAGGGGAGCAGCAGTGTTTTCAAAGATAGATTTGAAGTCGAGATACCATTAGATTCGAGTAAGAGAAGGAGATATTCAAAAGACTGCTTTCAGGACTCGTTACGGACATTATGAATATCTTGGTATGCCGTTTGGAGTTACGAACGCACCAGCGATCTTTATGGACTATATGAATAGGATTTTTAGCTCGTTTCTGGATAAGTTCGTGGTGGTATTCATCGACGATATTTTGATTTATTCAAAGGATGAAGAAGAACATGAAGCGCACTTACGCCAAGTTCTTGAAGTTTTACGCGAAAAGCAGCTGTATGCCAATTTGTCGAAGTGTGAGTTTTGGCTAAAGGAAATGAATTTCTTGGGACATGTGATAACGAAGGAAGGAATCGCTGTCGATCCGGCAAAGATTGAGACAATTCTTGCCTGAAAACAGCCCCAGACTGTCACGGACATAAGAAGTTTTGTCAGACTAGCAGGATACTACAGAAGATTTATTGAAGGATTTGCTAAGATTGTAGCTCCTTTGACACAACTCACCAGGAAGAATCAGCCGTTTGCATGGACGGAGAAGTGTGAAGAAAGTTTTTAGTTGTTGAAGGAAAAGTTGACAACCTCACCAGTATTGGTGTTGCCACAGCCGGAGGAACCATATGAAGTTTACTGTGATGCATCTCACCAAGGTTTGGGATGTGTTCTGATGCAACACAAGAAAGCTGTAGCCTACGCCTCAAGATAGTTGAAAACTCACGAACGGAACTACCCCACTCATGATTTAGAGCTTGCTGCAGTAGTGTTTGCGTTAAAGGTTTGGAGACACTACTTATATGGATGCACATTCACGGTGTTCAGCGACCATAAAAGCTTGAAGTATCTGTTCGATCAGAAGGAATTGAACATGCGTAAGAGAAGATGGATGGAGACTCTCAAGGATTTTGAATTTTCATTGCAGTACCACTATGGAAAGGCCAATGTGGTGGCTGATGCATTGAGTCGGAAGAGTGTGTCAGTATCTTCAATGATAATGGCCAGACAACAAGAGTTGTGGGAAGCATTTAGAGATCTACATTTGGACGTAAAGTTTGCACCAAGAATGTTAAAGTGTGGAATGATAACAATTTCAAGTGGATTACTGGAGGAGATTGCAAACTTTCAAGATGACGCATTGATCCAAGAAAAGAGGAATCTGATAGCGCAAGGGCAGACAACTGAGTTCAGCGTCGGCACAGATGATATTCTGAGATGTAATGGAAGAGTTTGTGTACCGGAAGTTGCAGAAATGAGAAGAGCGCTTTTGGAAGAAGCTCATAAGAGTAAGTTGAGTATTCATCCTAGAGCGACCAAGATGTACCAGGACTTAAGACAGAATTTCTGGTGGCCAGGAATGAAGAGGGATGTGGCAGAATATGTATCAGCTTGTTTGACTTGTCAGAAAGCGAAAGTGGAACATCAACGACCTGCTGGAATGCTGCAACCTTTGGACATACCGGAATGGAAGTGGGACAGCATTTCCATGGATTTCATAACAGGACTGCCCAAGACAAGGAAAAAGAATGATTCAATTTGGGTAATAGTGGATCGGTTGACAAAGTCCGCTCATTTCTTGCCGGTAAGGACCACTTATAAAGTAGATAAGCTGACAGAGATCTACGTCGCTGAGATTGTGAGGTTACATGGAGTGCCATCGAGTATAGTATCAGACCGTGACCCAAAGTTCACATCTCACTTTTGGGGAGCGCTGCATGAAGCTTTGGGAACGAAACTGAAATTGAGTTCAACCTACCATCCACAAATAGACGGACAGACTGAGAGAACAAATCAGTCCTTGGATGATTTATTAAGAGCATGTGTGTTGGATGACAGAGGAAACTGGGATGAGGTGCTGCCATTGATTGAGTTCACTTACAACAACAGTTTTCACGCAAGTATAGGAATGGCACCCTATGAGGCTTTGTATGGACGCAATTGTCAGACGCCCTTATGCTGGTATAAGGATGGAGAGAGTATGATTGTTGGACCTGAGATGGTGGAACAAACTACAGAGAAAATCAAGAGGATACAAGAGAAAATGAAGATTTCGCAAGATCGTCAGAAGAGTTATGCGGACAAGCGTCGCAGACCTTTGGAATTTGAGCAGGGTGATCATGTATTTCTAAGGGTCATGCCTACAACTGGTGTTGGCAGAGCTATTAAGTCAAGAAAGTTGACTCCGAAATTTATTGGACCATACCAGATTACTGCGCGTATTGGACCATTGGCCTATCGGATTGCTTTACCTCCAATACTGTCCAATATTCACGACGTATTTCATGTGTCGCAGTTAAGGAAATACATTGCAGACCCGTCACATGTGATTGAGCCAGATACAATTCAGCTGAGGGACAACCTGTCTTTTGAAGTATTGCCTGTAAGGATTGAAGACCGGAAGATTAAACAGTTGAGGAACAAGGAAGTCGCACTTGTCAAAGTGATTTGGAATCCGACTACTGGAGACGCGACTTGGGAACTGGAGAGTAAGATGAGGGAACAATATCCTCAGTTGTTTAGGGACATGTAGTTTCAAGGACGAAACTAAGGGGGGGAGTAATGTAAGACCCTTAATTTTTAATTAAAATTATGGAATTAATTTTAATTGTATTTTTGGGGATAATTGTAAAATATTTAATCTATGTATGTTTGAGTAAATATATATATATATATATATATATAAATATTTATTTTGGAGGATGAATAAAAATTATTGGGTGAAGATTAAATTAATTTAATTATGAGTAATTAAATTAATTGGGCAATTAATTGAGGATTAGTGGCTAATTACAAGACAATGAAGTGCTGAAGAACCCAGCCTTATTTTAATATTATTTTGGGGTGAGGTGGCACCACAAAAGCCTATAAATAGGAGTGAGCATGATGGTGAAATCAGAACACCATCCCTCCTTCCTCACTGCCCATACTGCATGTAATAGTACCCCATTTTTTCCCTCCCATTCTGTCTCTGTTTTCTGCATTCCCATTTCCAGTCACGATTATAAAAGAAGAGAGGGAACTCTTCAAAGCATCATTACTGGAACAACCAAACACTGAAACACCAAAACCCCAGTACAAAAGTTATTCCCCATACCATTACGGAGTTAAAGAACCCAGTTTCGCAGCAGAAAACGCCAGTTGCAGTTTCACCGTTTTGACACACACACTTGAGCAATAGCAGAACACGCAACAAGGGTAAGGGAACCTTCCACTTTCTAGTTGCATTAGGGCTGTAAGTGCATAATTTTCATGGCATTACTAGTGTTTTCATGCCTGTTTTGAAACTAGTTTGCATGTGCTTGAAAGAAATGGAAAAAAAATGCATTTTTGACTTTTTAAAAGCTCTGTGATGATTTCTGTTTTGAGCTGAATGCACTGAGGTTGTGCTGTTTATGTGGAAAAGTGGAAAATGTCTTGAATATTATTTCAAACATGATTTAAAAATGCATGTTCATAAAACTGTTTTGAAAATGGTTTCGAAATGCAAAAATGCATTATGATTGTGTGTTGCTGCTGTGATGTTGCATGTTATTATGATGTGTTGTGAAAGTTGAAATGCTTGCATGTTCTTCTGATGTGTTGTGAAAGTTGAAATGCTTCCATGATCTTCTGATGTGTTGTGAAAATTGAAATGCTTGCATGTACTTCTGATGTGTGTGAAAGTTGAAATGCTGTGTGTTATTCTGTTGGTTTGAAGATCTGGATGATTATGATGATTGATCATTCTGTTTCTGTTTCTGGATGATTTGGTGTTGATGATTCTGATTCTGTTTCTTTTTGAGTGATTCTGGTAATGTTGATGATTTAAGAAGAAAAAGGGATTTTGAATGAGGATGGTATTGTCTGGAAACGTGCTGAATCTGTTTTTGGTTGTGTTTTTAAAAGGAAACAGTTTTGAAAGGTGTTGAATTTCACTGGTTTTCGAAGGTGTATTCGAATACAACATGTGTGTATTCGACTACAACCTGTAAAGGTTCTATTTTACTGAAGTTTTCAAACTTGTATTTGAATACAAGCCCTTGTATTCGAATACAGAGAAAGGATTTTTGCTTGTGACTTAGCATCTGTATTCGACTACGACCATGTCGTATTCGAATACAGAAGTGGGATTTTAACACTGTATTCGCATCTGTATTCGACTACAGGCATGCTGTAGTCAAATACAAAATGCAAATTTTCACGTGTTTTTCCAGAAGCACGGTTTTTAGCTTCTGTAATTGAATACAAGGAAGCTGTATTCGAATACAGATTCGTGTTTTCCAGAAAATCAAGTTTTAAACACTGTGATATGCATTTTAAAGTGTTGGGAAACTTTGAGAAGGGTTAAAGTGATTTTAAAAGGAGGTCTTGAAATATTTTGAAGAGGAGAGGATGAAGTATTGAAAACTGTTAAGGAACTGGAAGAAAAAATTGAATCTTTCAAGGTTTTGTCTTCTGTATTCGACTACAGGCACGCTGTATTCGAATACAGAATGTTAAAATTACAGTTTCATGCGTCTGTATTCGAATACAAGGGTCTGTATTCGAATACAGATTCGAGTTTCCAGAAATTCCAAGTTTTCAAGAGTGTTTGTAAACCCTGGGTGTTTGGGGAATGTTGTGATTGTTGTGGTGAATTAAAAAGGAATTTTTGGTGATGTTTTGAAGTTGTAAAGACGAAGTTTTGAGACTTTATTGATGTAGTGAAAGATGAGGTTGTGTGCACTAAGACTGCCTCTGTATTCGAATACTAGAGGGCTGTATTCGAATACGGAGTGTCATTCTACACTATTTTTAACTTCTGTATTCGAATACAGAGGAGCTGTATTCGAATACAGATTCGTAAAATTCAAGAAATCCTCAGTTTTAAACTCTGTGATTGAATTTTTTAAGAGTCTGGGAAAAACCTTTCAAAGTGTTAATGATTAATGGATTGTTTAATCATGATTGTGATGATGTTAATTCTGACTCTGCTGAAATATTTCAAACATGATGAGAAGCATGAATTTTCTGATTTTGCATTCTGTTTCTAGCGAAGTGAAACACTGCATATTCATGCATTGCATAGTCAAGTGGTACCCGCGATGGGCCACAGAGTAATGCGCAACCACATGCTGATCTGTTGAGCGATTGCACGAGTGCTGGACTGTTGAGCGTCTGCACTAGGTACTGATCTGTTGAGCGATTGTACTTTGGTATATAAGTGCTGGACTGTTGAGCGTCTGCACTGGTACTGGACTGTTGAGCGTTTGTACCCTGAAATGCGCAGCCACGTGCTGATCTGTTGAGCGATTGCACGAGTGCTGGACTGTTGAGCGTCTGCACTAGGTACTGATCTGTTGAGCTATTGTACCTTGGTATGTGTCAAACGTGCTGGTCTGTTGAACGACTGCACGAGTGCTGGACTGTTGAGCGTCTGCACTGGGTGCTAATCTGTTGAGCGATTGCACCTTGGTCTTGAGGGCCGTTAAAGAGAAACATAATGTGCTGGTCTGTTGAGCGACTGCACCTTGGTGATTCCAAGAAAATTGTATACATGAGCATATACATATTGCATTGAAGTATTGACCGGTGGGTCACGTTTGATTATATGATGAATGAGTGGAAAATTGAATGTGAGTGAGTACTGTCCATAATCTAAAATTCTGATTTAATATTTGTGTTTGTTGAAGTGTTGTTTGTACTTACCACATACTTCGTAATAATTGACTGCTGTTTTGAAAAGGCATGTATGTCATTAATTTTCAAATGCGGATTATTAATTTCCTCATCATCATATGTTATACCATGATTATAATTGTTGCTGTGCAATATATGCTATGTGAATATTTGTTAATTTCGGTCGGTGACCCTTGGTATTATATTGTGGACTTTGGGATTTGCCCTCAGATGCCCCCCAAACCCATGCCACCCGTGGGTACCCGAACGACAGAAACGTCGTTGAACTTCCTTGATCGTTATTCGCGCACTGCTTGGGAATTCGACCCCATCTCAAGCAGGGCGACTTACACGGGGTGGTTGGAGAGGACGAGCAGGACTGACGGCGTAGAGGATTTCGTAGAGCGCACTCATGCGAGTATAGACTTTCCTGTGCCTTCCCGTCTGGTATTGGAGGCACACGAAATTTTCGACGATGCTGAGGAGTCCTTTAGAAGGGTTGAGATGGAGGCCACCGTAGGAGTGGTGGCTCCCAACCCAGTGTTTGGAGGAGTTATGCATGAGTCTGAGGCAGAAGGGAAGAATGATGAGCCGAGGCCAGTAGCAGCTGAGATTCCGGGTCCGTCCAGGATCTCCGACGATTGTTATGAGTTTCCAGCTCCGCCGAAGCGACCGAGACTATGTATTGATCTGACTTCTGAGGAGACCGACCCCTCTTTGTATGATGAGGAGGAGGAGGAGGTCACGTCGATGCGAGCGGCAGATTCAGAGAAGACTTGCTTAGGATTTGAGCTGTAGCTTTAGCGCATGATCAGTTAGACTTGATGTATTAGGATTTGAGCTGGAAATGTATTTTGTTTTTATCTTGAAAAACAATTGTTGTACTATTTATTCCGCACTCTGATATTGACTTTTGGGAATGTTATGACATTATTATCTTTCGAAAAATGTTTTATTGTTTATCATTAAAATTCCAGAATTAAGTAATTATTTTAATTCCTTTCGAATTAATTTTGGAAAACTCATTTTAAATATTTATTTGAGAAAAAAAAATGCACCGGCGCTGTGTTTTAAACTCGGGGTGTTACAATGTGACCCATATACCTAATGTCTTAAGGTTTTGGGTAGAGATGTAGTGTCAAGGTCTCTTTGGGATCTTTGATGTTTATCCTATTATTGCTCCCATGCTCCCCCAGAATCTCCATCAAGTGGTATCAGAGCCATGATTTTGATCCTAATGCGGATCAAATCTAGTGATGTTGATAACTCACACTTTAAGGGGGTGACTAATGAAATTCAAGTGTGAGTAGTTAGTCTCACATCGAATAGGAATGGAGGAAATGTTGGATATATAAAAGAAGTGACTCACATATATACCTAATGCTTTTAGTTAAATCAAGCGTAGACAAAATATGAGTAAACTACAAAGTTGACCCCTGACTCTGTATGCCACTCTCAAACATGTCTCAAATCTATTCAAAAGTCCATGGCATGTGAACTACCACGTACTATCAAATTAGTCCCTATCTTTATCTAAATTCTATCAAAAAGATAGAGTAAGTTTGGATAACTTCTCAACAAGCACATATATATAAAGAAATAATAAAAAAATCTTACGAACACTCTGAATTTTTAAGTAATTTTTTCTCGACTAGGTTGAACTTTAAAATTAACTTCTTCGTTTCAATTTCTTTTGAAAGCTTTCTCGATTAACTTATAACAATTGATAAGCTATCATAAGTATTTAACAACATAATTACAAAATCAACTTAAAACAAGTCATCACACAAAATTTCGGACTTTGCACTACACTTAATAACACGACCTAGAGCTATTTTTCCAAAATCTATTCACCAAAATTTTCTAATTCCAATTTTTGTTCAAACCCTTTGAATAAACAAGATTTTTTAACAAATCCATTTGTTTTATCAAGACAAATAAACTTTTGCAAAACTCAAATTCTACTTCTCTTGAATTTAGTTCCAAAACTTCAAAAAATATTATAGATCCTGTAATTTGTTATCCTTAATTTTCTTCTAAATATCTACATCAGAGACATATTATTAAAACTTCCAAATAATTATGTTTCTAAAAAAACCAAAGCTTCATAATTTTCACCATTTGTTTCCAATTATTTAAGTATGCTCCCATAATCATATTCATATGTATGATTCTAACTTGGTTTGGTCACTTACTTTGAGAATATATAAACATCATTTTAGAATCTTGTTCATTCATAAAGCTCGCTGGTGACTCTAAAATCATGTGTTGTTTCTGAGCTATTTGTAGGTGTGTTGAGTAATTTTTTTCCTCATATCACATCTTATGTCATCGATTGTAGTTACCCTTGAGTTATCCATAATTAATTATATTTATGTTTTTCTATCTCAACAGAATATACACATCGTTTTGGTCCTCATATCACCTCTTATGTCATCGATTGTAGTTACCCTTGAGTTATCCATAATTAATTATATTTATGTTTTTCTATCTCAATAGAATATACACGTCGTTTTGGTGCAAGCGGAATTATCGTCAAATTGTCAGAATATTGTTTGTTGTTGTTAGAAGAAAGAGTAAGATATATATTAGCTTATGTATATATTGGTTAATATCTTTGGGTTGTCGTTTTGTTAACCATAAATTAGTTTCGATCGATTATTTGTGTTTTGGGAGAAGTGTGGATCGCGGGGACGTATTTGTTGGTATGTGTGTTTGAGTGCAAGTTGTTGTTGGTTGTTGGGAAAAAACAAGGTTTATTGCTGTGAAGTAATTGATTTGAAGGTTTATTGTTGCGAAGTAAGTGATTTGATGATTGTTGTGTCAATTCACTACGTTAAAAATGACCTTTTACAGCGCACATTTTAAAGCGCTTAATAACTAAAAGCGCTGTTGTATAATATTTTAAAAATAACGGAGGATAGAACAACGCTTTAATGACAAGACTATGTGTTCACCGATACTATTATGGTAAAGTTAATGCATAGTAGTGTGTGAATTTTCAACGGATTCTATAGGGATGAGCATTTAAATATATCTAACACTCATTTTATTACTCTTAGGAGTAACATTGAATGAGAGTTACCCTATTGATAACTAACCATCACAAAAGGTTATCATCAATTGAATTAGCTTGGTTGTTAGGAGAAATACTTTTATATGTGTTGTATGAATATGCTAGGGTTGAGTTATGAGGATGCTCGTATTTGTTTGAATAGCCATGTGTCTTTTGAAGTCATTTAGTCTAAGTATTTTGTAAATATACTTGGTCTAATGTGTATCATGCGGCATTTAATTAATCTGAGGACATGTTGTACTTATGATATATGTATATATAAATAATTTTAAAATAATTGCCTATGTTATTAAATTTAAATACCTCTATACTTTATATCCACGGAGAGGGCTTATATACATATACAATATAGGTTAGTTACTAAGATTTCACAAACTTTGTAAAAGTAGAAAACCGAATATTTCTTATTTTCATATTTTTGGTTGTTATTTCTACATACTAAATAATAAAGAAAATTTGGGAAAGTTTGATCCAGAATCTGATAAAGGAATATTTTTAGGATACTCCACATCGTCAAAAGGTTATAGAATTTGTAATCTTAGGACTCAAACTGTGGAGGGATCCATGCATGTTATTTTTGATGAGTTTGATAACTTGTGTTTAGAAAATATGGATAAAGTTGAAGAAGATGAACTTTCATCCTCTAGAGTATACAGTCCAAATGAAGAGGACGATTCTGATCCATCCTCTCAACAGATTCCAAGAGGATGTAAGGTGGCAACTCATCATCCTCTTGATCTGATCATTGGGAATACTGCAGATGGTGTGAGGACTAGACAATCCTTTGCAAACAACATTGCCATGATATCACAAGTTGAACCTAAAAATATTGATCAAGCAATATGTGACAAATCATGGGTGGAAACCATGATGGAGGAACTGTCACAATTTAAAAGAAATCAAGTATGGGATCTTGTGCCCCATCCTCTGGACAAATCCATCATTGGAACTAAATGGATCTTTAGAAATAAACTGAACGAGGATGGGGAGGTCATTAGAAATAAAGCAAGATTAGTGGCTCAAGGTTACAACCAGTAAGAGGGAATAGATTATGATGAAACATTTGCTCCAGTTTCTAGAGTTGAAGCAATTAGAATCCTCCTAGCTTATGCCACTCATAAAGGTATCAAACTATTTCAAATGGACGTCAAAAGTGCCTATTTGAATGGTTTCCTAAATGAGGAGGTTTATGTTCCCCAACCTCCATGTTTTGTAAATGAAAAGAAGCCTAATCACGTGTTCAAACTCTCTAAAGCTCTTTACGAATTAAAACAAGCTCCTGGAGCTTGGTATGAGAGGTTAAGCTCCCTTTGGAAAGAAAATAGCTTTTCAAGAGGACAGATCGATACCACACTCTTCAAGAAAACTCTTAAAGAGGATCTGTTAATTGTACAAATATTTGTAGATGATATAATCTTTGGGTCCACAAATGAAAGGATGTGTGATGATTTCTCTAACCTTATGCAAAACGAGTTTGAGATGAGCATGATGGGTGAACTAAAATTCTTTCTTGGTTTACAAATTAAACAAATGGAAACAGGCATTTTCATTTCCCAAGAAAAATACACCAACGATCTCCTAAAGAAATACAACATGGACTCAGCAAAAACTTAAAAAATATTTTAAACTTAAAAAATATTGTATGGTTTAAAACAAGCAGCTACGACATGGTATGATAGACTTAGTAACTTCTTGCTTAAAAATAACTTTGAAAGAGGACAAGTAGATAATACACTTTTTAGAAAATCAATAGAAGATGATATTCTTATTATTCAAGTTTATGTTGATGATATTATTTTTGGATCTACTAATGGCACTCTTTGCCAAGAATTTTCTCAATTAATGCAGCAAGAATTTCAAATGAGTATGATGGGAGAACTTAAGTTCTTCTTAGGGATACAAATTCAGCAAAGTCAAAAAGGTATATACATTCATCAAACAAAATATACGAATGAGCTTCTCAAGAAGTTTAAGATGAGTGATTGCAAACCAATGGCTACACCAATGCACCCTACTTGCTCACTTGAAAAGGATGATTCAGGCCAAAAAGTTGATCAAAAAACCTATAGAGGAATGATAGGATCTCTACTTTACCTTATTGCTTTTAGACCTGACATGTCGTTTAGTGTATGTGTATGTGCTAGATTTCAATCTGACCCTAGGGAATCACATTTAACTTTTGTAAAGAGAATCCTTAGATACCTAAAAGTAACTACCAACCTTACCTTGTTCTACAAGAAATCTCCTCTATACAAACTTAGTGGATACTGTGACTCTGACTATGCTGGAGATAAAATTGAGACAAAGAGCACAAGTCGAAACTGCGCATTTTTTGATGAACACTTAATATCCTGGTCATGTAAGACACAAAGCACTATTGCCATGTCAGCAGTAGAGGCTGAATACATTTTAGCAATCAGATACAGTTCTCAACTCATTTGGATGAAAAATCAGCTGGAAGACTACAAAATCCTGGAAACCAACATTCCCATCTATTGTGACAACACTTCTGCCATCAATCTAACCGAAAACCCTATACTTCATTCCAGAGCCAAACACATAGAGATCAAACATCACTTCATTAGAGACTTTGTTCAAAATGAGGTACTCAACATTCAGTTTGTAGACTCCGACCACCAATGAGCTGACATATTCACCTAACCACTACGTGAAGATAGGTTTGACTTCATCATGAAAAAAGAGGGAGATTGTTGAGACAAAATTTCTTTCAAATGGTTTTAATGATAACAAAATTATTGATTATGATTCCTGTTAATGACTAATATATGCTCTTGAGTGGATTAATACTAGAAAATAGGTTGCTCTTCAAATGTAACAAAATCTTAGCAAATCCAACAAGTTTTTCAAACTGGAGGATAAACTAGACGATCAACCCTTTAAGAGGATGAACCAACGAAACTGCAAAATCCTCAAAATCACTATAACAATGATTTCATGACAAAAGAAAAGTTAAATCAGTGTTAGAGTTTGAAGGAAAAATAACGTTAATTGAAGAGGACAAACGCAAAGGATAAACATAAAAAGATGAAGTGTAAGAGGATGGACCTCAAGCTCTCTTCATCCTCATATGATGAAAATGGTTCTACCTTTTCAAAGTACATAGAGGCTGTACTAAACAAGACCATAATAGAATATGACGTATCTTGGAGAACAAAAATGCAAAAGGATATCTAAGGCCCAAACAACAAGGAGGTTTGAACCTCCTATACGAGGATGGACTGTATTCCCATCCTCTTGTGCTCAAACAAGATAAAAGACAGCTGGATGGCATTTCTGTAATTAAGATTACTGGCCTTGGACTTTTGATTAAGTTCCCAACGGTCATGAAGCATCATAACACATGGATAAACCATCTTACAACTCTATGAAAGGAAGGGTGCTAATCATCATTCAACACACAACTACAAAGCTTAAAAAGAGAAAGTCTAAAGCTATCAAGAGCATTTCCATCCTCTCTCTATACTTTCTATAATCTTACACTAGATCTCTGAAATATCTTTTCAGAAAGTGTTATTAAAGAGGAATATCTTAAACATTATTGTATCATCTTATAATTTCCAAGTGAGTTACACTTGGGAATAGTTTGAATCTGTGAGAAGAGATTGTAAGCTTGGTGAGGCTTTAGAACACACAAATTGTAACTCACCTATGTGAGATGTTGATTGTTTTGATTCTTAGTGAAATCTCACAAGTGTGTAAGGACTAGACGTAGCCTTCATTAGGTGAACTAGTATAAAGTTGTCAGTGTCATTCTCTATCCTCTCTCTCTATCTTTTAGTAATCAGTTCATACTCATAGTTTTAAATTTCCAACCTCTCATTTTCATCCCCTCGAAGACGATAAAGCGTTAAAACACAAAAGAAAATTTAAAACAAGAAATATCTCTATTCAACCCCTCGTCTAGTGATATTCTAGCAACTTCATCAAGAACCAAAATGCATTAGAATAAACATAGTAAAGTCCAAAATGACCTAAAATCTTAATCCATCGAAACTAATGCACTTATTAGACGAACTACATTGACTAAGAACCTAAATGGACTAGAATACACCTAGTAAAGACCTAATTGACCAAAATGTCAATCTAATGAGACTTATACTCTTATTGGACGAACTACAATGCTTAAGAACCAAAATGCATCAGAGTAAACCTAGTAAACACTAAAATGACCTAAAATTTTAATCCTTTTAGAATTATGCACTTATTAGCAAACAACAATGACTAAGAACCAAGACAGACTAGAATACACCTTCTAAAGACCTAACTGACCAAAATGTTAATCCGTTGACACTTATGTACTTATTAGACGAACTACAATGCTTAAGAACCAAAATGCATTAAATAAACCTAGTAAAGACCAAATGATCTTAAATCCTAATCCTTTGGAACTTATGCACTTATTAAATGACCTAAAATCCTAAACCTTTGAAACTTATGCACATATTAGACGAACTATATTGGCTATCAAACCAAGGGGAATAGAATAACCCTTTTATTGACCAAAATAATCTAAAATATTGATCCATTGAAATTAATGCAGTTATTAGAGTAACTTTATTGCATAAGAACAAAACTGGACTAGAATAAACATAGTAAAAACCAAAATGACCTTAAATAATAATCAATTAAGACTTATGCACTTATTGGACGAAATTTAACGCTTAAGAACAAAAATGCATTAGACTAAACCTAGTTAAAACAAAAATGACCTTAAAAAATAATCAATTAAGACTTATGCACTTATTGCATGAACCATAATTCTTAAGAACTATAATGCATTAGAATAAACCTAGTTGAAACTAATGCACTTATTAGACGAACTACATTAACCAAGAACGAAAATGGACTAGAATAGAGCTATGCACTTAATAGACTAACTACATTGCTTATGAACCAAAATAGACTAGAATAAACGTAGTAAAGACCAAAATGACCTAAAATCTTAATCCATTGAAACTTATACACTTATTAGACAAACTACATTGACTAAGTACAAAAATGGACTAGAATACACCTAGTAAAGACCTAAATGACCAAAATGTCAATCCAATGAGACTTATGCTCTTGTTGGATGAACTACAATGCTTAAGAACCAAATTGCATTAGAATAAATCTAGTAAACACTAAAATGACCTAAAATCCTAATCCTTTGAGACTTATGTTGTTATTAGACGAACTACATTGACTAACAAGCCAAATGGAATAGATTAAACCTTGTAATGACCAAAATGATCTAAAATCTTAATTCGTTATAATTAATGCACTTATAAGACTAATTACGTTGCTTAAGAACCAAAATAGACTAGAATGACATAAAATCTTAATCTATTGAGAATTATTTACTAATAGGACGAATTACAATGCTTAAGAACCAAAATGCGTTATAATAAACCAACTAAACACCAAAATGACCTTAAATCTTAATTAATTGAAACTAATGCACTTATTAGACGATCTACGTTGACTAACAACCAAAATGGACTAGACAACACCTAGTAAACACGTGAATGACCTAAATGTAAATCTATTGAGACTTATGCACTTATTTGACGAACTACATTGCTTAACAACCAAAATGCATTAGAATAAACCAAGTAAACACGAAAATTACCTAAAATCTTAATCCTTTTAAAATTAGATGAACAAAATTGACTATAAACCCAAATGGACTAGAATACACCAATTAAAGACCTAACTGACCAAAATGTTAATCCATTGAGACTTATGCACTTATTAGACAAACTACAATATTTAAGAATCAAAATGCATTAGAATAAACCTTGTAAAAACCAAAAAGACCTAAAATCCTAATCGTTTGGAACTTATGCACTTATTAAACGACCTAAATGTAAATATTCAAGAATACTTTTCTTTTTCATGAAGACAAAGACCTAGGAAAGTAATCAAGTTGCAAAGTGAAAATGATGTCAACATTCAAGTCAACTATTGTCAATATGCTAGAAGACTTGGAGTTTAAGGTATATGATGCAATCTAATGTTGTTATATTTCAAATGCACATGAGAAGCTTATACTTTTACATATGAATCAAAAAGAATTTTCAAAATGCATGAACAAATGTTTGGAAAATCAATTTTTAAACAAAGTCAAGTGTGTATTTGACTACATATATGTGTAGCCGAATAAACATGAAATCAGTAGCAAAAACTGGACATTTGTATTCGACTACAGCGTGATGTAACCGAATAAAAACTCAAGTAAGTAGCTAAAATGACATTTTTGTATTCGACTATAGGATGTCCTAGCCGAATACAAATACTAAGTCAATAGCTAAAATAGCATTTTGAATTCAACTACAACATGTTGTAGCTGAATACAAAATCAAGTCAATGGAAAAATTCACTCATCTGTATTCGACTACAATGATTCGTATTCAAATGCATGCTTAAAATAGTTTGAAAAAACTGAACGTTACATAGGTGTATTCGACTACACATAGGTTGTAGCTGAATACAACGGCGAAACAATGTGATTTTTCAGGTATGATTTATTCTGGATCATTGCATATGTTCATCAATTTTCTTGGGAAGATTGCCACTGATCTGAAGTGATATCTTAGGTGTATAAATACCTCCTAGGCTCGAGTTTAATCTCAACACTTTCACAACAACATCAGAACTTTCTTTGAAAAATTTAATGATTCATTAAGAGTCAAACTTTCATATTTTAAGTACATATTGTTAAATTGTCATATCATTCTGAAGGTTCTCTTGCTGCACTTGAAGTACAATAGTATTGGATTGTTATCAATGTACAAATAAATATCAACTGTATATTCATTTAAGCTCAATCAAAATCATTCAAGTTATTATTGACGAAATACAATGCTTAAGAACTAAAATGCATTGGAATAGAATTACCTTGTTAAAACAAAAATGACCTAAAACTCTAATCTGTTGAAACTTATGCACTTATTAGACGACCTCTATTGGCCAACAAACCAAGTGGAATAGTATAACCTTTTAATGACCAAAATGATCTAAAATCTTGATCCATTCAAACTAATGCACTTATTAGACTAACTTTATTGCTTAAGAACCAAAATAGGCTAGAATCAACTTAATAAAAACCAAAATGACCTTAAATAATAATCCATTAAGACTTATGCACTTATTGGTCGAACTACAATGCTTATGAATTAAAATGCATTAGAATAAACCTAGTAAAGACCAAAATGACCTAAAATCTTAATCCATTGAAAATAGTGAACTTTTTAGACGAATTATATTGACTAAGTAACAAAATGGACTAGAATACACATAGCGAAGACCTAAGTGACCAAAATGTTAATCCAAATTGACTTATGCACTTTTTGCCTGAACTATAATGCTTAAGAACCAAAATGCATTAGAATAAACCTAGTACAGACTAAAATGACCAAAATGATCTAAAATCTTGATCCATTGAAACTAATGCACTTATTAGACTAACTTCATTGCTCAAGAACCAAAATACACTAGAATAAAGTTCGTAAAGACCAGAGTAACCTTAAGTAAGAATCCATTAAGAATTATGCACTTATTGGATGAACTACATTGCTTAAGAACTAAAATGCATTAGAATAAACCTAGTAAAGACCAAAATGACCTAACATGTTAATCCATTGAAACTAATGTTTTTATTACACAAATTAATAAATGCACATATACTAAGAAACAAAATGGATTAGAATACACAAATTAAGTACCCAAATGACCAAAATGTCAATCCAATGAGGCTTATGCACTTATTGGACGATTTACAATGCTAAATAACCAAAATGCATTAGAATTAACCTAATAAAGAATAAAATGACCTAAAATCCTAATCCTTTGTGGTTTATTCCGTTATTAGACGAACTACATCGACTAACAAACAAGATGGATTAGATTAAACGTTTTAATGACCAAAAAGATCTAAAATCTTAATCTATTTAAACTAATGCACTTATTAGACTAACTACATTGTTTAAGAACCAAAATAGACCAGAATAAACTTTTTAAAGACCAAAATTCCATTGAGATATATGCAGTTATTGGACGAATTACAATGCTTAAGAACCAAAATGCATTATAATAAAACTACTAAAGACCAAAATGACCTTAAATCCTAATCAATTGAAACTAATGCACTTATTAGACTACTTACATTGACTTAGAACATAAATGGACAAGAAAACACTTAGTAAAGACTTGAATTACCAAAATGTAAATCCATTGAGACTTATGCACTTATTGGATAAACAACATTGCTTCAGAACCCAAATGGATTAGAATCAACTTAGTATAAACCAAAATAACATTACTCTTAATCCATTGAGACTTATGCACTTACTGGATGAAATACAATGATTAAAAACCAAAATGCATTAGAATAAACCTAGTCAAGGCCAAAATGACCTAAAATCATAATCCATTGAAAATAATGCACTTATTAGATGAACAACATTGACTAAGAACCAAAATGGAGTAGTATACACCTAGTAACGACTTAAATGACCAAAATGCTAATCTATGGAAGAACCACAATGCTTTAGAACAAAAATACTTTCAAATAAACCTAGTAAACCAAAATGACCTAAAATCTTAATCCTTTGGAAGTAATGAACATTATTAAATGACCTAAAATCCAAATCCATTGAAACTTATGCACTTATTAGGTTAACTACATTGGCTAACAAACCAAGCGGAATAGAATAACCCTTTAATGACCAAAATTATCTAAAATCTTGATCCATTTAAACTAATGAACTTATTACACTAACTACATTGCTTAAGAATCAAAATAGACTATAATTGACTTAGTAAAAACAAAAGCGACCTTAAATAATAATCCATTAAGACTTATGCAGTTATTGGACGAACTACAATTCTTACGAACCAAAATGCATTAGAATAAACATAGTTAAAACAAAAATGACCTAAAATCATAATCCATTGAATTTAATGCACTTATTAGACGAACTACATTAAATAAGAACCAAAATGGACTAGAATACACCTAGTAAACACCTAACTGACCAAAATGTTATTCCATTGAGACTGATGCACTTAATAGACTAACTATATTGCTTATGAACCAAAATAGACTAGAATAAATTAGTAAAGACCAAAACGACCTAAAATCTTAATCCTTTGAGACTTATGAACTTATTAGACAAACTACACTGACTAAGAACCAAAATGGACTAGAATACATCTAGTAATGACATCAATGACCAAAATGTTAATCCAATCAGACTTATGCACTTATTTGACGAACTACAATGCTTAAGAGCCAAAAAACCTACGAAAATTATGTCGTTATTAGACGAACTACATTGACTAACAAACCAAATGGAATAAAATAAACCTTTTAATGACCAAAATGATCTAAAATGTTAATCCATTTAAACAAATGCACTTGTTAAACAAATAACATTGCTTAAGAATCTAAATAGACTACAATAAACTTCGTAAAGACCAAAATGACCTGAAATCTTAATCCATTGAGAATTATACACTTATTGGATAAATTACAATGCGTAAGAACCATAATGCATTATATTAAACCTATTAAAGATCAAAATGCTCTTAAATCTTAATCTATTGAAATTAATGCACTTGTTAGACGATATACATTGACTAAGAACCAAAATGGACTAGAAAACTCATAGTAAATACCTTAATGACCAAAATGTAAATCCATTGAGAATTATGCACTTATTGGACGAACTACATTGCTTAAGAACCCAAATTCATTAGAATAAACCTAGTAAAGACAAAAATAACCTAAAATCTTAATCGTTTTAGAATTATGCACTTTTTAGAAGAACAACATTCACTTAGAAAAAAAATAGACTAGAATACAAAATGTTTATCCATTGAGAATTATGCACTTATACGACGAACTATAATGCTTAAGAACAAAAATAGCATAGAATATACTTAGTAAAGACCAAAATGACCTAAAATCTTAATCCAATGAGACTTATGCACTTATTAGACGAAATACAAATCTTAAGAACCAAAAAGCATTAGAATACACCTAGTAAAGACCAAAATGACCTAAAATATTTATCCATTGAAACTTATGCACTTATTAGACGAACTACATTAACAAAGAACCAAAATAGACTAGAATACACCTAGTAATGTCCTAAATGACCAAAATATCAATCCAATGAGACTTATTCCCTTATTAGATGAACTACAATGCTTAAGAACCAAAATGCATTAGAATAAACCTAGTAAAGACAAAAATGACCTAAAATCTTAATCCATTGAAACTAATGCACTTATTAGACAAACTACATTGACTAAGAACCAAAATGGACTAGCATACACCTAGTAATGACCTAAATGACCAAAATGTTAATCCAATCAAACTTATGGACTTATTAAACGAACTATAATGCTTAAGAACCAAAATACATTAGAATAAACCTAGTAAAGAGTAAAATGACCTAAAATCCTAATCCTTTGAGACTTATGAACTTATTAGACGAACTTCAATGCTTAAGAACCAAAATGGATTAGAATAAACTTCGTAGTAAAGACCATCTACATGGCTTAAGCGCTCAAATGCATTAGAGAAATCCTAGTAAATACCAAAATGGCCTAAAATATTAATCCTTTTAGAATTATGCACTTGTTATACGAACAAAATTGACTACAAACCAAAATCGAGAAGAATACAATTAGTAAAGACCTAATTGACCAAAATGATTATCCATTGAGAATTATGCACTTATTAGAGGAACTACAATAATTAAGAATCCAAATACATTGAAACTTATGCACTTAATAGACTAAGTATATTGCTTATGAACCAAAATAGACAAGAATAAACTTAGTAAAGACTAAAATGACCTAAAATCTTAATCCATTGAAACTAATGCACTTATTAGACGATCTACATTGACTTTTGCAAAATGGAAAAGAAAACACCAAGTAAAAACTTGAAAGACCAAAATGTAAATTGATTATGACTTTTACACTTATTGGACGAACTACATTGTTTAAGAACTCAAATGCATTAGAATAAATCTACAAACACCAAAATGACCTAAAATCTTAATCCTTTTAGACTTATGCACTTATTAGACAAACAACATTGACTACGAACCATCATGGACTAGAATACACCTAGTAAAGACCTAATAACCGAAATGTTATTCCATTGACACTTATGCACTTATTTGACGAACTACAATGCTTAAGAACCCAAACCCTTTGAGACTTATGCACATATTCGACGAAATACATTGACTTACAAACAAAATGGAATAGAATTATCCTTTTAATGACCAAAATGATCTAAAATCTTGATCCATTGAAACTAAAGCACTTATTAGACTAACTCAATTGGTTAACGACCAAAATAGACTAGGGAAACTTAGTAAAAACCAAAATGACCTAAAATCTTAATCCATTGAGACTTATAAACTTTTTGGACGAACTATAATGCTTAAGAACCAAGATGCATTAGAATAAACCTCTAATGACCAAAATGACCTAAAATCATAATCCATTGTAACTAGTGCACTTACTAGACGAACAACATTGACTAAAAACCAAAATGGACTGTAATACACCAAGTAAAGACCAAATTGTCCAAAATATAAATCCATTAAGACTTATGCACTTATTGGATAGACTACAATGCTTAAGAACGAAAATGCATTAGAATAAACCAAGTAAAAAAAAAAGACCTAAAATCTTAATCCTTTCGGAATTATCCACTTCTTAGATGACCAAATTTGACTAACAAACAAAATATTAATTCAAAATGCATTAGAATAAACCTATATAACCTTTGAGAGTTATACACTTACTAGACGAACTACATTTACAAACAAATCAAATGGAATAGAATAACCCTTTTAATGACCAAAATGACCTAAAATCTTAATTCATTGAAACTAATGCACTTATTAGACGAACTACATTAACCAAAAACAAAAATGGACTAGAATACACCTAGTAAAGACCTAAATGACCAAAATGGTAATCCATTGAGAATTTTCAAAGTGTCAAAGCGCATAAACTATATTTGAAAATCATTTTTTTGGCTAAAATCAAAGTTGTATTCGACTATACATATGTGTAGCCGATTATAGATGAAGTTAGTAGTAAAAACTGGACATCTGTATTCGACTACAACATCTCGTAGCAAATACAAAATCAAGTCAGTGGCAAAATTCACTGGTTTGTATTCAAATACAAGGTTTGCTTATTCGAATACGACATTGAAATTTTCAATAAAAACTGAACATTAAAAAGGTGTATTCGAATACGCATAGGTTGTATTGAAACCAACTCCCAATCAATGCCATTTTTCCATTTAGATCTCATCTGGATCATTGCATAGGTTCATCAAAACTTCTGGGAACAATTGCCACTCATATGAAGTGTTGTCTATGGAATATAAATACCTCATAGCTTCAGTTCTAAACGAATCAATCCCACGACCAACTTTGAACAACTTGCTGAAATATTTTATGAATTTTTCAAAGTTATATTTTCATACTTCAAGTACATGCTCTACATTTTCATATCATTGAGAAAGGTTCTCTATTGTACTTGACAGTATATTGGATTGTTATAACTATACAAACTATCGTAGCTTTTTGTTCTTAGTAAAGAACATTCTTGTAAAATCATTGAAGTTATTGTTTGAAGAAAGTGGTGTATTTTTTTCAAGTGTTGTAAACTAAGATAGTAGTGTGCTATCTTAGGCAGAGTGTTAGGAATTTGTAACAGAAGTCTTAGGGTTAGACTTGTACTTATTCTAATATAGTGGAAAATCTCTTGTGGCATGCAAGAGGACTAGATGTACCCTTGGTTATAAGGGGAACCAGGATAAATTGCTTGTGTTCTTTATTTTTCTGCATATACATTTACTATACACTTTCTACTTCACTTATCATAAATAAGAAAAATAATCTACCAAGTCTCTAAAAACTAGAAAATTTCTAAACACCTAATTCACCCCCCTCTTAGGTGCACGTCTGAACTTACAAATGTTAATCCAATGTGACTTATGCACTTATTGGATGAACTACAATGCTTAAAAACCAAAATGCATTAGAATAAACTTAGTAAAGACAAAAATGACCTGAAATCTTGATGCTTTCATAATTATGCACTTATGAGACTTACAAGATTGACTAAGAAACAAAATGGACAATAATACACCTAGTAACGACCTAAATGACCAAAATGTTAATCCATTGAGACTCAATTGTTGGAACCAAGTTGGTTTTACATTTAGAGTTTTGATGTTAACAAAAGTATTTTATGAGAACAATTAATTTGACTTCAAAGAGTATGAAGAAATATATGGTCAAGATTTGTAGAAGATTTAATTAATATTTGAAGGAGATTTGATCAAAATTTGAAGAAGATTTGATTAAAATTTGAAAAAAGATTTGACCAAAATTTATCTACAACAAAAAAGGAACATAATCAATTTGAAGAATTTACAAATGAAATCTGAACAAATTACAATTCAGAATTAAACATGGACCAATTTGAAGCCCAAATTTCAGCTATAAATAGATACTCAAGATTGAAGAAGAAATGCATCGAAAAGCACAAAAAAGTAGTCTTAGAGTTCAAATAGAGAAATACTTGTTTCAAGTTAGAAATATTATCTGAGTGTTCTTTTCTTAAAGTGTGAGAATTATTATTATTATTAGCTTTCTAGAAGCAACTGTTGGAACTAAGTTGGTTCTAAATACTTAGGATTTTGATGTTAAGAAAAGCACTCCATGTAATCTTATTTTGTACTTAGAATTATTATATTAAATGCCACCAGAAGATCAAGTTACCATAGGCAAAAGATGAAGTCACCAGAGACAGAAGATGAATTACCAGAGGATACACCAGGATGTCAAAACACCACTAAAGCATATCTTTCCTAGCCCATATTAGAAGGAAGTAGAGTCCAGAAGGAGACCTGGACCAGACCAGAAGGTATCATAAGTCACACTTGGTCCAGAATTTATTTAGACCAGAAGATAGCTTGGCAGTGTAATGATAATCAGTCTAGACTTGATAAGAGCATAAATTAATTGGTCTAGAACAAGAGATTTAATTCAGATTTTGGCCCAGACTGGAAGATAGTATGGTTTAGAGTATGAAACTAAGTCCAGACCAGAAGAAATGATATCCATATTTAATCCAGACCTGATCCAGATCAGAAGGTAAATGTCCAGATTAAAATATCCTATGTTTAGACTTAATTACAGTTCAATCCAGACCCAATTCAGAATTGGTCCAAATCATAGGGAAGATGTTCAGATCAATGGTCCAGATTTAAGCATACGACCCAGTGTTGGCCGAGATCAGAAGATCAGACCATATGGCCCTGTGTTGGCCGAGATCAGAAGATCAGAACATGTTGTCCAGTATTGGCCGAGATCATAGGATCACAGCAGATCAGATTGCAAGTCCAGAGTTGTCGAGATCAGAAGATCAGAATGTGTGGTCCAAGGTTGGCCGCGAAATCAGAGGATCACAGCATTTCAGATTATATGGTTCCGATGTGGACGGGAGCAAAAGATCAAACGGTCAAGATTTCATCAAAGTATTAAAAGGATTTGATTCAAAAATAAATTGAAGTCTTGTGGGAATTCAGAACCTATTGGCGGGAAGAAAGATTTGATCCAGAATTAATTAAAGAGAGTATTGGCCAAAGTTATCTAAGGCTAAAAAGATATGTTTTTTATTTAAGAGAAACCTGATTGGCCAAGTTATTTTTGCAAGAGTATCTGGCAAGATACAGCTTGAATTTAAGCTGGAAGAGACCCTAATTCACATCTATAAAAGGAGGCTCAAGACAGAAGACTGAGAATCGAAAATCAAAAAGAGTCACACACTTCCATAAGCAAACACTCATGTTTTCAGTGAGGTTAATTGTGAGTTTCAGCTTTCCAGAAGAAAGCACTCGTGTTTTTCTTTCCTTTGTGTTAAATATAAGTTGTTGAAGTAGAGTCTACAGTTTGAGGGAGTCAGAAGGGGTAGCAGATTACTTAGCAATTAGATTCAAGGTTCTTTGCCTCAAAAGTCTAGGATTGTTAGACTGTTTGAGAAGACTGACTTGGAAGGTCAGGGGTATTGTTGTAATTCAAGGTTTTTGAATTAGTGAAATCCTTCAAAGTGAAGGGACTGGAGGTAGCCTCGTTAACGGTGAAGCAGTATAAAATTATGTGTTTTTATTTTTACTTTATATCCGCTGCTAACTCTGTTTGATTCATACATCAGGTTTTGTTATAAAACTGCAAAAACAGAAAAAGTATTCAAGTTTGTCAAACACAATTCAACCCCTCCTTCTCGTGTTTGCACTTTCAATTGGCATAAGAGCTCAGTCTTAAGGCTGAGCACTTAACTAGTGTTTGAGGAAAGGTCCAAGGGGTTAACAACATGGCAGAATCCAAAGATGATTTTGGAGGCAACATCAACAGACCACCACCGTTTGATGGAGACAGGTTTGAGTATTGGAAGGACAGAATGAGAAGTTTCTTCATATCTCAAGATCCTGAATTATGGAAGTTGGTAGTCAAAGGGTACATTGCACCTATTGTTCCAGGAGATCCAACTAAAGAACTGGACATGGAAGATATGAAACCAGACTAGAGCAAAGCATACAAACTACATCACAAAGCCAGAACCATCATGATCAACGCCATCACATTCAAGGAATTTGATAAATGCACAGATAAAGAAACAACAAAGAGCATATTCGACAGTCTGGTTCTGACCTATGAAGGAAGCCAGCAGGTTCAAGAAGGAAGGGCTAACATACTAGTCAAACAGTATGAGATGTTCAAGATGGAAGATGATGAAGACATTGATGGAATGTTCTGTTGATTCCAGACTATGATATCTGGACTGAAGGTCTTAAAGAAAAGCTACACAACAGCAGATCATGTCAAGAAGATTCTAGGAAGCTTACGAACCAAGTGGAGACCAATGGTTACTGTAGTTCAGCAAGCCAAAGATCTGAATAACTGAAGACTTGAAGATCTGATCAGCTCACTCAAGTATCATGAAATAGAACTGGAAGCAGATGAACCAAAGAAGAAGAAGAATCTGGCCCCGAAGTCGAAACAGAAGAAAGCTACAAAGGTAGCACCAGAATCAGAGGATAGCGACAATGACTGTGATGATATGGCTTACTTAACCAAACAGATGGTTAAGATATGGGAAAACAAGAAATGGATAAGCCTCAAGAAGAAACATAACAGCAAAGGAAAGGAAGAATCTGACAAGAAGAGCATCATTTGTTATCGATGTAATGAACCTGGACGTATCAAATCGAAATGTCTAAATCTGGAAAAAAGCAAACAGCACAAGAAGAGTTCCTGATTCAGAAAGAAGGGTCTGATGGTAGCCTGGGATGCATCAGAATCAGAAGAAGAATCCCCTAATGAAGAAGAGGCAGAAACAGCAATGATGGCACACATCAGGTCTGCCTCTAGATCTCATAAAGGCACAACTTCTGGAAGGAAAACAGGCAGAAGGAAGAATGATCAAAGCAGTCATTCGGGCAAGTCTAGAAGCACATCAGAGGAAGCAATTCTGGCCTTGATGGCTCATACCAACTCAAGCTCTGGATACAGCTCAGGCTCTGGAGCAGATTCAGAAGATGAAGACAATGAGGTATTTTCTAATCTCACCAAATCTGAATTAATTGATGTTGTAAAAGATTTTTTAAATGCAAACAATATGATGTCTTTAATACTGAAAAGTCTTAGGGAAGATAAGAAAAATCTGACCAAAGAAGTCCAAGTTTTAAAGAATCAAAATTCTGAGTATGCAACTGAAAACAAGGATTTTAAAATTGAAGTTGCAAGACTCAAATCTGAAAACCAAACTCTCAAAAGTGATATTTGTTCCACTTCAAAAATTGTTTGTGAATTTGATATGCATGAGCAATTTTTTCATAACTTTATTTCTAATGGAATGGAATGAAATAAATATGCATCTATGATTGATGGAAACAGTAACATTGGAAAGAGAGGTCTTGGTTCTACAAAAACTATTGCTGAAACTAAAACTGTTCATTCTAATGTTTTATATATTGTTTGTGCTAAGAAAGGTCACAATGTATTATCTTGTCCAATGGTAAAATCTGAACAAGATCAGAGAGCTGTTAAAACTAACAAACCTGGACCCAATCAGTTATGGGTACCAAAAGATCAAGTTGTCTATGTTGTAGATATTCTGAGCAACTAGAAGGAGACACCAACAATAGTGCCTGGACAATGGATGTTGGCAATGCACAAGCAGAAGAAGGTTTATGTTCCAACATCTACCAAACAAAAGCCAATTGACTCTGGTAGAAGAAGAACGAGTCAACACAATACCTATCAGAACTAGAACAAGAATCATAGGAGGAACAAGAAATATCAAAGAAATCACACATATCACCAAAATCGTAACAAAAACTTGAACCAGAACCAGAACTTGAACCAATATCAGAAGAACATGAACTGGAACCAGAACCAACACTGGAACCAGAACCAACACCGGAACCAGAATTAGTAATGGAACCAGAACTAGAACCAGAACAGGAATTATCAGAATCATCAGAATCACCAGATTCATCCAACTCATCCAAATTACCAGAATGACCATAAGTTCCAGAATCACCAGAGGAACATGGTGTATCCACCAAAGCAGAAAGAGAAGAATCAGAATCAGAAGAGTGCTTCAAACACTCTAGTGAAATTCATCAAGACTACAAACCAAGGAGGGAATTCAAAGCCCTTCATCCAAACCATCTAATCACAAAACGTCAGATTTAGAATCTGAAAAATCAGAAACAATAGGATTTTCAAAGTAAAACTGAAACTATTGAGATAAAGGTTACATCTTGTTGTAAATATTATTATTGTTTGATATTTATGTTTATTTTGATAACAAGAAGTTTGATATTTATATTATTTAATTTGTATTACGTTATATGACAAACTGCTTGATCTTGACAAATCAAAGCAAGATAAAGATAGTGCACGTTCACCAGAACCAAAGGGAGCAGAAGCAGAAGCAAACGAAATAGAAGTACCTGGAAAGGTAGAGGATACAAGCAAGTCAGCAACACATGACAAATCTTCAAAAGATAAATCTGATCAAGTTAGAAACAGCCAAGATAAGTCTGAAGAGAAATCTGGATATTTACCAGAATCAGAAGGTGTTACACATTTACCAGAATCAGAAGATGTTGCAGATTTACCAGAATCAGAAGCTGTTACAAATTGACCAGAACAAGAAGTTAATTTATCAGAATCAAAAGTTGTTACAGATCTTCCAAAACCAGAAGTTGATGCAGACCAAGCAATGTTGATGAAGCTTTGGCAGAGGAAGGTTGGATACTTGCAATGCTAGAAGAGCTGAACGAATTTCAAAGGAATGATGTTTGGGATCTGGTATCCAGACCAAACAAAAACATTATTGGAACAAAGTGGGTGTTCAGGAATAAACTCAATGAAAAAGGTGAAGTCGTAAGGAACAAAGCCAGACTTGTAGCTGAAGGATACAGTCAACAGGAAGGTATTGATTACACTGAGACTTGTGCTCCAGTGGCCAGGTTAGAAGCAATTAGAATTCGTTTATCATTTGCTGCTAATCATGATATAATTCTGTATCAAATGGATGTTAAAAGTGCATTCTTAAATGGGCATATAAGTGAGGAAGTCTATGTCAAACAACCCCCTGGATTTGAAAATTCTGATTTTCCAAACCATGTTTTTAAACTTAAAAAATATTTATATGGTTTAAAACAAGCACCAAGGGCATGGTATGACAGACTTAGTAACTTTCTGCTTAAGAATGAATTTGATAGAAGCCAGATTGATAATACTCCATTTAGGAAATCCATTAAAAATGATATTTTGATTATTCAAGTTTATGTTGATGATATCATCTTTGGATCTACTAATGGCACTTTGTGCAAGGAGTTTTCTGACCTAATTCAGAAAGAGTTCCAAAATAAGCATGATGGGAGAACTGAAGTTCTTCTTGGGAATTCAGATTCACCAAGGTAAATCAGGTATACTCATTCACCAATCTAAATATACTAAAGAACTTCTCAAAAAGTTAAAGATGAGTGACTTTAAGCCTATGGCTACCCCTATGCACCCAACCTGCTCACTTGAGAAAGATGAAACCAACCAAAAGGACTAAGAACCATTGACTAAGAACCAAAATGGACTAGAATTCACCTAGTAAAGACCTAATTGACTAAAATGTTAATTCATTGAGACTTATGCACTAAATAGACGAACTACAATACTTAAGAACCAAAATGTTGTAGAATAAACCTAGCTAAGAAATAAATTACCTAAAATCCTAATCCTTTGAAACGTATGCACTTATTTGACGAACTACATTGGTTAACAAACCAAATGGAATATAATAACCCTTTTAATGACCAAAATAATATAATATTTTAATACATTGAAACTAATGCACTTATTAGACTAACTATATTGGTTAAGAGACAAAAAAAGATTACAAGAAAGTTACTAAAATCCAAAACGACTTTCAATAATAATCCATTCAGACTTATCCACTTATTGGACGAATGAAGATGCTTAAGAACCAAAATGCATTAGAATAAACGTAGGAAAGACAAAAATGACCTAAAATCTTAATCCATTAAAACTAATGCATTTATTAGACGAACTACGTTGACCAAAAACCAAAATGGACTAGAATACACCTAGTAAAGACCTAAATGACCAAAATGTTAATCCATTGAGACTTATCACCTTTCGTCATGTCCCTCGAGAACACAATCAGCTGGCTGATGCTTTGGCTACTTTATGCTCTATGTTCCAAATAAGTTGAAACGATGAAATCTCGTCCATTATAATGGAGAGTCGGAATCATCCTGCCTACTGTCACGACATCAAACAATATTTTATAAATAAAGAGTCTTCTCCCGAAATATCAAAGAACGAGCAAAGGGCTCTGAGATGGTTAGCCGTGAGCTTTTTCTTGAACAAAAACATTTTTGTGTAAAAGGAATCATGATATGGTACTCCTAAATGCGTTGATTTTAATGACGCAAAATTTAATCTCACCCTAGAAAAAATTTGCTTTGATTACGTAAATAAAGGCCATAATTGTCAAATATATGCTGACAATATTCATGCCCCACCAATGGCCCTGAACACCCTTACAGCCCCTTGGCCGTTCTCAATGTGGGGCATAGAAGTCATCAGAATGATTGAACCCAAAGAATCAAATGGACATCACTTCATCTTGGTGACAATCGATTACTTTACCAAATGGGTAGAGACTGATTCATACGCCAACGTAACAAAAAATGTGGTGGTCAAATTCATAAGAAAGGAGTTAATATGCCGTTACGGCCTACCAAGCAAGATCATTATTATAATTCAACACCACAACTCATCCCAGTTCAGACAAAAAATGAATGGCGCAGTTTAAGCAGCAAATAGAAACATCAAAAAAATTATTCTGAAAATGGTTGTAACATAGAAAGATTGGCATGAGATGTTGTTGTGTGCACTACACGGGTATTGTACTTCAATACACACTTCAACTGGGGCAACCCCTTTTTCCCTAGTATATGGGATGGAGGTTGTGCTATCCATTGAAGTAGAAATCCTTTGTTAACAGTATTAATGGAAACCAAACTAGAGAACTCGAAATGGATGCAAACCCGTTTCGATCAATTGAATTTAATTGAAGAAAAAAGGTTGGCGGCCTTATGCCATGGGCAATTATAGCAGAAACGATTGAAAAGAGAGTATGAGAAAAAAATGCGTCCTCAAGAATTCTAGGAAGGAGACTTGGTGCTAAAAAAGATCTTACCCATTCAAAAGGATTATCGTGGGAAATGGATCCCTAACTATGAGGCCCATATTGTTGGAACCAAGTTGGTTCTTGCAATTAAAGTTTTGATGTTAACAAATGTATTTTATGAAAATAACATATTTGACTTAGAAGAAGAATGAAAAATGTCACCAGAAGAATAGATCAGAGGATGACGTTACCAGAAGCATAAATAAGAGGATGACGTCACCAGAAGATGACGTCACCAGAAGCAGAAATAAGAGGACGATGTCACCAGAGGATGTCATCAGAAGATGACGTCACCAGAAGCAGAAATCAGAGGATGACGTCACCAGAGGATATCATTAGAGGAATCTTTCAGAGAAAAATGCTCAAAACAGAATTGGAGCAAAAGACTGGAGAAACCGAATCAAGCTAAATATATGCTCAAAACAGAATCTGAGAAAAATGCTCAAAACAGAATTGGAGCAAAAGACTCGTGAAACAGAATCTAGCTAAAAGCATGCTCAAAACAGAAGCGGAGCAAAATGCTCAAAACAAATTAATTGAAATGTATTCTAGAAGTAAAGCATCAGTGAGCAAAAGACTCAAAACAGAATCTGAGCAAACTACTCCAGAATATTCTTAAAATAGATTAATCGAAATACACTCCAGAAGTGAAGCATCAGTGAAGTCATAATTTCAACTATAAATAGAGACTTAATGCTGGAGAATAAAGTATCAAAAAATAGAAGAACTCAAGCAAAAATTAATAAGTATTCAGAGAGTTCAAAGGAGAGAAACAGATGCTTAAAAGATAAATATTTTCTAAGTGTTCTTTTCTTAGAGTGTGAAGCTGATCGTCATTATAAATTATTCAAAAGCAAACACTCTAGTTTAGTTTAAGTATATTGTGAGTATCAACTTTCCAGAAGTAATTACTCAGTTCTAATTTCGATCCCTTATATTAAATCCTATAGTGTTGAAGTTTCTTCTAAAATCTGGGGTTGTCAGGTTGTTAGAAAAAGACTTAGCTTGTAGGTTTAAGGTTGTAAAGTTCCTCAAATTGTCAGACTGTTTGAGAAGATTTAGCTGGTTTAGTTAAGGTGTTGTTGTTTCTCAAAAGTCTAGAGTTGTTAGGCTGTTTGAGAAGACTTGGCTGGTATAGTCAAGGTGTTGTTGTTCCTCAAAAGTCTGGGGTTGTCAGGCTGTTTGGGAAGACTGGCTTGTAGGGTCAGTGGTGTTGTAATTCAAAGGAGTTTGAATTAGTGAAAAGGCCTTCTGGAGGAAGGGACTGGACGTAGCCTAGTTAATGGTGAACCAATATAAATTGTTGTGTTATTATGTTATTATTATCCGCTGCTGAATCTGATTAGTTATATATCGAATAATTCATATTAACCTTCAACAAAACAGTAAAAGAAATCAAGTTTGACAAACACAATTCAACCCCCCTTCTCGTGTTTGCACCTTCACATATGTCATAAAGAGAGCTTTCTCAGGCTGAGCTTTGATCCTCACGAATATGGACGAAAAAGATTTAGTCCTCCCTGTAAACTCTGACGCTATAAAAAAGTATTATACTTAAATAAAATACCCGCTAGGTTGAAAACATGAAAGGGCGACCTAGGTAAAAATTAAGGTACAAAAAAAATAATAAAATACCCGCTAGGTTGAAAACCTAAAATTGGCAACCTAGGCAAAAATTAGGGTACAAAACAAAAGAAGTAATAAATACCTACTAGGTTAAAAACTGAAACGGGCAATCTTGGCAAAAATTAGGGTACAAAAAAAAAATATAATAAATACCCTTTGGGTTGTAAACCTGATAAGGCAACCTAGGAGAAGAAGAAAAACAAAAACAACGACAAAAATAAAGAATGTATACTCAAAAGGATAGGATCAAGAATATGGATCAGGCTATGGCACGAGAAGTTAATACAATCTACCTTGGAATTACTAGTAAACAAGTCGGGTTTTCCACCTATTTCTTTTGTTTTATCTTACGTATATTCTTTTTTACGACAAATATCGAACCTCAATATATTGATATATACTTTTATGATCTTTAAAATTTAACCTTCTTTCCCGAATGCATCTTATGATTAACGTGTATTGGAAAGTAAAACATATACCATACCTAGATATAACGAATTGTGATAAAGTTGTCGTTGTAGAGGTTTTTTATGGTACAAGGCAAACGACAACATGAGATCTAGCTTAAGATCACAACAGTAATTCTTCTTCATCAAAAAAAAAAAACAAAGGAAAAAAGAGAAGACAAAAGAGAGATCAAAGATATAAAGTTCAAGAAAAATGTATAAGTGCCCCTTCTCATCCATGATTTGAATGATCGTGTGCAAAAAATAATAATAAAAACCAACATATTCATTCATTCATTCATGACATTTCATAAATTTAAAGCAAAGAAAACAACTCGCATTTTGAAGCCATGAAAACGACTCGCACCTGAAGCCGAGAAAACGACCCGCATGTTGAAGTTGGGAAAACAACTTGCACCCAAAGCCGAGAAAACGACCCACGTGTTGAAGTCGGGAAAATGACTCGAACCCGAAGCCAAGAAAACGACTTGCATGTTGAACCCGGGAAAACAATTCGCACTCGAAGCCGAGAAAATGACTCGTATGTTGAAGTTGGGAAAACGACTCGCACCCGAAGCCGAGAAAACGACCCGCATGTCGAAGCCAAATAAACGACTCGCACCCAAAGCTGAGAAAATGACCCGCATATTGAAGCAGAGAAAACGACTCGCACCTGAAACCGAGAAAACGACTCGCACCTGAAACCGGGAAAACGACTCACACCCTAAGCCGAGAAAACGACCCGCACGTTGAAGCTGGGATAACGACTCGCCCCCGAACCGAGAAAACGACCCGCATGTCAAAGCCGGGAAAACGACTCGCATCCGAAGCTGAGAAAATGACCCGCCTATTGAAGCAGAGAAAACGACTCGCACCTGAAACCGGGAAAACGACTCACACCCTAATCCGAGAAAACGACCCGCACGTTGAAGCTGGGATAACGACTGGCCCCCGAACCGAGAAAACGACCCGCATGTCAAAGCCGGGAAAACGACTCGCATCCAAAGCTGAGAAAATAACCCGCATGTTGAAGCCGAGAAAATGACTCGCACCAGAAATTGAGAAAACGACCTGCAGTTTCAAGTTGGGAAAATGACTCACACTCGAATCTGGGTAAACGACTCACAACCGAAGCCGAAAAAACGACCCGCATGTTGAAGCCGGGAAAATGACTTGCACCCTAAGCCAAGAAAATGAGCTGCATGTTGAAACTGGTAAAACGACTCGCACCCGAATCTGAGAAATTGACCAGTATCTTGAAGCCTGGAAAAACACTAGCCCCTTTGCACAAAAATTCTTTTTGGATAAAATTAGAGTTGTCATCTTTACTTATCTTTACTTCGATTCTCAAGTAAATTCTAAGTAAAGAAGGGCAGCTGTTGACACATAATTTTGGATGCTTTTTTTAGACATTTTATAAATATATATATAAAATGAGAAATATATAATAAATAAAAATAAAAATAAATAATTAGACTATAAATATTTGACAATCATAGGTGTTTCTGGTTCTTGTTTGCCTCGAATTCCTGTTCAGGCGTTCACTATTTTCTAAACATAAAAAAGTACATAATTGAATAAAAAGAAACCGAAAAGAAATGGACTGATGGTAATAAAAATCAGCATAATGGTGATCATTTGAATGAAAAGAAATTGATGAATAGTAATAAAAATCAGCATAATGGTGACCATTTGATAGAAAAGAAACCGAAAACAAATTGATGAATAGTAATTGGTAATCAATCCACAATTATTTCCTTGTCTTTTGTAACCTACACCCAGAAAGTCTATAAAAAATTGACACCAAGAGTAGAAAAAGAGGGATTACTATTGAGAGTAAAAAAAACAGAGAATAATAGGCAAAAGATGAGCGAAGAATCTGAACTTGGTAAAATCAGTCCAGCAAAACCAATTTACCAGTAAGTGTTGGAACCAAGTTGGTTCTAAGTACTTAGGATTTTGATGTTTACAAAAGCACTCCATGTAAACTTATTTTGTACCTTGAATTATTACATTAAATGCCACCAGAAGATAAAGGTTCCAGAGGTAGAAGATGAAGACACCAGATAATGCATCCAGGGGATGCATCCTAAAATTACTACAAGATATCTTTGCTGGCCCAGATCAGAAGAAAGCAAAGTTAGAAGGAGACCTGGACCAGACCAGAAGGAAGCCTGCCATAGGGGGACTTAATCCAGACCAGAAGGTATCATAAGTCAGACTTATTCCAGAAGTTATTTTGACCAGAAGATGGCCGGGCAGTGAAATGATAAAACAGGATAGACTTGATCTAGACTTAATCAGAGTATAAATTAATGGGTCGAGAACAAGAGATTCAATCCAGATTTGACGTAGACCAGAAGATAGCATGGTTCAGGGTATGAAACTAAGTCCAGACCAGAAGAAATGATGTCCAGATTTGATCCAGACCTGATCCAAATCAGAAGGTAAAATGTCCAGACTGAAATATTATTTGTCCAGATTTAATTTCAGTTCAATCCATAACCAGTTCAGAATTGGTCCAGATCAAAGGGAAGATGTTCGGATCAATGGTCTAGATTTAAATATATGGCCCAATGTTGGCCGAGATTAGAAGATCAGACCATGGCCCAGTGTTGGCCGAAATCAAAAGGTCAGAATGTGTGGTCCAGCATTGGCCGAGATCAGAGGATCACAGCAGATCAGTTTGCTAGACCAGGTTGGCCGAGATCAGAAGATCAGAAAGTGTGGTCCAAGGTTGGCCGACATCAGAGGATCAAAGCATATCATTTAGTATGGTCCAGATGTGGACTAGCGAAGAAGATCAAACGGTGCAGATTTAATCATGTGGATTAACGCTGGAGATTTAATTAAATTTGATCAAAGTATTAAAAGGATTTGTTACAAAAATAAGTTGAAGTCGTATGGGAGTTCTGGAGCTGTTGGCGGGAAGAAACTAAAGACAAGATTCGCCAGTTATTTTTGAAAGCAAATCTGAAGCTTAAAAAGATATGTTTTTTATTCAAGTAAAGCCTGATTGGTCAAGATATTTTTGTAAGAGAATCCAGCAAGATACATCTCGAAATTAAGCTTGGAAGAGACCTTAATCTGCATCTATAAAAGGAGGCTCAAGGCAGAATCCATAGCATCGAAAATCACAAAAGTGTCATACACTTCCAAAAGCAAACACTCAAGTTTTCAGTGAGGTTAATTGTGAGTTCCAGCTTTCCAGAAGCAAGCACTCATGTTATTTTCTTTCCCTTGTGTTAGATCTAAGTTGTTGAAGTAGAGTCTACAATCTGAGGGAGTCAGAAGGGGTAGCGGATTACTTGGCAATTAGATTCAAGGCATTGTAATTCCTTATACAATATGGGGTTGTCAGATTGGTAGGAGAAGACTTGACTTAGGAAGTCAAGGAGCTGTATTCCTCATCAGTCTAGGATTGTTAGACTAATTTAGAAGACTGACTTGGAGGGTCAGTAGAACTGTTGTAATTCAAGGTTTGAATTAGTGAAATCCTTCAAGGTGAAGGGACTGGACGTAGCCTCATTAACGGTGAACTAGTATAAAATTTTGTGTTTTTATTTTTACTTTATATTCGCTGCTAACTCTGTTTTATTCATACCTCAAGTTTTGTTTTAAAACTGCAAAAACAGAAAAAGTATTCAAGTTAGTCAAACACAATTCAACCCCCTTCTCGTGTTTGCACCTTCAATTGGCATCAGAGCTTGGTCTCAAGGCTGAGCACTTAACAGTGTTTGAGTTATGGAAGATGGTAGTCAAAGGATACACTGCACCTACTGTTCCAGGAGATCCAAACTTCATCACAAGTCCAGAAAAATCATGATCAGTGCCATCACATTCAAGGAATTTGACAGATGCACAAATAAAGAAACAGCAAAGAGCATATTCGACAGTCTGGTTCTGACCTATGAAGGAAACAAGCAGTTTCAAGAAGCAAGGGCTAACATACTGGTCAAACAGTATGAGATGTTCAAGATGGAAGATGATGAAAACATTGATGGAATGTTCTGTAGATTCCAGACTTTGATATCTGGACTGAGGGTCTTGAAGAAAAACTACACAACAGCAGATCATGTCAAGAAGATTCTAAGAAGCTTACCAACCAAGTGGAGACCAATGGTTACTGTAGTTCAGCAAACTAAAGATCTAAATAACTTAAGACTTGAAGATCTGATCAGCTCACTCAGGACTCATGAAATAGAACTAGAAGCAGATGAACCAAAGAAGAAGAAGAATCTAGCTCTGAAGTCGAAACAGAAGAAAGCTGCAAGGGCAACATCAGAATCAGAGGATAGCGACATTGACTGTGATGATATGGCCTACTTAACCAAACAGATGGTTAAGAATTGGGAAAACAGGAAGAGGAGAAGCTTCAAGAAGAAACATAACAACAAAGGAAAGGATTTTAAAACTGAAGTTGCAAGACTCAAATCTGAAAACCAAACCCTCAAAAGCAATGTTTGTTCCACTTCCAAAACTGTTTGCTCCAAACACATGACATGAGAGAAGTCCATGTTTCTAAATCTGACTATGAAGAATGGAGGCAATGTTTCCTTTGGAGGAAACCAGAAAGGTCAGATTATTGGTACAGGAACTGTTGGTAACACTTCTTCTTCCCTGTCTATTAAAAATGTTTTGTTAAATAAAGGGCTAAAACATAATCTTCTGAGCATAAGTCAATTAAGTGATTGCAATTATGATGTTATCTTTAATAAGAAAACTTGCAAAGCTGTTAGTCAACTTGATGGGACTATTTTATTTACTGCCACTAGGAAGGATAATGTTTATAAAATTGATCTGTTCAGTCTTGCTAAGCAACAGGTTAAATGCTTATTGTCTATGAGTGAGCAGAATCTGATTTGGCACAAAAGGTTAAGGCATGCAAACCCTAGGCTTATATTCAAATTGAGCAAACCCCAGTTGGTAAGAGGACTTCCCAAGGTAAGTTCCAAAACTGAGATTCTATGTGAAGCATGTCAAAGAGGTAAACAAACTAAAAGCTCTTTTAAAACTAAAAAATATGTTTCTACCTCTCAACCACTTGAACTGCTTCACTTAGATCTGTTTGGTCCTGTTCAAACAGCTTCTCTCGGTGGTAAGAAATATGGTTTTGTGATTGTTGATGATTACTCAAGGTGGACATGGATAAATTTTTTAAAGAACAATGATGAATCTCACAAAGTATTTATTTCTTTCTGTAAGCAAGTTATGAATGAACCGGGTATTAAGATCATAACCATCATAAGTGATCATTGAGGTGAATTCAAGAACAAGTATTTTGAAGAATTTTGTGATGAGAATGGCATCTCTCACAACTTCTCATCCCCCAGAACACCTCAACAGAATGGAGTGGTAGAATGGAAGAACATATCACTGCAGGAGATGGCCAGAACCATGCTGAATGATATGAAGGTTGCCACCTACGTTTGGGCAGAAGCTGTCAACACAGCCTGCTACATTCAGAATAGAGTCTACATCAGGTCCATCTTAAATAAAACTCCCTATGAACTGTGGAAAGGTAAGAAACCCAATATTTCCTACTTTAAGCAATTTGGCTACATCTGTTTTATGTTGAACACTAAAGATAACCTAGCTAAGTTTGATTGTAGATCTCAAAAGTATATCTTTATTGGCTACTCTGAGAGATCAAAAGCTTATAGAGTGTTTAACAATGAAACTAACAATGTGGTAGAATCAATCCACATTAAGTTTGATGATAAACAGCTTGACTATGAAAAGTCAAAGCAAGATGAGGAAATTGCAGGTGAACTAGAGGGATAGGAACCAGAAGCTGGACCAGTCGCAGAATCTGAGAAAGATCAAGATGAAGAACAACTTGTTAACTCTGAAGACAAGAAAGATGGATAGAATAGATGGAAGTACAACACTTCACATCCAGAATCTCTCATTATTGGCAGTGCAACAGAACTTTTTACTGTCAACAATTGAACCAGTCTGTTTGGTTTACTCTCAACAATTGAACCAAGCAATGTTGATGAGGCTTTCGCAGACGAAGGTTGGATACTTGCAATGCAAGAAGAGCTGAATGAATTCCAAAGGAATAATGTTTGGGATCTGGTATCCAGACCAAACAAAAACATTGTTGGAACCACGTGGGTGTTCAGGAATAAACTCAATGAAAAAGGTGAAGTGGTAAGGAACAAAGCCAGACTAGTAGCTTAAGGATACAGTCAACAGGAAGGTATAGATTACACTGAGACTTTTGTTTCAGTGGCCAGGTTAGCAGCAATTAGAATTCTTTTATCATTTGCTGTTAATAATGATATAATGCTGTATCAAATGGATGTTAAAAATGCATTCTTAAATGGCTATATAAGTGAGGAAGTCTATGTCAAACAGCCCCCTAGATTTGAAAATCCAGATTTTCCAAACCATGTTTTTAAACTTAAGAAAACTTTAAATGGTTTAAAACAAGCACCAAGGGCATGGTATGACAGACTTAGTAACTTTCTGCTTAAGAATGAATTCAATAAAGGCCAGATTGATAATACTCTATTTAGGAAATCCATTAAAAATGATATTTTGATTATTTAAGTTTATGTTGATGATATCATATTTGGATCGACTAATGGTACATTGTACAAAGAGTTTTCTGACCTAATGCAGAAAGAGTTCCAAATGAGCATGATGGGAGAACTTAAGTTCTTCCTGGGAATTCAGATTCACCAAGGTAATCAGGTATGCTCATTCACCTATCTAAATACACTAAAGAACTTCTTGAAAAGTTCAAAATGAGTGAATGTAAGCCTATGGCTTCCCCCATGCACCCAACTTGCTCACTTGAGAAAGATGAAACCAGCCAAAAGGTAGACCAGAAAACATACAGAGGTATGATTGGATCCTTTCTTTATTTAGCTATTTTTAGATCTGACATTTTGTTTAGTGTTTGTGTCTGTGCCCATTTTCAAGCTGACCCTAGGGAATCCCATTTAACTGCTGTTAAACGAATTCTAAGATACCTTAAAGGAACCACCAACCTTACCCTGTTATACAAGAAAACCCCCACCTACAAACTAAAAGGTTTTTGTGATTCCGACTATGCTGGAGACAAACTGGAAAGGAAAAGTATAAGTGGCAACTGCACTTTCTTAGTTCATAATTTGATCTCTTGGTCAAGCAAAAGACAAAGCACCATTGCCCTGTCCACAGCTGAAGCTGAGTATATATCAGCAGCAGGATGCAGTTCACAGTTACTCTAGATGAAACATTAACTTGAAGATTACAACATCTGTGAAACCAATATCCCTTTGTTCTGTGATAACACTTCAGCCATAAACCTAACCAAAAACCCTATCTTAAACTCTAGAACCAAACACATTGAAATAAAACACCATTTCATTAGGGACCATGTTCAAAAAGGGACTTTAAGCATCTAGTTTGTGGACACTGATCATCAATGCGCTGATATCTTCAAAAAGGGGGAGATTGTTGGAACCAAGTTGGTTCTAAGTACTTAGGATTTTGATATTTACAAAAGCACTCCATGTAACCTTATTTTGTACCTTGAATTATTACATTAAATGCCACCAGAAGATAAAGGTTTCAGAGGTAGAAGATGAAGACACCAGATAATGCATCCAAGGTATGCAGCCTGAAATTACCTGAAGATATCTTTGCTGGCCCAGATCAGAAGGAAGCAAAGTCAGAAGGAGACCTGGACCAGACCAGAAGGAAGCCTGCCATAGGGAGACTTGATCCATATCTGAAGGAATCATAAGTCAGACTTATTCCAGAAGTTATTTTGACCACAAGATGGCTGGGCAGTGAAATGATAAAACAGCCCAGACTTGATCCAGACTTAATAAGAGGATAAATTAATGAGTCCAGAACAAGAGATTCAATCTAGATTTGACCCAGACCAGAAGATAGCATGGTTAAGGGTATGAAACTAAGTTCAGACCAGAAGAAATGATGTCGAGATTTGATCTAGACCTGATCCAAATCAGAAGGTAAAATGTCCAGACTAAAATATTATTTTTCCAGATTTAATTTTAGTTTAATCCAGACCAAGTCCAGAATTGGTCCAGATCAGAGGGAAGATATTCAGTTCAATGGTCCAGATTTAAGCATATGGCCCAATGTTGAGGATCACAGCAGATCAGTTTGCTAGACCAGGATGGTCGAGATCAGAAGATTAGAAGATCAGAAAGTGTGGTCCAGGGTTGACCGAAATTAGAGGATCACAGCAGATCACTTAGTATGGTTTAGATGTGGACTAGCGCAGAAGATCAAACGGTGCAGATTTAATCATGGGGATTAGCGGTGGAGATTTAATTAAATTTGATCAAAGTATTAAAAGGATTTGTTACAAAATAATGTTGAAAGTCGTATGGGAGTTCTGAAGCTGTTGGCGGGAAGAAACTAAAGACAAGATTGGCCAATTATTTTTGAAAGCAAATATGAAGCTTAAAAAGATATGTTTTTTATTTAAGTGAAGCCCGATTGGTCATGATATTTTTGCAACAAAATCCAGCAAGATACAGCTCGAAATTAAGCTTGGAAGAGACCCTAATCTCCATCTATAAAAGGAGGCTCAAGGTAGAATACTTAGCATCAAAAATCACAAAAGAGTCATACACTTCCAAAAGCAAACACTCAAGTTTTCAGTGAGGTTAATTGTGAGTTTCAGCTCTCCAGAAGCAAGCACTCGTGGTATTTTTTTTCCTTGTGTTAGATCAAAGTTATTGAAGTAGAGTCTACAATATGAGGGAGTCAGAAGGAGTAGAAGATTACTTGGCAATTACATTCAAGGTTTTTTTCCTCAAAAGTCTAGGGTTGTTAGACTTTTTGAGAAGACTGACTTGGAGGGTCAGTGGTACTTTGTAATTCGAGGTTTTTGAATTAGTGAACTACAATGACAAAGAACCAAAATGGACTAGACTGCACCTAGTAAAGACCTTATTGACCATAATGTATTGGACGAACTACAATACTGGAGAACTAAAATGCATTAGAATAAACCTAGTAAAGACCAAAATGACCTAAAATCCTAATCCTTTGAGACTTATGCACTTATTAGAAAAACTACATCTACTACCAAACCAAATGGAATAGAATAACACTTTTAATGACCAAAATGACCTAAAATCTTAATCAATTGAAACTGATGCACTTATTAGACGATCTAGATGGATTAGTAAACACCTTGTAAAGAGCTAAAGGACCAAAATGTAAATCCATTGAGACTTATGCTTTTATTGGATGAAATAGAATACTTAAGAAACATAATGCATTAGAACAATCCTAGTAAAGACCAAAATGACCTAAAATCTTAATCCATTGTAACTAATGCACTTATTAGATGAACTAAATTGAATAAGAACTAAAATGGACAAGAATACACATAGTAAAGGCCTAAATGACCAAAATGTTAATCCATTGAGACTTATGCACTTATTAGACGAACTGCAATAGTTAAGAACCAAAATGCATTAGAATAAACCTAGTAAAGAAAAAAATGACCTAAAATCCTAATTTTTCTAGACTTATGCACTTATTAGACGTACTACATTTACTAAAAAACCAAATGAAATAGAATAACCCTTTTATTGACAAAAATGACCTAAAATCTTAATCAACTGAAACTAATGCACTTATTACCCGATTTAGATGGACTAGAAAACATTTTGTACAAACCTAAAAGTCCAAAATGTAAGTCCATTGAGACTTATGTGAAGGTGAAAAACAAGAAGGGGGTTGAATTGTGTTTGAAAAACTTTAATTCGTTTTGCTAATTAGTTGAATAATGAGCAATCAGAGTAAATAAGCAATGGATAATAAAAGTTAACACCTCGAATTTATACTGGTTCACCTTTAACTAGGCTACGTCCAGTCCCTTCTTTTAGAAGGCCTTTTCACTAATTCAAACTCCTTTGAATTACAACACCACTGACCCTTCAAGCCAGTCTTCCCAAACAGCCTTACAACCCAGACTTTTGAGTAACAACAACACCTTGACTATACTAGCCAAGTCTTCTTAAACAGTCTGTCAATCCCAGACTTTTGAGGAACTTCACAACCTTAAACCTACAAGCTAAGTCTTTTTCTAACAACCTGACAACACCAGATTTTTGAAGGAACTTCAACACTCTAGGATTTTATGATGAAAATCAGCCTCACACTCTAAGAAAAGAACACTTAGAAAATATTTATCTTTTAAACAAGTGTTTCTCTCCTTTGAACTCTTTGAATACTTAGGAATTTTTGCTTGAGTTCTTCTATTTTGCGATGCAAAATTCTTAAGCATTAAGCCTCTATTTATAGTTGAAATTAGAGCTTCACTTTGATCTGTTGCTTTATTTCTGGAGTGTATTTCGATTGATTCTGTTTTGAGAATATTTTGGAGTATTTTGCAAAGATTCTGTTTCTAGAGTCTTTTGCTCCGATACTGTTTTGAGCATTTTGCTAAGATTCTATTTTGAGCATACTTTCAGCTAGATTATGTTTCTGTAGTCTTTTGCTCCGATTCTATTTTGAGCATTTTGCTCAGATTCTGTTTTGAGCATACTTTTAGCTTCTAATGATGTAGCTTCTTATTTTTGCCTCTAATGAGATCCTCTGGAATTATCCTCCGATAGGATCCTCTGATTGTATCCTCTGATGGGAACTTCTGATTATATTCACCGATGGAATCTTCTTATGATATCCTCTGACTGGTTCCTATGATGATATCCTCTGGTGATATCCTCTGGTAATATCCTCTGATGATATCCTCTAGTGATATCCTTGGATGATATCCTCTGATGACCATCGTCTGTTGATCATCCTCTAGTGACTTCCTTTGGTGACCATCCTCTGGTGACTTCATCTCTAACTTGTATCTTCTGGTGATGTCATCATCTAGCGGCATTTTTCATTCTTCTTCTAAGTCAAATATGTTATTTTCATAACATCAAAACTTTAAGTTAAAGAACCAACTTGGTTCCAAAAATCTCACCTTTTTTTATGATGACAAAACCATGTAGTTTTTATAATACTTTTTTTTCTTTTGACTTTGACTCCCCCTAAGAGTAATGCCCAGATACCATATCGAATACAGCATCTTCAAATACATCATCTTCTACCCCTTTCAAATACAACATATTTTCCTCATATATTTTATCAAATACTACATCTTCTCCCCTTTTGTCATCAGATAAAAAGAAATGTTGCTGAATTAGAATGAATTTTTATTTCATTTTTTTAAAAAAAAACACCTAGTGTAAACTAAACTACTTGAAGACATTACAATATTAATCACTTAACAAAGAAGGTTTAGGTTTTTCTTGATGAAGTCAAACCTCTCTTCAAGTAGTGGTTTGGTGAATATGTCAGCCCATTGACGTTCAGTGTCTACAAACTGAATGTTGAGTATTCCTCTCTGAACATAATCTCTGATAAAATGGTGTTTGATCTCTATGTGTTTAGCTCTTGAGTGTAGGATCTGGTTTTTGGTTAGACAAATTGTAGAGGTGTTATCACAGTAGATAGATATGTTGGATTCTAATATTTTGTAGTCTTCAAGTTGATGCTTCATCCAGAGTAGTTAAGAGTTGCAGCCAGCTGCTGAAATGTACTTAACCTCTGCTGTTGACATGGCAATGGTGTGTTGTCTTTTAATGGACCAAGAGATCAAGTGGTCACCTAAAAAGGTGCAATAGCCACTGGTGCTTTTCCTTTCAAGTTTATCTCCAGCATAGTCAGAATAAGTTGGTACTTAGGAGATTTCTTGTAAACCAAGGTAAGGTTTGTAGTGTCTTTTAGATATCTAAGAATTCTCTTAATAGCAGTTAGATGAGATTCTCTAGGGTTTGATTGAAATCGGGCACATACACGCACACTAAACATGATATCAGGTATAGAAGCAGTAAGGTAGAGTAATGATCCGATCATTCCTCTGTAGATTTTCTGGTCAACTTTTTGGCCTGATTCATCTTTATCAAGTGAACAAGTAGGATGCATTGGTGTAGTCATAGGTTTGCAATCACTCATTTTAAAGTTCTTGAGAAGTTCCTTTGTATATTTAGTTTGGTGAATGTAAATACCTTCTATACTTTGCTGAATTTGTATCCCTAGGAAGAACTTAAGTTCTCCCATCATACTCATTTGAAATTCATGCTTCATTAATTCAGAAAATTCTTGACAAAGAATGCCATTAGTAGATCCAAAAATAATGTCATCAACATAATTTTTAATGATCAGAATATCATTTTCTATGGATCTTCTAAACAAAGTATTGTCTATTTGTCCTCTTTCAAAGTTATTTTTAAGTAAGAAATTACTGAGTCTATCATACCATGCTCTAGGTGCTTGTTTTAACCCATACAAGGATTTTCTAAGTTTAAAGACACGGTTTGGAAATTTTGAATTTTCAAAACCTGGAGGTTGTTTAACATATACTTCTTCACTCAAATAACCATTGAGAAAGGCACTTTTAACATCCATTTGAAATAGTTTGATGTTATTATTTGCAGCAAAAGACAAGAAGATACGAATAGCTTCTAACCTTGCCATTGGAGCAAATGTCTGAGTGTAATCAATGTCCTCTTGTTGACTGTAACCTTGTTCCACAAGTCTTGCCTTGTTTCTGACCACTTCACCCTTTTCATTTAGCTTATTTCTGAAGACCCACTTGGTTCCAACAATGTTCTTCTCTGGTCTTGGAACTAGATCCCAAACATCATTCCTCTTAAATTCATTTAACTCTTCTTTCATTGCAAAAATCCATCTATCATCTGCCAATGCTTCACTAACAGAGGTAGGCTCAATCGATGAGAGTAAGCCAAACAGACTGATGTCTTATAGTGATGATCTGGTTCTTAAGGAATCACTTCCGCTTCCAATCATCAGATTTTCAGGATGAGATGACTAGTATTTCCATCCAGATTTCTCTTCTAACTTCTCATGAGTGGTTCTGATTTGATCAGATTCATCCTTTGAAGATGTGTCACATGCTTCTGACTTGCTTGTATCCTTCACTTCTCCATGTTCTGCTGGTTTATCTGCTTCTGCTGGTTTGTCTACTTCTGCTTCCTCTGGTTTTAGTAAATCTACAATATCAACATCTTGCTTTGACTTTGCAGTGTCAAGCTGTTTGTCATTAAATTTAACATGTATAGATTCCTCTACAATATGAGTTTCAGTATTAAACAGTTTTTAAGCTTTAGATATTTCAGAGTATCCAATGAAGATACACTTTTGAGATCGAGAATCAAACTTACCAAGGATATCTTTAGTATTCAGCACATAACATATACAACCAAATTATTTAAAGTAAGAAATGCTAGGCTTTTTACCTTTCCACAATTCATATGGTGTTTTATTCAACATAGACCTAATATAGACACTATTTTGAATGTAACATGCAGTGTTGATTTATTCAGCACAAAAATGTTTTGCAACATTTAAATCATTTAAAATAGTTCTAGCCATGTCTTGGAGTGATCTATTCTTTCTTTCTACAACTCCAATCTGTTGAGGTGTTCTAGGAGAAGAAAAGTTCAGAGAAATTCCATTCTCATCACAGAAACTTTCAAAGAATTTGTTCTCAAATTCTCCTCCATGATCACTTCTAATTGACACTATCTTAAAACCTTTTTCATTCATAACTTGTTTACATAATGTTATAAACACAGTGTGGGATTCCTCTTTACTTCTTAGAAATTTTACCCATGTCCACTTAGAGTAATCATCTACTATAACAAAGCCATATTTCTTTCCATTTAGAGATGCTACTTTCACTAGTCCAAACAGATCCATATGTAGAAGTTCAAGAGGTTCCTCTGATTGTATCCTCTGATGGTATCCTCTAGTGATATCCTCTGGTAATATCCTCTGATGATATCCTCTGGTGATATCCTCTGATGATATCATCTGGTGATATCCTTTGATGATATCCTCTGATGATATCCTCTGATGATAGCCTTTCGTGATATCCTCTAATGATATCCTCCGATGATATCCTCTGATGACCATCATCTAGTGATCATCCTCTGGTGACTTCCTTTGGTGACCATCCTCTGGTGACTTCATCCTGCTTCTGACTTGTATCTTCTGGTATCGTCATCTTCTGGTGGTATTTTTCATTCTTCTTCTAAGTCAAATATGTTATTTTAGTAAAATACTTTAGTTAACATCAAAACTTTAAGTGCAAGAACAAACTTGGTTCCAACATTATCCATTTATTGGACGAAATAGAATGCTTAAGAACCAAAATGCATTAGAATAAACCTAGTAAAGACCAAAATGATGTAAAATCTTAATCCATTGAAACAAATGCACTTATTAGATGAACTACAATGACTAAAATGGACTAGAATGCACCTAGTAAAGACCTAATTGACCAAAATATTAATCCATTAAGATTTATGCAATTATTGGACATACTACAATTCTTAAGAACCAAAATGCATTAGAATCAACTTAGTAAAGACAAAAATGACCTAAAATCTTAATCCTTTTAGAATTTTGAACTTATTAGACGAACAACATTGACTGAGAACCAAAATGGACTAGAATACACCTAGTAAAGACATAAAAAACAAAAAACATTAGAATAAACCTAGTATGGACCAAAATTGCAAAAAATCCTTATCCTTCCATAATTATGCACTTATTAGAAAAACTACATTTACTAAGAAACAAAATCGAATAGAATACACAAAGTAATGACCTAAATGACCAAAATGTAAATCCATTGAGACTAAGCAATTATTAGACGAACTACGTTGATTAAGAACCAAAATGGACTAGAATACACCTAGCAAAGACCTAAATGACCAAAATGTAAATCCATTGAGACTTATGCACTTAACATAATAACTACATTGCTTTTGAACTAGTATAGAATATACTAAACTTTGTAAAGACCAAAATGACCTAAACTCATAATCAATTGAGACTTATGCACTTATTGGACGAAATACAATGCTTAAGAACCAAAATGCATAAGAATAAACCTAGTAAAGACCAAAATGACCTAAAATCTTAATCAATTGAAACTAATGCACTTATTAAACGATCTAAATTGAATAAGAACCGAAATGGACTACATTACACATAGTAAAGACTTGGATGGCCAAAATATAAATCCTATGAGACTTATGCACTTATTGGAAAAACTACATTGCTTAACAACTCAAATGCATTAGAATAAACCTAGTAAAGACCAAAATGACCTAAAATCTTAATCCTTTGTGACTTATGCACTTATTAGACGATTTACATTTACTAGCAAAACAAATAGAATAGAATAACATTTTTAATGACCAAAATGACCTAATATCTTAATCGGTTGAAACTAATGCATTTATTATACGATCAACATGGACTAGAAAACACCTTGTCAAAACCTAAATGACCAAAATGTAAATCTAGTAAGACTTATGCACTTATTGGACAAAATACAATCCTTAATAACAAAAATGCATTGGCATAAACCTAGTAAAGACCACAATGACCTAAAATCTTAATCCTCTGAGACTTATGCACATATTAGACAAATTACATTGACTAACAAACCAAATGGAATAGAATAAACCTTTTAATGACCAAAATGATCTAAAATATTTATCCATTGATATAAATGCAATAACTAGACTAACTAAGTTGCTTCAGAACTAAAATACACTAGGATAAACTTAGTAAAGACCAAAAATATATAAAATCTTAATCCATTAAGACTTTTGCACTTTTTGGACGAACTAATATGCTTAACAACCAAAATACATTAGAATAAACATAGTAAAGAACAAAATAACTTAAAATCCAAATCCTTTGAGACTTACGCACTAATTAGAAAAACTATATTTACTAATAAACCAAATGGAATACAGTAACCCTTTTAATGACCTAAATTCTTAATCCATTGAAACTATTGCACTTATTAGATAAACGATGTTGACTAAGAACCGAAATGGACTAGAATATACCTGGTAAAAACCTAAATGACCAAAATGTTAATCCATTGAGACTACACTTATTAGACTAATTGTATTGCTTATGAACGAAAATCAACTAGAATAAAATTTGTGAAGACCAAAATGACCTGAAAATCTTAATCCATTGAGACTTATGCACTTATTGGATGAAATACAATGCTTAAGAATCAAAATGCATTAGAATAAACCTAGTAAAGACCAAAACAACCTAAAATCCAAATTCTTTGAAACTTATGCATTTATTAAATGACCTAAAATCCTAATCCTTTGAAACTTATGCACTTATTAGATGATCTAAATTGGCTACCAAACCAAATGGAATAGAAGAACCCTACTAATGGCCAAAATAATATAAAATCTTGATCCATTGAAACTAATGAACTTATTAGACTAACTACATTGCTTCAGAACCAAAATAGACTTGAATAAACTTAGTAAAAACCAAAATTACCTTAAATAATAATCCATTCAGACTTATGCACTTATTGGATGCATTACAAAGCTTAAGAACCAAAATGCATTAGAATAAACATGTAAACACAAAACGACCTAAAATCTTAATCCATTGAAACTAATGTACTTATTAGATGAACTTTGTTGACTAAGAACCAAAATGGACAAGAAAACACCTAGCAAAGACCTAAAAGACCAATATGTTAATCCATTGAGACTTGTGCACTTAATAGACTAACTACATTGCTTAAGAACCAAAATAGACAAGAATAAACATAATAAATATAAAATTGACCTAAAATCTTAATCTGTTGATAATTATGTACCTATTGCACGAACTACAATGCTTAAGAACAAAAATGCATTAGATAAAACCTAGTAAAGACCAAAATGACCTAAAATGTTAGTCTATTGAAACCAATGCTCTTATTAGACGAACAACATTGACTTAGAATAAAAATGGACTAGCATACACCAAGTAAGGGCTTAATTGACCGAAATGTTAATCCATTGAGACTTATGCAGTTATTGGACGAACTTTAATGCTTCACAACCAAAATGCATTTGAATAAACCTAGTAAAGACCAAAATGGCCTAAAACTTAATCCCTTTAGACTTATACATTTATTCAATGAACAAAATTAACTAAGAACCAACATAGACGAGAATACACTAATCAAAGACCTATACGACCAAAATGTAAATCTATTGAGACATATGCACTTATTGGACGAACTACAATGCTTAAGAACTAAAATGCTTTAGAATAAACCTTATAAAGACCAAAATGACCTCAAATTCAAATCCTGAGACTTATGGACATATTAGACGAACTACATTGACTAAGAAACCAAATGGAATAGAATGAACCTTTTAATGACCAAAAGGATCTAAAATCATGATCCAGTGCAACAAATGCATTTATTAGATGAACAACATTGAAAAAGAACAAAAATGGAGTAGAATACACCTAGTAAAGACCTAAATGACCAAAATATCAATCAAATGAGACTTAAGCACTTATTGGATGAACTATAGTGCTTATGAACCAAAATGCTTTAGAATAAACCTATAAAAGGCTAAAATGACCTAAAACCCTAGTCCGTTGAGCGTTATGCCGTTATTAGAGGAACTACATTGACGGACAAACCAAATGGAATAGATTAAACCTTTTAATGACCAAAATGATCTAAAATCTCATTCTGTTTAAACTAATGCACTTCGAATAGACTAACTACATTGCTTATGAACCAAAGTAGACTAGAATAAACTTTGTAAAGACCAAAATGACCGAAAATTTTAATCTATTGAGAATTATGCACTTATTGGAAGAATTACAATGCTGAAAAACCAAAATGCATTATAATAAACTTACTAAAGACAAAAATGACCTTAAATATTAATCAATTGAAACTAATGCACTTATTAGACGATCTACATTTACTAAGAACCAAAATGAACTAGAATACACCTTGTAAAGATCTAGTAAGGGTCGAACTTTCATATTTCAAGTGGATATTGTTACATTTTCATATCATTGGAAAGGTTCTCTTGCTGCACTTGAAGTACAATAGTATTGGATTGTTATCATTGTACAAAGAAAGTATATCAACTGTATATTTATTTAAGTTCAATCAAAATAATTCAAGTTATTATTGAAGAACGTGGTGTACTTTCTTCAAGTATTGTAAACTAAGATAGTGGTGTGCTATCTTAATGATAGTGTTAGAAGTTTGTAATAGAAGTCTTAATGTTAGACTTGTACTTATTCTAACTAGTGGAAAATTTCTTGTGGTGTGCAAGAGGATTGGATGTACCCTTGGTTATAAGGTGAACTAGGATAATTCTTTGTGTTCTTTAATTTTCTGCCATTTACATTTTACTTCACTAATCATAGTAAAAAAAATAATCCACTAAGTCTCTAAAAACCAGAAAATATCTAAACACCTAATTCACCCCCCTCTTAGGTGATCCTTTGAACTTACAATTCGTATCAGAGCATGTTTAGGTAACTTGTTCCTCGATCCTTATTCATGGCTTCTGCACATCCAGTTTTTAGAGATGGTGGTAGTAGCAATAAACCACCCTGCCTTGTTGGAGAATGCTATGACTTCTGGAAAATACGCATGCAAGCATATCTTGAGGCACAAGGAGTTCATATTTGGGAAGCAGTAGAAAATGGTCCCTATGTTCCAAACAGTCATCAACAATGAAGAGAAAATAAAGATAAAAGCCTGATGGACATATGATGACAAAACAAAAGTGTTGTTTGACAAAAAGGCCAAGAACATGTTACAATCGACACATGGAATGGACGAATTCTTCTGCATGTCTCATTGCAAAAATGCTAAATAAATATGGGATACTCTTGAAGTAACTCATGAAGGAACTATTGAGGTAAAACATTCTAAACTTAATACCTTATCTCAAGAATATGAAATGTTTTGTATGCAGCCCGGAGAATCTATTCCAGACTTACAGAATAGATTTTCTCATCTAACCAACCACTTGACGACGTTTAGCAAGATTTTCACTAATGATGAATTGAACCTTAAAGTTCTAAGATCATTAACAAGGGCATGGCAACCTAAAGTAACGACAATTTTTGAAAAGAAAAGCCTATCAAAGATGTCTCTTTCAGAACTTTTCAGAAAGCTTCAAGAACATGAAATTGAACTTGGAAGCCTAGAAAAGAATTAAATTAAAGAAAAGAAGCCAAAAAGCATTGCCTTAAAAGCGAAGTCAAAAGAGCAAATCAATTATGAGAATTCAAATGAAGATGAGAACGTCACCTTCCTAGTAAAGAAATTTGGTAAGTTCCTTCAAAACAATAAAACTTTCCAAAAAAAGAAAACTTTTAGGACGAAGGATATCATCACCTCAAGTCAAAATTTCACTTGTTTTGAGTGTGGAAAGCAAGGGCACATAAAAGAGGAGTGCCCAAATATTATCAGGAAAAGTGCTCACAAGAAGAAAGAATTCAAAAAGGCCTATATAGCATGGGAGGACAATGAAGTTAGTTCATCCTCAAATTTTAAAAGTGACGAATGTGCAAATGTGGCTTTAATGGCTTCACATCAATCCGATGAAGAAGAAGAGGTTAGTAACAAAGATTCTTTTTATAATGATGATGCTCAAAATGCAATAGAAGAAATACTTATAGAGTGTAGAATTATGTGCAAATTAGTGTCAACTCAAAAGAAATAGATTTCATCTCTTAAAGAAAAAATTGACACTATGGAAAAGGACTTTGAAAATATAAAACAGAATTCTACATGTAATAAGTGTGATTTTCTTTCTTTTAGAATTGTCCAACTAAATAGAGTCATTGAAAGATGAAAAGGGACAAGTTGGATTGGAAAATGTTCTTAAAATGCAAAGATACTCCAATGACAAGAGTGGCATTGGTTATTAAAAATTTGACAAACCAAATATTAATAAAACTATCTTTGTTCTAAAAAGAATTTTTGTCAATAGAAGTAAATATATTTCTACATGCTTTTATTGTGGTCTAAATGGCCACACACCTAATGCTTGTCATTTTAAGAATTTTGGTGTTCTAAATGGGCATTATGTGTGGGTCAAGAAAGGTACTAATCCTCAAGGACCCAAACCACTTTGGGTACCTAAAAAATTATGATTATGTTTTGTAGGAATGCATAAAAAGTACCTCTAATATGTGGTACTTGGATAGTGGATGTTCAAAACACATAATCGGTGACAAAACAAAATTTTCAGAACTTACTCTTGAATCAAAAGGCTATGTGAAGGTGCAAACACGAGAAGGGGGGTTGAATTGTGTTTGCAAAAATCGAATTGCTGTTATGATGAGTATTGATGTGAGTTATTGGATGAATAACTAATCAGATTAAGCAGCGGATAATAACAGCATCAGAACATAGAGATTTAACCTGGTTCACCATTAACTTGGCTACATCCAGTCTCTTCATTCCATCCACTAATTAAAAACACTTTGAATTACAGCACCTGGCCTTCCAAGCCAGTCTTCTCAAACAGCCTGACAACCCCAGACTTTTGAGGAATAACAACACCTTGACCCTTCAAGCCAAGTCTTCTCAAACAGTATGACAACCTCAGACTTTTGAGGAACGATAACAACAACTTGACACTACAAGTCAAGTCTTCTCCTACCAATCTGACAACCCTAGATTGAAGAAGGAATCTACACCACTATCGGATTTGATTACATGGGTTTGGAAATCTGCAATGTTGCTTTTGGAAAGCTAATTATTGCAATGACTTTCACTCTCTTTAGTTGCTTCTGGAAAGCTGATTGTTGCACTAATTTTCACTCTCTTTAGTTGCTTATGGAAAGCTAATTATAACATTGACTCTCACTCTTTGAAAAACTTAGAGCATATTTATTTTTCGGGCAAGTATTTCTCTATTTTGAACTTTCGGATAACTTTGAATTGTAAGCTTGAGTTCTTGTGTTTTTCAGTGCCTAATGCTGTAGCCTGAAGCTTCCTTTTATAGATGAAGTTAGGGATTTGTCCAAGCTTATTTTCGAGATGTATCTGCTCAAATTTCCTTTGAAAATTCTATTGGACAATCTTGTTTTACTTTAATTTTGAACCGTATCTTCTTGCTTCAGATTTCATTCGAATTTCCTTCAAGTCTTTAGTGATTTTTCAATCAAATCTTCTTAATACTTTGATTAGATTTCTATCAAAAAACAATCAAGTCTTCCTCTAATTTTAATTAAGTCTTCACTGATCTACATCATGATTTAAATCTGGACCATGTGATCTGTTGACTTGGACCATGTGATCTGATGTGTACCATTATGTTTCCTGATCTGGACAGTGTAACCTTCTGATCTGGACTATGTGATATTCTGATCTGGACCTGTGATCTTCTAATCTGAACCATGTGATCTGTTATGGACCATGCTATCTTTTGGTGTCGACCAAGTCTAGACCAAGTCTTCTGTTCTGGACCAAGTCTGGAATATGTCTTCTGTTCTGGACCAAGTCTTGAACATGTCTTCTATTCTGGACCAAGTCTGGAACATGTCTTCTATTCTGGACTAAGTTATCTTCTGAACTCTATTTCTTTCTAGTCTTACCAAGTCTTCTTCTGGAAAATGTTTCCGTCTGGTCTGGACCAACTCTTTTTCTGGACATGTTTCCTTCAAGTCTGGACCAAGTTTCTTTCTAGACAATGTTTCCTTCTGGTCTGGACCATGTCTCCTTCTGGATATGTTTCCTTCTGGTCTCGACCATGTCTCCTACTGGATCATGTTTCCTTCTGATATGGGCCAAGAATAATATCCTTTGATGATGTCATTGTTTCTTCCCTCTGATGATATCCTCTGATGTTTTCCTTTGATGACATCCTCTGATTCTTACTTCTAATGGGATCCTCTGGTGATATCCTCTGGAGGTATCTTCTGGAGGTATCCTCTAGTATCCTCTAATGACATCCTCTGGTGATATCTTCTGGCCGTATCTTCTGGTGACATCATCCTCTGATGACATCTTCTGCTTCGGATTTGAATCTTCTAGAGGTTTCTTTTGGTTGTATCTTCTGCTGACCATACGTCATCCTCTGGTGTATCCTCTAGTGACGTCATCCTCTGATTTTTCACATCCTATGATTTTTCATATCCTTTGATTTTTCATACTTCTTCGAAGTCAAAATATGATTTTCATAAAATACATTTGTTAACATCAAAACTTTAATTGAAAGAACCAAGTTGGTTCCAACACTATGTGGTTTATGGAGATAACAACAAGGGTAAAATTTTGGGCATTGGAAAAATTAGTGCTGCTCCATCTCCTTCAATTGAAAATGTTCAATATGTTAAAGGATTAAAGCATAATCTTATTAGCATTAGCCAACTTTGTGACAAGGGTTCAAAATAGCTTTCAACAAGGATGAATGCATTATCTGAAATGAGGTGTCAAATGAAATCCAATTTGTTGGTAAGCATTTTAAAATTATTTTTATAATTAATCTTGATGATTTATCTTTTAGAATGAGATGTCTTATGGTATGCGACAACAATGACGCATGGCTATGGCGTAAAAGATTTCCACATATCCATATGGATCATTTAAACAGGTTAGTCAAGCATGAACTTGTTGTAGGCTTACCAAAGATGAAATTTATCAAAGACAAATTATGTGATGCATGTCAAATGGGTGAGCAAACTAAGGTTTCCTTCAAACCCAAAAACATTGTATCAACTTCAAGACCACTTCAATTGTTACATATGGACTTGTTTGGTGCATCAAGAACAAAAAGTCTTGGTAGAAATTCATATGGACTACTAATTGTTGACGATTTCTCAAGGTTCACTTGGACCTTATTTTTAGCAAATGAAAATGAAGCTTTTAAAGGATTTAAAAATTATGCCAAACTTGTCCGAAATGAACAACCAAAATTGTAACAATAAGAAGTGATCATGGAGGAGAATTTCAAAATGCTTCTTATGTAGAATTTTGTGAAGAAAATGGAATCTTCCATAACTTTTCTGCACCAAGAACACCTCAACAAAATGGAGTTGTTGAGAGAAAGAAAAAACTATTTGTAGAACTTGCAAGAACCATCTTAAGCGATTCAAGTTTACCAAAATACTTTTGGGTAGATGCTATAAGAACAGCTTGTTATGTATCTAACCGAGTAATGATTCGGCCAATCCAAAAGAAGACTCCATATGAACTCTATAAAGGTAGAAAGCCAAACATCTCTCACTTTCACATATTTGGATGTAAATGCTTTGTGCTAAATAATGGTAAGGAAAATCTTGGTAAATTCGATGAGAAAGCTGATGAAGGTATTTTTATTGGTTATTCCTTATCAAGTAAATCTTTTAGAATTTTCAATAAAACAACTTTATTAGTCGAAAAATCTATGCATGTATCATTTGATGAATCTAACCCCTCAAAAGAAGATAAAATTCATTCTTGTGATGATGATGATGATTTTATAAGTGATGATATAAGCAAGGAAATCAAGTTGATCAATAAATTCAAAGGAATGAAATCATTATAGAACAGCAAGATCAACACAATGATCTCCCTTGAGAATAGAAAACCCATCGTGATCACTCCATTGATAACATTATAGGTGATATCAACAAAGGAGTTGCTACAAGGCTAAATCCTCAAATATGCTTATTTAAATATGGAATTCGTTTGTCAAATAGAACCTTCTAAGGTAGGTGAAGCCCTTAAGGACGATCAATGGATACTTGCCATGCATGAAGAACTAAACCAGTTTGAAAGAAACAAGATTTGGGAACTTGTTCCAAATCCTGGAAATAAACACATCATTGGTACCAAATGGGTGTTTAAGAATAAATTAGATGAAAGTGGTATAGTTGTTCAAAACAAGGCAAGGTTGGTCGCTCATGGATACAACCAAGAAGAAGGGATCAACTTTGATGAAACATTTGCTCCGGTAGCAAGGTTAGAAACAATCCATTTATTACTTGCTTATGCTTGTTCTATGAGTTTTGAATTATTTCATATGGATGTCTAGAGTGCTTTCCTAAATGGTTATATTAATGAGGAGGTCTATGTCAATCAGCCACCTGACTTTGAAGCCTTCAAGAATTCTTCACATGTATTCAAATTAAAGAAAGCTCTTTATGGTTTGAAACAAGCTCCAAGAGCTTGGTATGATAGGGTAAGTAACTTTCTATGTGAAAGATGATTTGAAAAAGGGAAGGTAAGTACACCTTTGTTCATTAAAAGGATTAATGATCAAGCTTTATTTGTTCAAATCTACGTTGACTATATCATATTTGGATCGACCAATAACGGATTATGTGAAGAATTCTCTTTGATGATGCAACGAGAATTTGAAATGTCCATGATGGGTATGTTAAATTATTTCCTTAGACTTCAAATCAAGCAACTCAAGAATGGCATTTTCATCAATCAAGCAAAGTACTATAAGGAACTGTTAAAAATATTTGAGATGGAAAACAGTAAAGAAAGTGCAACTCCTATGGGCTGCGAAACTTATGTAGATAAAGACGAATCAGGTAAATCAATAGACATATCAAAGTATCGAGGTATGACTGATTCTCGTTTCTATATAACGGCCAGTCGGCCAAATATTATGTTTAGTGTCTGCTTATGTGCAAGGTTTCAGGCAGATTCTAAGGAATCACATCTTGCAGCAGTAAAGCGAATAATGAAGTATTTGGAAGGATCAACCAATGTTGGCTTATGGTATCCAAAAGGTAGTATATGCAATCTTGTTGGTTATTTTGATTCTGACTATGTAGGATCTAAAACAGATCGGAAAAGCACAAGTGGCACTTGCCACATCCTAGGTAATGTATTAGTATCATGGTCTTGTAAAAAGCAAGCATGTGTGGCTCTAAGCACTACTGAAGCAAAATACATAGCAGCAGGCAGTTGTTGTGCATAGATTCTATGGCTCAAGCAGAAGTTATGGGACTATGGACTTGATCTCAAATGCATCCCTCTAAGGTGTGACAATACCAGTGCTATCAATATCAAAAAGAACCCAGTCATACATTCTCGGACAAAACATATTGACATAATCAAACTTTCAACTTTCTGCGCGATCATGTTCTCAAAGATAATGTTGAAGTTTCCTTTGTGGATACACGTAATCAACTAGCAAATATCTTCACAAAACCTTTGCCTAAAGATTCATTCTACGATATGAAGAGAACTTGGCATTCTAAATGAAAATGATCTCTAATACAAGGTACTGATGCTTTGTAAGTCATTCCATTTAAATGACTTAGACATGTTTCATTTTTAAAATGTTCTTTTGATGTTATATTCCCTACGTTGTGATGTATTTTTATTCCCTATATACTTTGTATGCTTGGAATATTTGTTTGTTTATTTCTTCCTTTTTGATTATGTCAAAAGGGGGAGAAAATTGGTATGCTGTTTTGTAGGTTTTCAAACTTTCAACACATGATGGCATGAACTCAGTTAAAAGGGGGAGTAAGCATGCATTAAGGGGGAGAAAAATCAAAAAGATCAAATCTTTGAAGTTTCAACAACAAGGTTTTGTCATCATAAAAAAGGGGGATAATGTAAATATGCAAGAATACTTATGTTTTTGATGAAGACAAAGACCAAGCTAAGTGATCAAGTTGCAAAGTCAAAATTAAGTCAACAATCAAGTGAACTATTGTCAATATGCTATAAGACTTAATGTTTACGGTATATGATGCAATCTAATATTGTTATATTTCAAATTTAAAATGAACATCTGTATTCGACTACAACATGATGTAGCTGAATACAAACTCAAGTCAATAGCTAACATAACATTTTTTCATTCGACTACAGGATGTCGTAGTCGAATACAAAATCAAGTCAGTGGCAAAATTCACTCATCCGTATTCGACTACAAGGATTCATATTCGAATACATGCTTAAAATTGTTGGAAAAATCTGAACGTTACAAGTTGTATTCGACTACACATAGGTTGTAGCCGAATACAACTGCGAAACAATGTGATTTTTCAGGTCTTTCTGGATCATTGCATATGTTCATCAAACTTCTAGCGAAGATTGCCACTGATATGAAATGATGTCTTAGGAGTATAAATACGTCCTAGGTTCGAGTTTAATCTCAACACTTTCACTACAGCTTCATAATTTTCTTTGAAAATTTTAAAGATCCATTAAGAGTCAAACATTCATATTTCCAGTGCATATTGTCATATCATTGCAAAGGTTCTCTTGCTGCACTTAAGTACAATAGTATTGAATTGTTATCATTGTACAAAGAAAGCATATCAACTGTATATTCATTTAAGTTCAATCAAAATCATTCAAGTTATTATTGAAGAAAGTGGTGTACTTTCTTCATGTATTGTAAACTAAGATAGTGGTGTTGTTGGAACCAAGTTGGTTCATTCAATTAATGTTTTGATGCTAACAAAACTATTTTATGAAAATCACATTTTGACTTAGAAAAAGAATGAAAAATCAGAGGAAGTGAAAAATCAGAGGATGACGTTACCAGAAGATACACCAGAGGATGTCATCAGAGGATGACGTCACCAGAATATATCACCAGAGGATACATCAAGAGGATGTCATCAGAGAATACTAGAAGATATCATCAGAGGATACCGAAAGATACCTCCATAGGATACCAGAGGATCCCATTAGAAGCGAGAATCAGATGATGTCATCAAAAACAAAAAATTAGAGGATATCATCAAAGGCTATAATCAATGACATCATTAGAGGATATGATTCGTTGTCCAGACCCGAAGGAAACTTGGTCTAGAAGGAGACTTGGTCCAGACCAGAAGGAAACCTGGTCCAGAAGGAGACTTGGTCCAGACCAGAAGGAAACATTATCCAGAAGATAACATGGTCCAGATCAGAAGATAACTTGGTCAAGAACAGAAGACATGGTCTAGACCAAAAGGAGACATTATCCAGAAGATAACTTGGTCCAGACCAGAAGATAACATGGTCCATAACAGATGAATTGTTCTAGACCAGAAGATAACATGGTCCACAATAGAAGAATTGGTCTAGGCGTGGTCTAGATCAGAAGATCAAATAGTCCATATCAGAAGATCACATTGTCCATATCAGGAAATAGAATGGTACAGATCAGATCACATGGTCCAGACTTGGTCTAGATCAGCAGATCATATGGTCCAGATTTTAAATCATGATGTAGATCAAGTGAAGACTTGATTAAAACTAGAAGAGGACATGACTGAATTATGAAAGAGATCTGATTGTACGCTTAAGAAGATACGATGGAAATCTGAGCAAAGAAGATATGGTTTGAAAATAAAAGAAACAGGATTAGCAACCAGAATTTTCAAAGGTAATTTGAGCAAGATTTATCTCGAATTTAAGCTTGCACAAAGCCCATATTGCAGCTATAAAAGGAGGCTTCAAGCCGCAACAATATGCACTGAAATACACAAGAACTCAAGCTTACAATTCAAAGTCATATGAGAGTTCAAAAGAGAGAAATACTTGTGCGAAAGAGAAATATGCTATAAGTGTTTTCAAAGAGTGAAAGTCAATGTTATAATCAGATTTCCAGAAGCAACTACTCAAGAAAGTTATTGCAACAATCAGCTTTCCCGAAGCCACTTTGCAAAGTTCCAAACCCTTGTAATCAAACCCGATAGTGGTGTAGATTCCTTCTTCAGTCTGGGGTTGTTAGATTGGTAGGAGAAGACTTGACTTGTAGGGTCAAGGTGTTTTTATCGTTCCTCAAAAGTCTGGGGTTGTCAGGCTATTTGAGAAGACTTGGCTTCTATGGTCAAGGTGTTGTTGTTCCTCAAAAGTTTGGGGTTGTCAGACTGTTTGAGAAGACTGACTTGGAGGGTTAGGTGTTGTAATTCAAAGTGTTTTGAATTAGTGGATTAAAGCCTTCGGAGTGAAGGGACTGGATGTAGCCAAGTTAATGGTGAATTAGGATAAATTGTTGTGTTCTTATGCTGTTATTATCCGCTGCTTAATCTGATTATTTATTCAACAAGTAACTTACATCAACATTCATCAAAAACAGCAAAAATAATTTGAGTTTCGCAAACACAATTCAACCCCCCTTCTTGTGTTTGCACCTTCAATTCGCATCAGAGCTCAGTCTCAAAATTGAGCACTTTACAGTGTTTGAGAAAAGATCCAAGGTATACACATGTCCGGATTCAATGAAGAAGCTACTGGAGGAATCATCAACAGACCACCTCTGTTTGATGGGGAACGGTTCGAGTACTGAAAGGATAGACTGAGGAGTATATTTATTTCATAAGATCCCGAACTTTGCGACTTGGTGGAAGATGGCTATACTGCTCCAGAGGATGCTGATGGTATTGAAATTCCCAGAAAGGAGATGGATGCTGACCTGAAGAAGATGTACAAGATGCATCACAAATCTAGAACGTTCATGATCAATGCAATCACATTCAAGGAATTTGACAAGTGCACCAACAAAGAGACAACAAAGAGCATATATGATAGTCTAACTCTGACGTATGAAGGCAGCAAACAAATTTTAAGAAGCATACGCCAAAATTTTGGTCAAGAAGTACGAGTTGTTCAAGATGGAAGAAGATGAAGACATTGAGGCAATGTTTTCTAGATTCCAAACTCTGGTTTTGGGATTAAGGGTTTTCAAGAAGAGCTACACCACTGTTGACCACGTGAAGAAAATTCTTAGAAGTCTGCCAACCAAGTGAAGACCAAAGATCAAGGCCATACAAGAAGCTAAAGACCTGAATAATCTGAAGCTGGAAGAACTAATCAGCTCCCTCAAGTCACATGAAATTGAGCTAGAAGAAGATGAACCCAAGAAGAAGAACAAAACCCTAACTTTAAAATCCAAACAGAAGAAAGCTCTAAAAGCAAAAGCAGAATCAGAAAACAGTGACTCTGATGACCAGAAACTAGAAGAAGAAGAAATTGCCTTCATAACCAGGAAGGTTGTGAAGATATGGCAAAACAGAAAGAAGAAGTTTCCCTAGAGGTATTCCAAGCAATCCAACAGCAGAAAGGATGAACATGACAAGAAAAGCATCATCTGCTATGGATGCAATGAACCTGGGCACATCAAATCAGAATGCACGTACCTGGAGAAAGGAAAACACTAGCAGAAAAAATCCAGATCCAAGAAGAAAAAATCTGATGGCAACATGGGATGATTCTGATGAATCTTCTGATGATGAAGAAGCAGAATTAGCCATGTTGGCACACATTCATTCTGCCTCTAGATCTAACTCTAGAAGTAAATTAGAAGAAGCAGGATTGGCTCTAATGGCACACATTCATTCTGCCTCTGGATCCGACTATGGAATGGAATCAAAAGAAGCAGAATTGGCTCATATTCATTCTGCCTCTAGATACGACACTGATGTTGTCTCTAGAAGAGAATCAGAAGATAAAGAAGCAGAACTGGCTCTGATGGCTTACACCTGCTCTGCCTCTAGATCCAACCCAGACTCTGATTCTGGAAGTGATTTAGAAACATAATTGGCTATGATGGCTCACTCAAGCTCTACCTCTAGATCCGATACAAACTCTGATCCTAGAAGTGAATCGTCAGAAGATGAAAAAGAGGTATTTTCGGAACTTACCCGATCTAATTTAATCAATGCAATGAATGATATTTTAAATGTCAATAATAAACTGTCTTTAAAACTGAAAATACTTAGGTAAGAAAATACAATTCTAACCAAAGAATTAAATGTTTTAAAGAATCAAAATGCAGAAAGTAAAACAGAAAATACAAACCTTAAAACTGAAATTGCTGGGCGTAAATCTGAAAATATAACTCTAAAAAGTAATCTTTGTTCAACATCAAATATTGTATGTAATACTGATATGCATGAACAAGTGTTACAAGATTTTATGGCTCAAGGAATGGAAAGAAGCAAATATGCTTTTACGATCTATGGGGGTTAGTAACAATGGTAAAAAAGGCTTAGGATTTGATGAATCTGTAATTGCAACTAAACTTATTCCCTCATATGTTTTGTGTCTTAATTGTGCTAAGAAAGGTCACTCAAAATTGTCTTGTCCCATGATACAGTCAAGGAAAGACAAGAAACCTTTCAAGACTAACAAAACTGGATCCAACCAGATTTGGGTACCAAAAGATAAAGTTGTTTATGTTGAAGATGTTCTTAGCAACCAAAGTGAAACACCTATCATGGTGCCTGGCCAATGGATGCTGGCAATATATGAAGGGAAAAAGGTCTATGTTCCAACAGTTACCAAGCAAAAGCAAAGTGACTCTGGTGGAAGAAGAACTGGTAAATACAATGCCTATCAGAACCAATACTATATGAAGAATAGGAAATATCAAAACAGACAAAGGAAGCACACATATCAACAAAACTGGAACTACCAAAAGAAACAGAATTATCACCAGTTCTAGAATTATTAGAGGAACCTGATATATCATCAAAAAGAGAAGAATGAGAATTAGGAGAGTTCTTTAAACACTCCACTAAAATTCAAACCAAGAAGGGAATTCAAAGCCTTTCATCCAAACCATCTAATTACAGAACATACAGATTCAAAATTTGATAATCAGAAACAAGAGGATTTTCAGAGTAAAACTGAAACTGTTGACATAGAGGTTACATCTTACTGTAAATACAATTATTGTTTGATATTTATGTTTACTGTGATAACAAGAAGCTTGATCTTAAAAATCAAAGCTAGATAATTATTCTGGAGGTTTTCAAACTGTCAGAAGAACCAAGTGATCCACGTGATGTGAACACTTCAACAGAAATAGTATTTTAGCGGTTTCCAAAACAAGCAGAAACCACCAGAAGCGGAATTAATGGTTTGGCTGTATTTAGTTCATTTTTAAATTATTTGATTTATATTATGTATATGACAAATTGCTTGACCTGAAAAGTCAAAGCAAGATGAAGTTGGTGTAGGTTAACCAGAACCAGAGGAAACTGATGCTGGTTTACCAGAACCAGAGGAAACCGAAGCTGGTTTACCAGAACTAAAGGAAACTGATGCTGGTTTACCAGAACCAGAGGAAACCGAAGCTGGTTTACCAAAACTAGAGGAAACTGATGCAGGTTTACGAGAACCAGAGGAAGCTAATGCAGGTTTACTAGACCAGAAGCTGATGCAGATCTACCAGAACTAGAAGCTGATGCAGATCTACCAGAACTAGAAGCTGATTTACCAGAATCAGAAGCTGATGCAGGTGTACTAGAACTAGAAGCTGATACAGATCTACTAGAACTAGAACCAGAAGCTTATGCAGGCAAAAGAACTTGAAAAAGCCAAAGCTACACGTAAGAATATGACAAATCTTTAGAGGATAAATCTAGAGATGAGTCAGAAGAAATGAACATTATTGGAACCTGAAGGTGCAAACACGAGAAGTGGGCGTTGAATTGTGTTTGACTAACTTGAATACTTTTTTAGTTTTAAAACAAAACCTATTATGTATGAATTAAAACAGAGTTAGAAGCGGATATAAAGTAAATAAAAACTCAGAATTTTATAAAGTACCACTGACCCTCCAAGTCAGTCTTGTCAAAAAGTCTAACAACCCTAGACTTTTGAGGAAAAGAACCTTTAATCTAATTGCTGAGTAATCTGCTACTCCTTCTGACTCCCTCAGATTGTAGACTCTACTTCAACAATTTAGACCTAATAAAAGGGAAAGAAAAATTTAGAGTACTTGCTTCTAGAAAGCGGATACTCACAATTGACCTCACTGAAAACTCAAGTATTTTGCTTTTGGAAGTGTATGACTCTCAAGTATTTTCAATGCAAAGTCTTCTGCCTTTATCCTCCTTTTATAGATGAAAATCAGGGTCTCTTCCATGATTAAATTCGAGCTGCATCTTGTCTAGATTCTCTTGCAAAAATAACATGGCCAATCGGGTTTCACTTAAATCAAAATGGTATCTTTTTAGCTCCTGATTGCATTTGAAAATTCTGTTGACCAATCTTGTTTCTTTTAATTTCAAACCATATCTTTTTAAGCCTCAGATTGCATTCGAATTTCTCCAAGTCTTCAGTAATTTTTTTTAATCAAAACCGCTTAATACTTTGATCAAATTTCAATCAAAATTTAATCAAGTCTGAAGGTGCAAACACGAGAAGGTGGGGTTGAATTGTGTTTGACTAACTTGAATACTTTTTCTGTTTTTGCAGTTTTAAAACAAAACTTGATGTATGAATAAAATAGAGTTAGCAGCGGATATAAAGTAAAAATTAAAACACAGAATTTTATACTGGTTCACCGTTAACAAGGCTACATCCAGTCCCTTCACCTTGAAGGATTTCACTAATTCAAACCTTGAATAACAACAGTTCCACTGTCCCTCAAAGTCAGTCTTCTCAAACAGTCTTACAACCCTAGATTGTAGAAGGAATTACAACACCTTGAATATAATTACTAAGTAATCTGCTACCCCTTCTAACTCCCTCAGATTGTAGACTCTACTTCAACAACTTAGATCTAACACAAGGGAACGAAAATAACACGAGTGTTTGCTTCTGCAAAGCTGAACTCACAATTAACCTCACTGGAAGTGTATGACTTTTTTGTGATTTTTGATGCTAAGTATTCTGGCTTGAGCCTCCTTTTATAGATGCGAATTAGGGTCTCTTCCAAGCTTAATTTCGAGCTGTATCTTGATGGATTCTCTTGCAAAAATATCTTGACCAATCGGGCTTCACTTAAATAAAAAACATATCTTTTTAAGCTTCGAATTTGCTTTTAAAAATAACTGGCCAATCATGTCTTTAGTTTTTTCCCGCCAACAGCTTCTAAACTCCCATACAACTTCACTTTATTTTTGTAACAAATCCTTTTAATACTTTGATCAAATTAAATTAAATCTCCACCGTTAATCCTCATGATTAAATCTGGACCGTTTGATCTTCTGCGCTAGTCCACATCTGGACCATACTAAGTGATCTGCTGTAACCCTGGACGACACTTTCTGATCTTCAGATCTTCTGATATTCTGATCTCGGCCAACCTGGTCTAGCAAACTGATCTGCTGTGATCCTCTGATCTCGGCCAATGCTGGACCACACATTCTGTCCTTCTGATTTCGGCCAACACTGGGCCATGGTCTGATCTTCTCATCTTGGCCAACACTAGGCTATATACTTAAATCTGGACCATTGATCTGAACATCTTCCCGATCTGGACCAATTCTGGACTGGGTCTGGATTGATCTGAAATTAAATCTGGACAAATAATATTTCAGTCTGGACATTTTACCTTCTGATTTGGATCAGGTCTGGATTAAATCTGGATATCATTTCTTCTGGTCTAGACTTAGTTTCAAACCCTGAACCATGCTATCTTCTGGTCTGGGTCAAATCTGGATTGAATCCCTTGTTCTGGACCCATTAATTTATCCTTTGATTAAGTCTGGATCAAGTCTGGGCTGTTTATCATTTCACTGCCAGGCCATCTTCTGGTCAGAATAACTTCTAGAATAAGTCTGACAAATGATTCCTTCTGGTCTGGATCAAGTCTCCCTCTGGCAGGCTTCCTTCTGGTCTGGTCCAGGTCTCATTCTCACTTTGCTTCCTTCGGATATGGGCCAGCAAAGATATCTTCTGGTGATGTTTTGACATCCTGGAGTATCTTCTGGTACCTTCAGGATTCAATCTCTGGAACCCTTTGATCTTCTGTTTCTGATTACTTCAGCTTCTCGTGGCATTTGATTTAATAATTCAAGGTTGAAATAAGATTACATGGAGTGCTTTTGTAAACATCAAAATCCTAAGTACTTAGAACCAACTTGGTTCCAACAATCTCCCCCTTTTTGATGATGACAAAACCTTAACTTATTTTACTAGTTTATAACTCGAAGACTTGAATTACTCCCCCTCAGACCAATCTATCCCCCTATGTCTGATACTGACTTCTTCTCCTTTTCAACTCCTTCTCTTTTCACTATTTGTTTTCTTCTTTTATTCTCTCTTTCTTTTCTCCCTTCACATAGCCTCTCCCTTTTAACTCCTGTTTTTACTCTTTCTTTTTCTCTCTTTATTTTTCTTTCTCCCTGTTTCCTCTCCTTTTCAACTTCTTCTGTTTTTCACTCTTTCTTTTTCTCTCTCTCCCTAATTCTTCTCCTTTTCAACTCCTTCTCTTTTCATATCTTTCGTTTTCGCTCCTCCATTCTTTTTATCTCTCCTTTTCTACTTATTTCTCCCTTTTCTCTCTCTCTCTCCCCCTTTTTGTCATCAGCCAAAAAGAGGTCCTACTATTTTTGTAATTTTTGTTTTTCTCTTTACAAATTACAGAAAGTAAAAACAGAAAAAAAAATTACATGAAAATTAAAAAAAAACTCCTAAGAAGACTACTTGAGCTAGTCAGATATGGAGACAATGTTGAGATGCTTCTTGTTGAACTGGAACCTATCTTCTGGTAATGCTTTGGTGAAGATATCAGCCATTGATGATCAGTGTCCACAAACTGGATGCTTAAAGTCCCTTTTTGAACATGGTCCCTAATGAAATGGTGTTTTATTTCAATGTGTTTGGCTCTAGAGTGTAAGATAGGGTTCTTGGTTAGGTTTATGGCTGAAGTGTTATCACAGAACAAAAGGATATTGGTTTCAAAGATGTTGTAATCTTCAAGTTGATGTTTCATCCAGAGTAACTGTGAACTGCATCCTGCTGCTGATATATACTTAGCTTCAGCTGTTGACATGGCAATTGTGCTTTGTCGTTTGCTTGACCAAGAGATCAAATTATCACCTAAGAAAGTGTAGTTGCCGCTTGTACCTTTCCTTTCCAGCTTGTCTCCAGCATAGTCGGAATCACAAAAACCTCTGAGTTTGTAGGTGGGGGTTTTCTTGTATAACAGGGTAAGGTTGGTGGTTCCTTTAAGGTATCACAGAATTCGTTTGACAACAGTTAAATGGGATTCCCTAGGGTCACCTTGAAAACGGGCACAGACACAAACACTATACAAGATGTCAGGTCTAGAAGCAGTTAAATAAAGAAGGGATCCAATCATACCTCTGTATGTTTTCTGGTCTACCTTTTGGCTGGTTTCATCTTTCTCAAGTGAGCAGGTTGGGTGCGTGGGGGTGGCCATAGGCTTCCATTCACTCATTTTGTTTAGTGTATTTAGATTGGTGAATGAGTATACCTGATTTACCTTGATGAATCTGAATTCCCACGAAGAACATAAGTTCTCCCATCATGCTCATTTGAAACTCTTTCTGCATTAGGTCTGAAAACTCTTTGCACAAAGTGCCATTAGTACATCCAAAGATGATATCATCAACATAAACTCGAATGATTAAAATATCATTTTTAATGGATTTCCTAAATAGAGTATTATCAATCTGACTGCTATCAAATTCATTCTTAAGGAGAAAGTTACTAAGTCTGTCATACCATGCCATTGGTGCTTGTTTTAAACCATATAAAGATTTTTTAAGTTTAAAAACATGGTCTGGAAAATCAGAATTTTCAAATCCAGGGGGCTGTTTGACATAGACTTCCTCACTTATATAGCCATTTAAGAATGCACTTTTAACATCCATTTGATACAGAATTATATCGTGATTAGCAGCAAATGATAAGAAATTCTAATTGCTTCTAACCTGGCCACTGGAGCAAATGTCTCAGTGTAATCGATACCTTCCTGTTGACTGTATCCTTGAGCTACGAATCGAGGTTTGTTCCTGACCACTTCACCTTTTTCATTGAGTTTATTCCTGAACACCGACTTGGTTCCAATAATTTTTTTGTTTGGTCTGGATATCAGATCCCAAACATCATTCCTTTGAAATTCGTTCAGCTCTTCTTGCATTGCAAGTATCCGACCTTTTACTTCAGATTTGAAGATTTGTCGTATTCTTGCTTGAAGCTTCTGCTTTTTCAAGTTCTTTTGCCTGCAACAGCTTCTGATTTTGATAAATAAACTTCTGGTTCTGGTAAATCTGTAATAGCTTTTGATTCTAATAAATCAGCTTCTGGTTCTGGTAAATCTATAACAGCTTCTGATTCTGGAAAATATCCTGATTTCTCTTCTGACTTATCTTGGCTGTTTCTGACTTGATCAGATTTATCTTTTGAAAATTTGTCATGTGTTGCTGACTTGCTTGTATCCTCTACCTTTCCAGGTACTTCTGTTTCTTCTGCTTCTGCTCCTTTTGGTTCTGTTGAACCTGCACTATCTTTATCTTGCTTTGATTTGTCAAGATCAAGCAGTTTGTCATAACATAATACAAATCAAATAATTTAAAAATGAACTCAGTACAGCCAAACCATTAATTCTGCTTCTGGTGGTTTCTGCTTCTTTTTGAAACCACGCGAATGCTGTTTCTGCTAAAGTGTTCAATTCATGTGAATCACCTAGTTCCTCTGACAATTTGATAACCTGCAGAATACTTATCTAGCTTTCATTTTTTAAGATCAAGCTTCTTGTTATCACAGTAAACATAAATTTCAAACAATAATAGTATTTACAGCAAGATGTAACCTCTATGTCAACAGTTTCAGTTTTACTCTGAAAATCCTCTTGCTTCTGATTTTCAGATTCTGAATCTGTATATTCTGTGATTACATGATTTGGATTAAGGGATTTGAATTCCCTTCCAGGTTTGTAGTCTTGATGAATTTCACTAGAGTTTTTGAAGAACTCTCCTGATTCTGATTCTTTTCTTTCTGCTTTGGCTGATACACCATGTTCCTCTGGTGATTTTGGTAATTATACTGGTTCTGATTCTGGTTCAGGTTCGGGTTCTGGTACTGATTCAGATTCTGGTTCCAGCTCTTGTGCCTCTAATACTTGTTCCAATTCTAGTTCTGGTTCCAGTTCCAGTACCTCTAATACTAGTTCCAGTTCTGGTTCTAGTTCCAGTTCATGTACCTCTGATACTGGTTCTAGTTCTGATTCTGGTTCCAGTTCTTGTTCTGATTCGTGTGATATGTGTGATTTCTTTGATATTTCCTGTTCCTCCTATGATTCTGGTTCTGGTTCTGATAGGTATTGTGTTGGCCAGTTCTTCTTCTACCAGAGTCACTTGGCTTCTGTTTGGTAGATGTTGGAACATAAACCTTCTTCTGCTTGTGCATTGCCAACATCCATTGTCCAGGAACCGTTGTTGGTGTCTCCTTCTGGTTGCTCAGAATATTTGCAACATAGACAATTTGATCTTTTGGTACTCATAACTGATTGCGTCCAGGTTTGTTAGTCTTAACAACTCTCTGATCTTGTTCAGATTTTACCATTGGACAAGATAATTCAGAGTGACCTTTCTTAGTAAAAACATCAGAATGAACAGTTTTAGTATGAGCAATAGTTTCTGTAAAACCAAGACCTCTCTTTCCAATGTTACTGTTTCCATAAATTATAGATGCATATTTACTTCTTTCCATTCCATTAGAAATAAAGTTTTGAAAAAATTGCTTATGCATATCAGATTCACAAACAGTTTTGGAAGTGGAACAAATATTACTTTTGAGAGTTTGGTTTTCAAATTTGAGTCTTGCAACTTCAGTTTGAAAATCCTTGGACTTCTTTGGTTAGATTTTTCTTATCTTCCCTAAGAAATTTTAGTTTTAAAGACATCTTATTGTTTGCATTTAAAAAGTCTTTTAAAGCCTCAGTTAATTCAGATCTAGTGAGATCAGAAAATACCTCACTGTCTTTATCTTCTGCTTCTGTTGCTGAGCCTGAACCGTATCCAGAGCTTGAGTTGGAATGAGCCATCAAAGCCAGAATTTCTCCCTCTGATGTGCTTCCAGACTTGCTTGAATGACTGCTTCAATCATTCTTTCTTCTGCCTACTTTCCTTCCTGAAATCGTGCCTTTATGAAGTCAAGACGCAGACCTGATTTGTGCCATCTTTGCTGTTTCTGCCTCTTCTTCATCAGACGATTCTTCCTCTGATTCTGATGCATCCCAGGCTGCCATCAGACCTTTCTTTCTGAATATGGAATTCTTCTTGTGCTGTTTGCCTTTTTCCAGATTTTTGGACATTCTGACTTGATATGTCCAGGTTCATTGCATCCATAACAGACGATACTCTTCTTGTCAGATTCTTCCTTTCCTTTGTTGTTATGTATCTTCTTGAAGCTTCTTCTCTTCCTGTTTTCCCATATCTTAACCATCTGTTTGGTTAAGTAAGCCATATCATCACAGTCATTGTCGCTATCCTCTGATTCTGATGCTGCCCTTGCAGCTTTCTTCTGTTTCAACTTCAGAGCGAGATTCTTCTTCTTCTTTGGTTCATTTGCTTCTAGTTCTATTTCATGAGACCCGAGTGAGCTGATCAGATCTTCATGTTTTAAGTTGTTCAGATCTTTGGCTTGCTGAACTGCAGTAACATTGGTCTCCACTTGGTTGGTAAGCTTCCAAGAATCTTCTTGACATGATCTACTATTGTGTAGCTTTTCTTCAAGACCTTCAATCCGGATATCAGAGTATGGAATCTGCAGAACATTCCATCAATGTTTTCATCATCTTTCATCTTGAACATCTCATACTGTTTGACCAATATGTTTGCCCTTGCTTCTTGAACTTGCTGGCTTCCTTCATAGGTCAGAACCAGACTGTTGAATATGCTCTTTGCTGTTTCTTTATCTGTGCAACTGTCAAATTCCTTGAATGTGATGGCACTGATCATGATGTTTCTGGACTTGTGATGAAGTTTGTATAATCTGCTCTGGTCTGGTTTCATATCATCCATGTCCAGTTGTTTAGTTGGATCTTCTGGAACAGTAGGTGCAGTGTATCCTTTGACTACGATCTTCCATAATTCTTGATCTTGAGATATGAAGAAACTTCTCATTCTGTCCTTCCAATACTCAAATCTTTCTCCATCAAATAGTGGTGGTCTGTTGATGTTGCCTCCAAATTCTTCTGACATGTTGAACCCTTGGACCTTTCCTCAAACACTGTTAAGTGCTCAGCCTTGAGACCGAGCTCTGATGCCAATTGAAGGTGAAAACACGAGAAGGGGTGTTGAATTGTGTTTGACTAACTTGAATACTTTTTCTGTTTTTGCAGTTTTAAAACAAAACTTGATGTATGAATAAAACAGAGTTAGCAGCGGATATAAAGTAAAAATTAAAACACAAAATTTTATACTGGTTCACAGTTAACGAGGTTACGTCCAGTCCCTTCACCTTGAAGGATTTCACTAATTCAAACCTTGAATTACAACAGTTCCACTGACCCTCCAAGTCAGTCGTCTCAAACAGTCTAACAATCCTAGACTTTTGAGGAATGCAGCACCTTGACTTCCTAAGTCATGTCTTCTCCTACCAATCTGCCAACCCCTAATTGTAGAAGGAATTACAACACCTTGAATCTAATTGCCAAGTAATCTGCTACTTCTTCTGATTCCATCAGATTGTAGACTCTACTTCAACAACTTAGATCTAACACAAGGGAAAGAAAATAACACGAGTGCTTGCTTCTGGAAAGCTGGAACTCACAATTAACCTCACTGAAAACTTGAGTGTTTGCATTGGAACTGTATGACTCTTTTGGGATTTTTGATTCTAAGTATTTTGTCTTCAGCCTCCTTTTATATATGCGAATTAGGGTCTCTTCCAAGCTTAATTTCGAGCTGTATCTTGCTGGATTCTCTTGCAAAAATATCTTGACCAATCGGGCTTCACTTAAATAAAAAACATATCTTTTTAAGCTTCCAATTTGCTTTCAAAAATAACTGGCCAATCATGTCTTTAGTTTCTTCCCGCCCATAGCTTCTGAACTCCCATACGACTTCACTTTATTTTTGTAACAAATCCTTTTAATACTTTGATCAAATTAAATTAAATCTCCACCGTTAATCCTCATGATTAAATCTGGACTGTTTGATCTTCTGCGCTAGTCCACATCTGGACCATACTAAGTGATCTGCTATGATCCTCTGATTTCGGCCAACCTTGGACCACACTTTCTGATCTTTTGATCTTTAGATATTCTGATCTCAGCCAACCTGGTCTAGCAAATTGAACTGTCGTGATCCTCTGATCTCGGCCAATGCTGGACCACACATTCTGTCCTTCTGATTTCAGCCAACACTGGGCCATGGTCTGATCTTCTGATCTCGGCCAACACTGGGCCATATACTTAAATCTGGACCGTTGATCTGAACATCTTCCCTCTTATGTGGACTAATTCTGAACTGGGTCTGGATTTATCAGAAATTAAATTTGGATAAATAATATTTCAGTCTACAAATTTTACTTTCTGATTTGGATCAGGTCTTCTGGTCTGGACATAGTTTCATACCCTGAACCATGCAATCTTCTGGTCTGGATCAAATCTGGATTGAATCTCTTGTTCTGGTGGCATTTGATTTAATAATTCAAGGTTCAAAATAAGATTACATGGAATGCTTTTGTAAACATCAAAATCCTAAGTACTTAGAACCAACTTGGTTCCAACAAAGTCTTCTTCGAATTTTAATCAAGTCCTTTCTAATTTTCTTCATTATTAAAATCTGGACCGTTGTATCTTTTGTTCTCAACCACATATGGACCATACAATCTGATTTGCTGTGATCCTCTGATCTCGGCCAATACTCGACCACATGTTCTGATCTTCTGATCTCACCCAATCACTGATCTTCTGATCTCACCCAATCATTTCTTCTGATCTGGACTTAGTTTTATACTTGAACCATGCTATCTTCTGGTCTGGACCAAATCTGAACCAAGTCATTTGTTCTGGACCAGTTATTTTAAGCTCTGATTAAGCTTGGACTGATTCTTATAATTACTACCAGGCTATCTTCTGGTCAGAATTAATTCTGAACCAAGTCTGACCTATGATTCCTTCTGGTCTGGACCAAGTCTCCCTCTGACAAACTTCCTTCTGGTCTGGACCAGGTCTCCTTCTTGAATCTACTTCCTTCTGGACTTTGCTTCCTTCAACACTGGGCCATGATGGTTAAATCTGGACCATTGATCTGAACATTTTCCCTCTGATCTGGACCAATTTTGGACTGAGTCTTGATTCAACTTAAATTAAATCTGGACTTATGATATTTTAATCTGGACATTTACCTTCTGATATGGATCAAGTCTGGATTAAATCTGGAGAATCATTTCTTCTGATCTGGACTTAGTTTTATACTCTGAACCATGCTATCTTCTGGTCTGGACCAAATCTGAACCAAGTCATTTGTTCTGGACTAGTTATCTGAAGCTCTATTTAAGCTTGGACTGATTCTTATAATTACTACCAGGCTATCTTCTGGTCAGAATTAATTCTGGACCAAGTCTGACTTATGATTCCTTCTGGTCTGGACCAAGTCTCCCTCTAACAAACATCCTTCTGGTCTGGACCAGGTCTCCTTCTTGACTCTACATCCTTCTAGACTCTGCTTCCTTCTGATCTGGGCCAGGAAAGATGTGCTCTGATGATGATATCCTCTGGTATCCTTTGGAGGTGTATCCTCTGGTTCCTTCAGGATGCATCCTCTGGTACCTTCTAGATGCATGATCTGGTGACATTTCTATCCTCTGGTTGCTTCCTCTGGATGTATCTTCTGGTCTGGACCAATTCATTTGTTCTGGACCAGTTATCTGAAGCTCTGATTAAGTTTGCACTGATTCTTATAATTACTACCAGGCTATCTTCTGGTCAGAATTAATTCTGGACCAAGTCTGACTTATGATTCCTTCTGGTCTGGACCAAGTCTCCCTCTGACAAACTTCCTTCTGGTCTGGACCAGGTCTCCTTCTGGACTCTACTTCCTTCTAGACTCTGCTTCCTTCTGATCTGGGCCAGGAAAGATATCCTCTGATGCATCCTCTGGTACCTTCTAGATGCATGATCTGACCTAACCTTCTGGTGACATTTCTATCCTCTGGTTGCTTCCTCTGGATGTATCTTCTGGTGGTGTCATCTTCTGCCTCTGGTGACGTCATCTTCTTGTGCTATTTTATATAATAATTCTAAGTACAAAATAAGATTACATTGAGTGCTTTTGTAAACATCAAAATCCTAAGTACTTAGAACCAACTTGGTTCCAACAGAATCAAGTGGGTTTTTAGAAACAAGCTGAATGAAAAAGGAAAAGTTGTCAAAAACAAGGCACGATGTGTTGCACAAGGATACAGTTAGCAAGAAGGTATTGACTACACTGAAATATTTCCTTCAATGGCCAGGTTAGAAGCTATTCGTATCCTACTTTCCTTTGTTGCTTATAATAACATTTCATTATTTCAAATGGATGTTAAAACTACATTTTTAAATGGTTATATAAGTGAAGAAGTCTATGTTAAACAACCTCCAAGTTTTGAAAGTTCTGAATTTCCAAACCATGGTTTTAAACTTAAAAAAATTTTGTATGGTTTAAAACAAGCACCTAGGGCATGGTATGATAGACTTAGTTAGTTCTTACTAAAAAATAACTTTGAAAGAGGACAAGTAGAAAATACACTTTTTAGAAAATCAATAGAAGATGATATTCTGATTATTCAAATTTATGTTGATCATATTATCTTTGGATCTACTAATGGCACTCTCTACAAAGAATTTTCTAAATTGATGCAGCACGAATTTCAAATGAGCATGACGTGAGAACTTAAGTTCTTCATAGGGATACAAATTTAGCAAAGTCAAAAAGGGTATATTCATCAAAAAAAATATACAAAAGAGCTTATCAAGAAGTTTAAGATGACTGATTGCAAACCTATGGCTACCCCAATGCACCCTACCTACTCACTTGAAAAGGATGATTCAGGCCAAAAGTTGATAAAAAAAAAACCTATAAAGTTCTCAATAACTTTGGATGAAACATTAACTAGAAGACTACAAAATCCTAGAAACCAATGTTCTCATCTATTATGATAACGCTTCTGCTATTTGTCTAACCAAACCACTACCTGAAGATAGCTTTGACTCCATCAAGAAAAACCTAAACCTTACATTCCTTACCTGAAGATAGTTTGATTTTTAACGTTAGTTTTTTTTATTATTTTCTTGTAATTTAATATGTTCATGTTATTCAAAATGAATAAAAAAAAGAAGATGAAAAAAATAAATAAATAAAATTCAGAGGATCTCCTTTATTCCTTCATTCCTTTTTGTCTAATGACAAAAGGGGGAGAAGATGTATTTGATAAAGTAATAGAAAATCTGGGACATTAGACTTAGGGGGAGAAAAATAATTGGAGCTTAATCTTAGGGTGAGTCAAAGTCAAAAGAAAGAAAAATAATTATAAAAAATACAAAGTTTAGTTATGATAAAAAAGGGCGAGATTTTGGGAACCAAGTTGGTTGTTTCAATTAAAGTTTTGATGTTAACAAAAGTATTTTATGAAAATCACATTTTGACTTAAAAGAAGAATGAAAAATCAGAGGAAGTGAAAAATCAGAGGATGACGTCACCAGATGATGTCATCAGAGGACGACGTCACTAGAGGATGATGTCACCAGAAGATACAAATCAGAAGATATCACCAGAGGATATCAAAGTCACCAGAAGATTATTGGAACCAAGTTGGTTCTAAGTACTTAGGATTTTGATGTTTACAAAAGCACTCCATGTAATCTTATTTTGAACCACGAATTATTATATTAAATGCCACCAGAAAATGAAGTTTCCAGAGCTAGAAGATGAAGACACTAGAAAATGCATCCAGAAGGTACTAGAGGATGCATCTTGGAATTACCAGACAGTATCTTTGCTGGCCCAGATCAGAAAGAAGCAAAATCAGAAGCAGACCTGGACTAGACCAGAAGGAAGCCTGCCAGAGGGAGACTTGATCCAGACCAAAAGGAATCATAATTCAGACTTAGTCCAGAAGTTATTCTGACCAGAAGATGGCCTGGCAGTGAAATGATAAACAGCCCAGACTTGATCCAGACTAAATCAGAGGATAAGTTAATGGGTCCAGAACAAGAGAATCAATCCAGATTTGACCCAGACCAGATGATAGCATGGTTCAGGGTTTGAAACTAAGTCCATACCAGAAGAAATGATATCCAGATTTGATCCATAACTGATCCAAAACAGAAGGTAAAATGTCCAGAGTGAAATATCATTTGTCCAGATTTAATTTTAGTTTAATCCAGACCAAGTCCAGAATTGGTCCAGATCAGAGGGAAAATATTCAGATCAATGGCCCTGATTGAAGTATATGGCCCAGTGTTGGGCGAGATCAGAAGATCAGACCATGGCCAGTGTTGGCCAAGATTAGAAGGTCAGAATGTGTGGTCCAGCATTGGTCGAGATCAAAGGATCACCGCAGATCAGTTTGCAAGTCTAGGTTGGCCGAGATCAGAAGATCAGAAAGTGTGGTCCAGGGTTGGCCGAAATCAGAGGATCACAAAAGATCACTTTGTATGGTCCAGATGTGGATGAGAGCAGAAGATCAAACGGTCTAGATTTAATCATGAGGATTAACAGTGGATTTTGAATTAAATTTGATCAAAGTATTAAAAGGATTTGATTCATAAATAAAGTGAAGTCTTGTGGAATTAAGAGGTTGTTGGCGGGAAGAAACTAAAGACATGATTGGGCAGTTATTTTTGAAAGGCAATCTGGAGCTTAAAAAGATATGTCTTTTATTTAAGTGAAGCCCGATTAGTCAAGATGTTTTTGCAAGAGAATCCAGCAAGATGCAGCTAGAAATTAAACTTGGAAGACACCCTAATTCGCATCTATAAAAGGAGGGTCAAGGCAGAATACTTAGTATCGAAAATCACAAAAGAGTCATACACTTCCAAAAGCAAACACTCAAGTTTTCAGTGAGGTTAATTGTGAGTTCCAACTTTGCAGAAGCAAGTACTCGTGTTATTTTCTTAACAGTGTTTGAGGAGAGGTCCAAGGGGTTCAACATGGAAAAATCCAGAGATGATTTGGCAGGCAACATGAACAGACCACCACTGTTTGATGGAGAAAGGTTTGAGTATTGGAAGGGCAGAAGGAGAAGTTTCTTCATATCTTAAGATCCTGAATTATGGACGATGGTAGTCAAAGGATACACTGCACCTACTGTTCCAGGAGATCCAACTAAAGAACTGGACATGGATGATATGAAACCAGACCAAAGCAGATTATACAAACTTCATCACAAGTCCAAAAACATCATGATCAGTGCCATCACATTCAAGGAATTTGACAGTTGCACAGATAAAGAAAAAGCAAAAAGCATATTCGACTGTTCGGTTCTGACCTACGAAGGAAGTCAGGAGGTTCAAGAAGCAACGGCTAACATATTGGTCAAACAGTATGAGATTTTCAAAATTGAAGATGATGAAAACATCAATGGAATGTTCTGTAGATTCCAGACTCTGATATCTGGACTGAAGGTCTTGAAGAAAAGGTACACAACAGCAGATCATGTCAAGAAGATTCTAAGAAAGTTACCAACCAAGTGGAGACCAATGGTTACTGCAGTTCAGCAAGCCAAAGATCTGAATAACTTAAGACTTGAAGATCTGATCAGCTCACTCAGGTCTCATGAAATAGAACTAGAAGCAGATGAACCAAAGAAGAAGAAGAATCTGGCCCTGAAGGCGAAACAGAAGAAAGCTGCAAGGGCAACATCAAAATCAGAGGATAGCGACAGTGACTGTGATTGTAACACCCCGAGTTTAAAACACAGCGCGGGTGTATTTTTTTTTTTCAACCGAAAAAAATAAATGAATTTTCGGAATTTAATTCAAAGGAATTAAAATAAGATTAAGTCATTTCTTAAAATAATTTGTCGTAATCCAAAATATATCAAAATAAAGATACATCCAAAGGCTGTATCGTGGACCCACCAAAATATTATTAGAGTGCGGAAAAGTTTAGCGGAAAAGATATACAATAATTCCCAAAATAAAACATTACATTCCCAGAGCTCAAGACCCTATACAACAAGTCTAAACTGATCATGCACTAAAGCTATAGTAGCAAGTGATTTTCTTCGCCTCTTCTACAAGTCTCGTCTTCGCCCCAGCTGTCCGTCTCTTTGTGTTGTCCACGATTATTCCGTACGTGAATATCAAGGAAAACTAACGACGTCTCCGTCGTTAGTGTAACCGTCGAAGGGACGAGTTCGGGTATCATCTGAGGGCAAAGCCCAATTTTCCACAATAATACTAAAGGTTCACCGACCGAAATTAACAAATACCACATAGCATTTATGTCAATAATAACAAGCATATTCATGGCATGTTATATAACAACGATGATAAATAAGGATTCTCATTATGTAATTACATGACATTTATACCTTTTCAAACAGCAACCAATTTGATACGAAAATCATGTTGTTAGTACAAATATCAATTCAGCAATCACACCAATTCATCAGAAATTCAAATTTCATATAGTACTTACACACATCGATTTCCACCCGTCAACATCATGTCAATCATAATTCACTGGTCGACCACCCCGATGCAATATGTATATGCCAATGTACTCAACTTCTTGGAATTACCAAGGTGCAGTCGCTCACAGACCAGCACACGTACAGTCTCTCACGGACCAGCACGATTTATATAAGTTAGACTTTAATGGCCCACATGACCATGGTGCAATCTCTCACAGATCAGCACCAGTGCAGTCGCTCACAGACCAGCACGTTTTACGCATACCAAGGTACAGTCGCTCACAGACCAGCACTCATGCAGTCGCTCACAGACCAAAACATTTCACGTATGTTAGCCTCTCACAGGCCAGAACATACAGAAGTTAAATCCTCGCACGGATAGAATGGACCACCACGAACACGCGGCCATTCCTGTAGCCCATCACGGTGGTTACTACTTAACTTCGCGGACCATCACAGTTACCACATTACTTTGTGGCCCATCGCGGTCACCACCTGACTATGCAATGCATGGACATGTAATGTTTTCTCTTCACTGAAAACAGTATGCAAACATCCGCAAAAATTCAGCCATTCCATCACTTCCTCCAAATCTTCTCAACTCAAATAATTTCATTATCATCACATCAACAAAGAATTCAAGAACCTCATTATCACCACCTCAAACTATCTCAAAAACTTGATTTTAATTCATCACAAGTCTTCCCAATGTTTCCCCAACTCTTAAAGTTCATAAACACATGTTTAAAACTAAGATTTCTGAAAAAGAACAGTTTGTATTCGAATATAGCTTCCTTCTATTCGAATACAGAAGCTAAAACAGTACAAAATCAACACTTTGTATTCGAATACAGCTTCCTTGTATTCGAATACAGAAGCTAAAACAGTGCAAAGTCAACATTTTTCACCACATCAATTAAGAATTCAAAAACCTCATTATCACTACCTCAAACCATCTCCAAAACTCCATTTTAATTCATCACAAACCTTCCCAATGTTCCCAACTCTTAAAGTTTATAAAACAATGTTTAAAACTTGAGTTTCTGAAAAAAAATTGATCTATATTCGAATACAGCTCCCTTGTATTCGAATACAGAAGCTAAAATAGTGAAAAATCAGCATTCTGTATTCGAATACGAGGGTGTTGTATTCGAATACAGATGCGAATACAGTGGCAAAAATGGCAATGTTGTATTCGAATACGACAGGGTCGTAGCCGAATACAGATGCTAAGTCGGAAGCAAAAATCCCTTATCTATATTCGAATACCGAGGCCCGTATTCGAATACATGTTCAAAAATCTGAATAAAACAGAAGCTTTGCAGGATTGTATTCGAATACACCTTCGAATTCAGTGAAATTTTCCAGAAAACTTCAACACATTTTCAAACTTTTTCCTTTGAAAAACCAACACAACACCAAAACAGATTCACCACTCTTTTGAACCACAAAACTCAGAGTTTTTCTCAGCACTTATAAATGTTTCTACTCATCAACACAGCAACAACAGATTTTCAAAACACCTCCACCCATTTTAAAAATCCTTTTTTCTTAAAAACCACCACTAACGCAACAACAACAGATTTTTTTCCAGAACACCTTCATCCATTTTAAAATCCTTTTTCTTTTGAAAAACCCCTATCAACACCAGATTGTTAACAAAACACAGCAGAAACCAAATTTGTTAACAACACAACAGAAAACAGAATCACCAAAACCAGAATAACATCACAGTTTTCTTTATTCACCAAAACAGAAAGTCAACCACCAAATAGTATAGCACAAACCACTCATGCATTTGGATCATCCCCAAAACAACATGCAAGGCATTTTTCAGCTTTCCCACACAAACAAAACAGCGTTGCTGTATCAGCCAAAGCAGCAAACATCACAGATCATTAAAACACAGAATGCATTTTTCGCATTTTATAACAACATGCACAATAGTTTCATTTTTCAAACCAGAAACTCAAATATAATCACACATCAATCATGCATTTACAGCCCTAAAATGCAAACTAGAAAGTGGAAGGTGCCCCTTACCTCTGTTACGTTTCCTGCGCTCGTTTATGCTACCACGACAATGTCATCGAAACTACCGTTCGCGTTCTCCACTACGAAAGTTAGTTCCCTAGCTCCGTAACGATGAGGGGAACAACTTTTGTACTGGACACTATCTGGTTTGGTGCTTGGATTTCCAAGTAATCTCACTTTTGAGGATGCTCTTTTTTTTTTTTACCAACAGAAAACAGAATGGGGAGAAGAAGAAGAAGGGTACTGTCGCATGCAGTAAGGAAGGAGGGAAAATGTTTTCTACCTTCTTTCCTTGCCTCTCACTCATATATATAGGCATATATGTGTGCCACCTCATCCAACAATAATATTATAATATTGCTTGATCATCATGTACTTAACCACTCTCGTCGTAATTAACAGATACTTCTTAATTAACTTCCCGATAGTTAATTACTCGTAATTAAATTTAATTTATCCTTCATCCAATAATTTTAATTCAATCTCCAAAATAAATCTTTGTTATATATATTTTTACACCAAATATACATATATTAAATATTTTACAATTATTCCCCAAAATACACTTAATATTAAATCCATAATTTAATTTTAAATTTACGGTCTTACAATGATGATATGGCTTACTTAACCAAACAGATGGTTAAGATCTTGGAAAACAGGAAGAGGAGAAGCTTCAAGAAGAAACATAACAACAAAGGAAAGTAAGAATCTGAAAAGAAGAGTATCGTTTGTTATGGATGCAATGAACCTTTACATATCAAGTCAGAATGTCCAAATCTGGAAAAAGGCAAACAGCACAAGAAGAGTTCCAGATTCAGAAAGAAGGGTCTTAGGGCAGCCTGGGATGCATCAGAATCAGAGGAAGAATCGTCTGATGAAGAAGAGCCAGAAACAGCAATGATGGCACACATCAGGTCTGCCTCTGGACTTCATAAAGGCAAGAATTCAGGAAGGAAAGCAGGCAGTAGGAAGAATGATCAAAGCAGTCATTCAAGCAAGTCTAGAAGCACATCAGTGGGAGCAATTCTGGCTCTAATGGCTCATACAAACTCAAGTTCTGAATACAGCTCAGGCTCTGGAACAGATTCAGAGGATGAAGACGATGAGGTATTTTTTAATCTCTCTAAATCCGAGTTAATCGATCCTTTAAAATATTATTTAAATGCAAACAATAAGATGGAAATTCTGACCAAAGAAGTCCAAGTTTTAAAGAATCGAAATTCTGAGTATGCAATTGAAAACAAGGATTTTAAAACTGAAGTTGCAAGACTCAAATCTGAAAACCAAACTCTCAAAAGTGATATTTGTTCCACTTCCAAAACTGTTTGTGAATCTGATATGCATGACCAATTTTTTCAAAACATTATTTCAAATGGAATGGAAAGAAGTAAATATGCACCTATGATTTATGGAAACAGTAACATTGGAAAGAGAGGTCTTGGTTCTACAGAAACTATTGCTGAAACTAAAACTGTTCATTCTGATGATTTATGTATTGTTTGTGCTAAGAAAGGTCACTCTGAATTATCTTGTCCAATGGTAAAATTTGAACAAGATCAGAGAGCTATTAAAACTAACAAACCTGGACCCTATCAGTTCTGACTACCATAAAGATCAAATTGTCTATGTTGCAGATATTCTGAGCAACCAGAAGGAGACACCAACAATGGTGCCTGGACAATGGATGTGGGCAATGCACAAGCAGAAAAAGGTTTATGTTCCAACATCTACCAAACAGAAGCCAATTGACTCTCGTAGAAGAAGAACTGGTCAACACAATACCTATCAGAACCAGAACCAGAATATAGGAGGAATAGGAAATATCAAAGAAATCACACATATCACACAAATCAGAATCGGAACTGGAACCGGAATCAGAACTAGAACCAGTATCAGAGGCACAGGAACTAGAACCAGAACCAACACTGGAACCAAAATCAGAACTGGAACCAGAACCAGAACTAGAACCAGTATCAGAGGCATAGGAACTGGAACCAGAATCAACACTAGAACCATAATGAGAATCAGTACCAGAACCCGAACCAGAACCAGAACTAGAACCAGAACCAGAATCAGTATAATTACCAGAATCACCAGAAGAACATGGTGTATCAGCCAAAGCAGAAAGAGAAGAATCAGAATCAGGAGAGTTCTTCAGACACTCCAGTGAAATTCATCAAGACTACAAACCTGGAAGGGAATTCAAATCCCTTAATCCAAACCATGTAATCACAAAACATACAGATTTGAAATCTGAAAATCAGAAGCAAGAGGATTTTCAGAGTAAAACTGAAACTGCTGACATAGAGGTTACATCTTGCTGTAAATAATATTATTGTTTGATATTTATGTTTATTGTGATAACAAGAAGCTTGATCTTAAAAATCAAAGCTAGATAAGTATTCTGCAGGTTTTCAAACTGTTAGAGGAACCAGGTGATTCACACGAATTGAACAGTTCAGCAGAAACAGCATTCCAATGGTTTCAAAAACAAGAAGAAACCACCAGAAGCATAATTAATGGTTTGGTTGTATTTAGTTCCATTTTAAATTATTTGATCTATATTAATGGTTTGATATATATTGATTATTCAAGTTTAGGTTGATGATATCCTTTTTGGATCCACTAATGGCACTTTGTGCAAGGAGTTTTCTGAGCTAATGCAAAAAGAGTTCCAAATGAGCATGTTGGGAGAACTTAAGTTCTTCGTGGGAATTCAGATTCACCAAGGTAAATCAAGCATACTCATTCACCAATCTAAATACACTAAAGAACTTCTTAAAAAGTTCAAAATGAGTGAATGTAAGTATATGGCCACCCCCATGCACCCAACCTGCTCACTTGAGAAAGATGAACCCAGCCAAAAGGTAGACCAAAAAACATACAGAGCTGACCCTAGGGAATCCCATTTAACTGTTGTCAAACGAATTCTGAGATACCTTAAAGGAACCACCAACCTTACCCTATTATACAAGAAAACCGTCACCTACGAACTTTGAGGTTTTTGTGATTCCAACTATGCTGGAGACAAGCTGGAAAGGAAAAGTACAAGCGGCAACTGCACCTTCTTAGGTGATAATTTGATCTCTTGGTCAAGCAAAAGACAAAGCACCATTGCAATGTCAACAGTCGAAGCTGAGTATATATCAGCAGCAGGATGTAGCTCACGGTTAATCTGGATGAAACACCAACTTGAAGATTACAACATCTTTGAAACCAATATCCTTTTGTTCTGTGATAACACTTCATCCATAAACCTAACCAAGAACCCTATCTTACACTCTAGAGCCAAACACATTGAAATAAAACACCATTTCATTAGGGACCATGTTCCAAAAGGGACTTTAAGAATCCAATTGGTGGACACTGATCATCAATGGGTTGACATCTTCACCAAAGCATTACCTAAAGACAGGTTCGAGTTCATCAAGAAGCATCTCAACATTATCTCCATATCCGACTAGCTCAAGTAGTCTTCTTAGGAGTTTTTAATTTTCTTGTAATTTTAATTTTATGTCTTTTATTTTTTGTTTTTAATTTCTGTACTTTGTAAAGATAAAAAACAAAAATACAAAAATAGTAGGACCTCTTTTTGGCTGATGACAAAATGGGGAGAGAGAGAGAAAAAGGAGAAATAAGTAGAAAAGGAGAGCTAAAAAGAAAGGAGGAGTTAAAAAGAAAGAGATGAATAGAGAAGGAGTTGAAAAGGAGAAGAAACATGGAGACAGAAAAAGAAAGAGTGAAAAAGAGAAGAAGTTGAAAAGGAGATGAAACAGGGAGAGAGAGAGAAGGAGTTGAAAGGAAAGTCAATGTGAAGAGAGAAAAGAAAGAGCGAATAAAGAAGGAGTTGAAAAGGAGAGGAGAAGAAAGAAAAGAAAGAGTGAAAAGAGAAGGAGTTGAAAAGGAGAAGAAAAAGTCAGTATCACACTTAGGGGGAGAGATTGGTCTGAGGGGGAGTAATTCAGGTCTTCGAGTTATAAGCTAGAAAAATAAGTTAAGGTTTTGTCATCATCAAAAAGGGGGAGATTGTTGGAACCAAGTTGGTTATAAGTACTTAGGATTTTGATGTTTACAAAAGCACTCCATGTAATCTTATTTTGAACCTTGAATTATTACATTAAATGCCACCAGAAAATGAATTATCCAGAGGCAGAAGATGAAGACACTAGAAAATGCATCCAGAAGGTACTAGAGGATGCATTCTAGAAATTACCAGAGGATATCTTTGCTGGCCCAGATCATAAGGAAGCAATATCAGAAGGAGACCTAGACCGGACCAGAAAGAAGCCTGCCAGAGGGAGACTTGATCCAGACTAGAAGGAATCATAATTCAGACTTAGTCCAGAAGTTATTCTGACCAGAAGATTGCCTGGCAGTGAAATGATAAACACCTCAGACTTAATCAGAGGACAAGTTAATGGGTCCAGAACAAGAGAAGCAATCCAGATTTGACCCAGACCAGAAGATAGCATGGTTCAGGGTATGAAACTAAGTCCAGACCAGAAGAAATGATCTCCAGATTTGATCCAGAACTGATCCAAAACAGAAGGTAAAATGTCCATACTGAAATATCATTTGTCCAGATTTAATTTCAGTTTAATCCAGACCAAGTCCAGAATTGGTCCAGATCAGAGGGAAGATATTCAGATCAATGGTCCAGATTTAAGTATATGGCCCAGTATTGGCCGAGATTAGAAGATCAGACCATGGCCCAGTGTTGGCCAAAATTAGAAGGTCAGAATGTGTGGTCCAGCATTGGCCGAGATCAGAGGATCATAGCAGATCAGTTTGCAAGTCCAGGTTGGCCGAGATCAGAAAGCGTGGTCAAGGGTTGCCCGAAATAAGAGGATCACAGCAGATCACTTATTATGGTCCAGATGTGGATGAGAGCAGATGATCCAACGGTCCAAATTTAATTATGAGGATTAACGGTGGAGATTTAATTAAATTTGATCAAAGTATTAAAAGGATTTGATTCAAAAATGAAGTAAAGTCTTGTGGAATTCAGAAGCTGTTGGCGGGAAGAAACTAAAGACATGATTGGCCAGTTATTTTTGAAAGGCAATCTGGAGCTTAAAAAGATATGTTTTTTATTTAAGTGAAGCCCGATTGGTCAAGATATTTTTGCAAGAGAATCCAGCAAGATACAGCTAGAAATTAAGCTTTGAAGATACCCTAATTCGCATCTATAAAAGGAGGCTCAAGGGAGAATACTTAGTATCGAAAATCACAAAAGAGTCATACACTTTCAAAAGCAGACACTCATGTTTTCAATGAGGTTAATTGTGAGTTCTAGCTTTCCAGAAGCAAGCACTCGTGTTATTTTCTTTCCCTTGTGTTAGATCTAAGTGGTTGAAGTAGAGTCTACAATTTGAGGGAGTCAGAAGGTGTAGCAGATTACTTGGCAATTAGATTCAAGGCGTTGTAATTCCTTCTACAATATGGGGTTGTCAAATTGGTAGGAGAAGACTTGACTTGAGAAGTCAAGGTGTTGTATTCCTCAAGAGTCTAGGATTGTTAGACTGTTTGAGAAGACTGACTTGGAGGGTCAGTGGAACTGTTGTAATTCAAGGTATGAATTAGTGAAATCCTTCAAGGTGAATAGACTGGACGCAGCCTCGTTAACGGCGAACCAGTATAAAATTCTGTGTTTTTATTTTTACTTTATATCCGCTGCTAACTCTGTTTTATTCATACAACAAGTTTTGTTTTAAAACTGCAAAAACAGAAAAAGTATTCAAGTTAGTCAAACACAATTCAACCCCCTCTTCTCGTGTTTGCACCTTCAAAGATGTCATCAGAGGATGACGTCACCAGAAGATATAAATGTCACCAAAAGATACGGCTAGAAGATATCACCAGAGGATACATCCAGAGGATGTCATCAGAGGATACCAGAAGATATCATCAAAGGATACCTCCAGAAGTTACTAGAAGATACCTCTAGAGGATACCAGAAGATACATCCAAAGGATACAAGAGGATATCACCAGAGGATCCCGTCAGAAGTTCATCAAAAGCAAACAATTTGAGGATATCATCAATCAGAGGATATCATTAAAGGCAAGAATCAATGACATCATCAGAGGATATCATTCTTGGTCCAGACCAGAAGGAAACTTGGTCCAGACCAGAAGGAAACTTGGTCCAGACCAGAAGGAAACTTGGTCTAGAATGAGACTTGGTCCAGACCAGAAGGAAACATTATCTAGAAGATAACATGGTCCAGATCAGAAGATAACTTTGTCCAGAACAGAAGACATGGTCGAGACATGGTCCAGACTAGATGGAAACATTATCCAGAAGATGACATGGTCCAGATCATAAGATAACTTGGTCCAGATTAGAAGACATGGTCCAGACCAGAAGATAGCATGGTCCAGAATAGAAGAATTGGTCCACACCAAAAGATAGCATAGTCTAGAATAGAAGAATTGGCCCAGATCAAAAGATCACATAGTCCAGATCAGGAAACAGAAGGGTACATATCAGATCACATGGTCTACACTTGGTACAAATCAGCAAATCATACAGTCCAGATTTTAAATCATGATGCAGATCAAGTGAAGACTTCATTAAAATTAGAAGAGGACTTGACTGAATTTTGAAAGAGATCTGATCGTAGGCTTAAGAAGATTTGATTTAAAAAATCAAATAAGACCTAAAGGAAATACGAAGGAAATCAGAGCAAAGAAGATATGGTTCGAAATTAAAAGAAAAAGATTGGCCAATAGAATTTTTAAAGCTTGAACAAAGCCCATATTGCAGCTATAAAAAGAGGCTTTAGGCCTCAATAATATGCATTGAAATACACAAGAACTCAAGCTTACTATTCAAAGTCATCCGAGAGTTCAAAAGAGAGAAATACATGTGCGAAAGAGAAATATGCTCTAAGTGTTTTCAGAGAGTGAAAGTCAATGTTATAATCAGCTTTCCAGAAGCAACTACTCAAGAAAGTCATTGCAACAATCAGCTTTCCAGAAGCAACTTTGCAAATTTCCAAACCCTTGTAATCCAACCCGATAGTGGTGTAGATTCCTTCTTCAATATGGGGTTGCTAGAAAGGTAGGAGAAGACTTGACTTGTTGGGTCAAGGTGTTGTTGTCGTTCCTCAAAAGTATGGCGTTGTTAGGCTGTTTGAGAAGACTTGCCTTGTAGGGTCATGGTGTTGTTGTTCCTCAAAAGTCTAGGGTTGTTAGGCTGTTTGAGAAGACTGGCTTGGACGGTCAGGTGTTGTAATTCAAAGTCTTTTGAATTAGTGTATTAAAGCCTTCGAAGTGAAGGGACTGGATGTAGCCAAATTAATGGTGAACCAGGATAAATTGTTGTGTTCTTATGTTGTTATTATCCACTGCTTAATCTGAATATTTATTCAACAAGTAACTTACATCAACATTCATCAAAAACAGCAAAAAGAATTCGAGTTTGGCAAACACAACTCAACCTCTCCTTCTCGTGTTTGCACCTTCAGGTGTGCTATCTCATAGAGAGTGTTAGAAGTTTGTAATAGAAGTCTTAGAGTTAGACTTGTGTACACTTTGTTATAAGAGGAACCACGATAAATTCTGTGTTTTTTAATTTTCTACCATTTACATTTTACTTCACTAAACATAATTAGAAAAATAATCCACTAAGTCTCTAAAAACCAGAAAATTTCTAAACACCTAATTCACCCCCCCCCTCTTAAGTGCGCCTCTGAACTTACACTAAAATCCTAATTCTTTGAAACTTATACACTTATTAGACGAAATACATTGGCTAACAAACCAAGTGGAATAGAAAAACCCATTTAATGACTAAAATAATCTAAAATATTGATGCATTGAAACTAATGCATTTATTAGACTAACTAGATTGCTTAAGAACCAAAATAGAGAAGAATAAACTTTGTAAAAACCAAAATGACCTTAGAATAAACCTAGTTAAAACAAAAATGACCTAAAATCTTAATCCATTGACACTAATGCACTTATTAGACTAACTACATTGACAAAGAACCGAAATGGACTACAATACACCTAGTAAATGTTGGAACCAAGTTGGTTCTTTCAATCAAAGTATTGTTGTTAACAAAAGTATTTTATGTAAACTGTATTTTGACATAGAAGAACAAATCAGAGGCTATGCAAAATCAGAAGATGACACCACTAGTTTCAGCCAGAGGAAAAATATAGAGGGTACCAGAGGATGCATCCAAAGGATACTAGAGGATACACCTCCAAAGCATATAAGAGGATATATTCAAAGGGAAGGAAAAATAAGATCATGAGAGGATATCTTTCTTGGCCCAGATCTGAAAAAGAAGCAGAGTCTAGAAGGAGACCTGGTGCAGACCAGAAGGAAGCTTGTAAGAGGGAGACTTGGTCCAAACCAGAAGGAAACATAAGTCATACTTGGTCCAGAATTAATCCTGACCTGAAGATAGCATGGTCGTGAATATAAGACTCAGTTCAGACATAATCCTGACTTGGTCCAGAGCAGAAGATAACTGGTCTAGAACAAATGACTTGGTCCAGACCAGAAGATATAAATGTCCAGAGTAAAAGATCAATATCAGAGGATAAATGTCCAGATTAAAAGATCAATATCAGAGAATAAATGTCCAGATAAAAAGATCTATAACAGAGGTTAAATGTTCAGATTAAAAGATCAATATCAGAGGATAAATGTCCAAATTAAAAGATCAATATCAGAAGATCACAAAATTTTACATATTAGCTCACATGGTCCAGTGTTGGCCGAGATCAGAGGATCACATAATTGGTACATATCAGATTACATGGTCCAGAATTGGTCGAGATCAAAGGATCACATAAATGGTACAGATCAGCTCACATGGTCCAGTGTTGGCCGAGATTAGAGGAGCACATAATTTGTACAAATCAAATCACATGGTCCAGAATTGGTCGAGATTAGAGGATCACAAAATTGGTACAGATCAGATTATATGGTCCAGAGTTTGCCGAGATAAGAGGATCATACAGTCCAGATTTTAATTATGATGAAAATCAGTGAAGACTTGATTAAAATTCGAAGAAGACTTGATAAAATTTTGATAGAAATTTGATCAAAGTATTAAGGGGATTTGATTCAAAAATTCAATGAAGACTTGAAGAAATTCGAAGGCAATTTGAAGCTTAAAAAGATATGGTTTGAAATTAAAAGAAACAAGATTGGTCAACAGAATTTTCAAATGCAATTTGAAGCTAAAAAGATACGATTTTTATTTAAGAGAAACAGGATTGGCCAATAGTATTTTCAAAGGAAATCTGAGCAAGATCTATTTCAAATTTAAGCTTGGATAAAGCCCTATTTGCAGCTATAAAACGAGGCTTCAGGCAGCAGCGTCAAGCATAAGAAAACACAAGAACTCGAGCTTCATATTCAACACAATCTGAGAGTTCAAAAGGGAAAATCACTTGAGTGCAAAAGCAATATTTTCTAAGTGTTTTTGAGAGAGAAATTCAGTGCAACAATCAGCTTTCCAGAAGCAACAAAAGTGTGCAATAATCATCCCATCAATCAGCTTTCAAGAAGCAAGGTTGCAGAGTTCCAACCTCTGTAATCTAACCCGATAGTGGTGCAAATTCCTTCTTCAATTTTGGGTTGTCAGGTTGGTAGGAGAAGACTTGACTTGTAGCGTCAAGGTGTTGTTTTCGTTCCTCAAAAGTCTGGGGTTTTTAGGCTGTTTGAGAAAATTGACTTGGAGGGTCAGGTGTTATAGTTCAAAGGTTTTGAATTAGTGGATTAAAGCCTTCAGGATGAAGGGACTGGATGTAGCAAAGTTAATGGTGAACCAGGATAAATTGCTGTGTTCTTATGTTGTTATTATCCGCTGCTAAGTCTGATCAATTATTCATCCGATAACTCGCATCAACATTCAACAAAACAGCAAAAGAGTTCAAGTTTGACAAACACAATTCAACCCCCCATTCTTATTTTTCACCTTCAATTGGCATCAGAGCTCGGTCTCAAGACTGAGCACTTTATAGTGGTTGAGGAAAGATCCACGGGTTCAACATGTCTGGAATCACTGAAGAAGCTATTGGAGGAAACATCAACAGACCACCTATGTTTGATGGGGAACGGTTCGAGTACTGGAAGTACAGGCTGAAGTGTTTCTTTTTCTCACAAGATCCTGAACTTTGGGACACGGTGGAAGATGGCTATACTGCTCCAATTGATGCTGATGGTGTTAAAAAGCTGATCAGAAGAAGATGTTTAAGTTACATCACAAATCTAGAACGTTCATGATCAATGCAATCACATTCAAGGAGTTTGACAAGTGCACTAACAAAAAAACAGCAAAGAGCATCTATGATAGTCTGGTTCTGACTTACAAAGGCAGCAAGCAAGTTCAAGAAGCAAAGGCCAACATTCTAGTCAAGAAATACGAGCTGTTCAAGATGGAATAAGATGAAGAAATTGAAGCAATGTTTTCCAGATTTCAGACTCTGGTGTCAGGATTAAGAGTACTCAAGAAGAGCTATACCACTTCTGACCACGTGAAGAGAATCCTTAGAAGTCTGCCAACGAAGTGGAGACCAAAGGTCACTGCCAGACAGGAAGCAAAGGACTTGAACACTCTGAAGCTGGAAGAATTAATCAGCTCCCTCAAGTCACATGAATTAGAGCTTGAAGAAGATGAACCAAAGAAGAAGAATAAAACCCTATCCTTAAAGTCCAAACAAAAGAATGTTCTAAAAGCAGAAGTAGAAAAAGAATCAGAATATGAATAAGCAGAACTGGCTTTGATGATTTACACCAGCACTGCCTCAAGATCCAACATAGACTCTGATTCTGGAAGTGAATCAGAAACAAAACTGGCTCTGATGGCTCACACAGGCTCTGCCTCTGGATCCGATACATAATCTGATTTATGAAGTGAATCATCAAAAGATGAAAAAGAGGTATTTTCTGAACTTACACGATCTGATTTAATTACTGCAATGAATGATATTTTAACTATCAATAACAAACTGCCTTTAAAACTGAAAACACTTAGGGAAGAAAATAAAACTCTAACTAAAGAAATTGATGTTTTAAAGAATCAAAATGTAAAATGTAAAACAGAAAATGCAACTTTTAAAACTGATATTGCTGGGCTTAAATATGAAAACCTAATTCTAAAAAGTAATATTTGTTCAACATCAAATACTGTATGTAATTCTAATATGCATGAACAAGTTTTAAAAGATTTTATGGTTAATGGTATGGAAAGAAGCAAATATGCTTCTATGATCTGTGGGGTTAGTAACAACGGTAAAAGAGGCTTAGGATTTGATAAATCGGTAATTACAACTAAACCTACTCCCTCTGATGTTTTTTGTGTTGTTTGTGCTAAGAAAGGTCACTCAAAACTGTCTTGTCCCATGATAAAATCAAGGGGAGACAAGAAACCTGTCAAGACTAACAAACCTGGACCCAACCAGATTTGGGTACCAAAAGATAAAATTGTTTATGTTGCAGATGTTCTGAGCAATCAAAATGACCTAAAATCCATTGAGACATATTGACTTATCGGACGAATTAAAATGCTTAAGAACCAAAATGCATTAGTATAAACCTAGTAAAGACCAAAATGACTAAGAACCAAAATGGACTTGAATACACTTGGTAAATACCTAAATGTCCAAAATTATAATCCATTGAGACTTATGCACTTAATAGACTAACTACATTGGTTATGAACTAAAATATATTAGAATAAACTTAGTAAAGACCAAAATGACCTAAAATCTTAATCCATGGAAACTAATGCACTTATTAGACTAACTAACTTGCTTAAGAACCAAAATAGACAAGAATAAACTTAGTAAAGGCAAAAATGATCTTAAAGAATCATCCATTCACTTATTGGAGAAACTACAATGCTTAAGAATCAAATTGCATTAGCATAAACCTTGTAAAGACCAAAATGACCTTAAATTTTAATCCATTGAAACTAATGCACTTATTACACGAATTGCATTGACTAAGAACCAAAATGGACTAGAATACACATAATAAATACCTAATTGACAAAATTGTTAATCCATTGAGGCTTATTGACTTATTGGACCAACTACAATGCTTAAGAATCAAAATGCATTAGAATAAACTTAGTAAAGACTAAACTGACCTAAAATCCTAATCCTCTGAGACTGATGCAGTTATTAGAAGAACAACATTGACTAACAAACCAAATGGAATAAATTAATCCTTTAAATAACCAAAATTCTATAAAATATTGATCCATTGAAACTATTTCACTTATAAGACTAACTAAGATTCTTTGGAACCAAAATAGACAAGGATAAACTTAGTAAAGGCAAAAATCACCTAAAATCTTCATCAATTGAGAATTGTGCACTTTTTGGACGAACTTATATGCTTAAGAACCAAAATGCAATAGAATAAACCTAGTAAAGACCAAAATAAACAAAAATCTTAATCCATTGAAACTAATGCACGTATTAGACGAAATACTTTGACTAAGAACCAAAATGGACTAGAATACACCTAGTAAAGACTTAATTCACCAAAATGTTAATCCATTAAGAGTTATACACTTATTGGATAGACTACAATGCATAAGAACCAAAATGCATAAATGAAACCTAGTAAAGATATAAATGACCTAAAATCTTAAACCTTTTAAAACTACAAATTAATTAGACAACAATATTGACTAAGAACCAATATGGACTAGAATACACCTAATAAAGGCCTAAATGACCAAAAGGTTAATCCATTAGGACTTATACACATGTTGGACGAAATACAATACTTAAGAACCAAAATTCATTAGAATAAACCTAGTAAAGATCAAAATATCCTAAGAAACCAAATGGAATAGAATAACCCTTTTAATGACCTTAATGAGCTTAGACGTTTATCCATTGAAAATCTTAATCCATTGAGACTTATGCACACTTTGGAGGAACTAATATGCTTAAGAACCAAAATGTAGTAGAATAAACCTAGTAAAGACTAAAATGACCTAAAATATTAGTCCATTGAGGCTAATGCACTTATCAAACGAACTACATTGACTAAGAACCAAAATGGACTAGAATACACCAAGTAAAGACCTATGTGACCAAAATTTTAATCCTATGAGACTTATGCACTTATTGGACGAATTACAATGCGTAAGAATAAAAATCCATTAGAATAAACATAGTAAAGAATAAAATGATCCAAAATCCTTATGCTGTTATTAGACGAACTACATTGACTAACAAACCAAATGCAATAGAATAAGACTTTTAATGACCAAAATGATCTAAAATCATGATGATTGAAACTAATGCACTTATTAGACTAACTAAATTGCTTAAGAACTACAATAGACTAGGATAAACTTTGTAGAGACCAAAATGACCTAAAATCTTAATCCATTGAGGGTTATGCACTTTTTAGACGAACTAATATGCTTAAGAACCAAAATGGATTACAATAAACATAGTAAAGGTGAAAATGTCCTAAAATCTTAATCTATTGAAACTAATGCACTTATATGACAGACTACATTGACTAAGAATAAAAATGGAATATAATACACCTAGTAAAGACCTAAATGAGCACAATGTTAATCCATTAAGACTTATACACTTATTGGATACACATTAATGCTTAAGAATCAAAATGCATTCTAAGAAACCTAGTAAATATAAAAATGACGTAAAATTTTAATCCTTTTAGAATTATGCACTTAATTAGACGAAAACATTGACTAAGAACCAAAATGGACTAGAATACCTCAAGTAAAGACCTAAATGACCAAAATGTTAATCCATTGAGACTTATGCACCTACTAGATTAACTACAATGCTTAAGAACCAAATTGCATTAGAAAAAACCTAGTAAATACCAAAAACACCTAAAATCCTAATCTTAAGACTTATGAACTTATTAGACGAATTACATTGACTGAGAAACCAAATAGAATACAATAACCATTTTAATGACCCAAATGACCTAAAATCTTGATCCATTGAACCAAAATAGGATAAACATAGTCAAGACCAAAATGACCTTAAATCTTAATCCATTGAGACTTATGCACTTTTAGGACCAACTAATATGCTTAAGCACCAAAATTTTGTAGAATAAACCTAGTAAAGACCAAAATGACCTAATATTAATGCATTGAAACAAATGCACTTATTAGACGAACTACATCGACAAAGAACCAAAATGGATAAGAATTCACCTAGTAAAGAACGAATTGATAAAATTGTTAATCTATATAGACTTATCCACTTATTGGACAGACTACAATGTTTAAAAACTAAAATGCATTAGAATAAACCTTGTAGAGACCAAAATGACCTAAAATCGTAATCCTTTGAGATTTATGCACTTATTAGACGATTTACATTGACTAACAAACGAAATGAAATAGAATAATCCTTATAATGACGAAAAATCACCTAATATCTAAATCTATTAAACTAATGCCCTTATTAGACGAAGTACGTTGACTTGGAACCAAAATGAACTAGAATACACCTAGTAAAGACCTTAATGACTAAAATGTTAATCCATTGAGACTTATGCACTTATTTGATGGACTACATTCACTAACAAACCCAATGTAATAGAATAACACTTTTAATGACCAAAATAATCTAATACTTAATCCATTAAAACTAATGCACGTATTTTACGAACTACATTGTGAAGGTGCAAACACGAGAAGGGGGGGTTCAATTGTGTTTGACTTAACTTGAATACTTTTCCTGTTTTAATACTTTCAAAACAAAACTTGATGTATAATTAAAACAAAGTTAGCAGCGGATAATAATAAAAATAAAACTCACAGATTTTATACTGGTTCACCGTTAACGAGGCTACGTCCAGTCCCTTCGCCTTGAAGGATTTCACTAATTCAATCCTTGAATTACAACCGTGCTACTGACCCTCCAAGTCTGAAACTCACAATTGACTTAAATGAAAATTTGGGAGCGTTTGCTTTGGAAGTGTATGACTCTTTTGTGATTTTCGATTACTAAGTATTCTGCCTTGAGCCTCCTTTTATAGATACAGATTTGGGCCTCTTCCAATGCTTAAATTCGTGTTGAATCTTGCTGGATTCTCTGTAAAAATAACTTGACTAATTGGGCTTCATATAAATAAAAAACATATCTTCAGATTTCCTTTCAAAATAACTGGCCAATTAAATCTGTTGGTTCCTTCCCGCCATAGCTCCTGAATTCCACAACACCTCACTTTATTTTTGTAATAAATCTTTTTAATCCTTTGATCAAAACAAATTAAATTCTCCACCGTATAAATTTCCTGATTAAATCTGGACCATTGGATCTTCATGCGCTAGTCCACATCTGGACCATACTGATTGTTATGCTGTGATCCTATGATTTCGACCATTCCTATACCACACTTCCTAACCCTCTGATCTTCTGATTTCGGCCATCTTGAATGCGCACCTGATATGCTATAATCCTCTTAATTCGGCCTTTGCTGGACTATACATTCTGTCCTTCTGATTTCGGCCAACACTGGGCCATGGTCTGATTTTCTGATCTGGACCATCACTGGACCAAATAATTAATTCTGAACCACTGATCTGGAAATCTTCCCTCTGATCTGGACTAATTCTGGACTTTGGTCTGGATTAAATTGAAATTAAATCTAGACAATAAATATTTCAGTGTGGGCATTTTACCTTTGATTTTAGATTAGGTCTGGATCATTCTGGAAATTATTTCTTCTTGTCTTGACTTAGTTTAATGCCCTAAATCATGCTCTCTTATTGTCTGGGTCATATCTGGATTGATTCTCTTGTTCTGGACTCATAAACATACCTTCTGGTCAAGTCTGGAACAAGTCTGGACTGTGCAATTTTTCATTGCCAGGCCATCTTCTGGTCAGAATAACTTCTGGAATAAAATTGATATTTGATTCCTGTTTGTCTGGAACAACTCTCCTTCTGGCAGGCTTTCCATTGATATGATCCATGTTTCCTTCTGATTTTTCTTCATTCTGATTTGGGCCAGCAAAGATATCTTCTGGTCAATCCAGAATTCATTTTTCTGGAATCCTTTGATCTCTGCTTCTATTTCCTTCAGTTTATGGAGCATTTAACTTAATAATTCAAAGTACAAAATAAGTTTACATTGAGTACATTTGTAAGCATGAAAATCCTAAGTACTTAGAACCAACTTGGTTCCAACAATCTCCCCCTTTTTGATGATGACAAAACCTTAACTTATTTTGCTAACCTATGACTCGAAGACTTTGAATTACTCCCCCTCAGACCAATCTCTCCCCCTAAGTCTGATACTCTCCTTTTCAACTCCTTCTTTGTTCTCTCTTTCTTTTCTTCTCTTCTCCTCTCCTTTTCAACTCCTTTTTGCTCTCTTTCTTTTTCTCTCTTCACATTTCCTCTCCTTTTCAACTCCTTCTATTTTCACTCTTTCTTTTTCTTTCTTTGTTTTTCTCTCTCCCTGTTTCCTCTCCTTTTCAACTTCTTATGTTTTCTCTCTTTCTTTTTCTCTCCTTCTTTCTTTTTATCTCTCCTTTTCTATTTATTTCTTCTTTCACTCTCTCCCCATTTTTGTCATCAGCCAAAAAGTGGTCCTACTATTTTTGTATTTTTTGTTTTTGTCTGTACAAATTGCAGAAAGTAAAGACATAAATTAAAAGACAGAAAATAAAATAACATGAAATTTAAAAACTCCTAAGATGACTACTTGAGCTAGTCAGATATGGAGGTCATGCTGCGATGCTTCTTAATGAACTCGAACCTATTTTCTGGTAATGCCTTGGTGAAGATATCAGCCCATTGATGATCAGTGTCCACAAACTGGATGCTTAAAGTTCCTTTCTGAACATGGTTCCTAATGAAATGGTGTTTTATTTCAATGCGTTTGGCTCTAGAGTGTAAGATAGGGTTCTTGGTTAGGTTTATGGCTGAAGTGTTATCACAGAACAAAGGGATATTGGTTTCGAAGATGTTGTAATCTTCAAGTTGATGTTTCATCCAGAGTAACTGTGAACTGCATCCTGCTGCTGATATATACTCAGCTTCTACTGTTGACATGGCAATGGTGCTTTGTCTTTTACTTGACCAAGAGATTAAGTTATCACCTAAGAATGTGCAGTTGCCACTGGTACTTTTCCTTTCCAACTTGTCTTCAGCATAGTCAGAATCACAGAAGCCTTTGAGTTTGTATGTGGGGGTTTTCTTGTATAACAAGGTAAGGTTGATGGTTCCTTTGAGGTATCTTAGAATTCGTTTGACAGCAGTTAAATGGGATTCCCTAGGGTCAGCTTGAAAACGGGCACAGACACAAACACTAAACATAATGTCAGGTCTAGAAGCAGTTAAATATAGAAGGGATCCAATCATACCTCTGTATGTTTTCTGGTCTACCTTTTGACTGGTTTCATCTTTCTCAAGTGAGCAGGTTGGGTGCATGGGGGTGGCCATAGGCTTACAGTCACTCATCTTGAACTTTTTAAGAAGTTCTTTGGTGTATTTAGATTTGTGAATGAGTATACCTGTTTTACCTTGATGAATCATAATTCCCAAGAAGAACTTAAGTTCTCCAATCATGCTCATTTGAAACTCCTTCTGCATTAGGTCAGAAAAATCTTTGCACAAAGTGCCAGTAGTGGATCCAAATATGATATCATCAACATAGACTTGAATAATCAGAATATCATGTTTAATGGATTTACTAAATAGTGTATTATCAATCTGGCCTCTATTAAATTCATTCTTAAGCAGAAAGTTGCTAAGTCTGTCATACTATGCCCTTGGTGCTTGTTTTAAACCATATAAAGACTTTTTAAGTTTGAAAACATGGTCTGGAAATCAGAATTTTCAAAACCAGGGGGCTGTTTGACATAGACTTCCTCACTTATGTAGCCATTTAAGAATGCACTTTTAACATCCATTTGATACAGCATTATATAATGATAAGCAGCAAATGATAAAAGAATTTTAATTGCTTCTAACCTGGCCACTGGAACAAAAGTCTCAGTGTAATCTATACCTTCCTGTTGACTGTATCCTTGAGCTACAACTTCCCCCTTTTCATTGAATTTGTTTCTGAACACCTACTTGGTTCCAATAATGTTTTTGTTTGGTCTGGATACCAGATCCCAAACATCATTCCTTTGGAATTCATTCAGCTCATCTTGCATAGCACGTATCCAACCTTCCTCTGCCAAAACATCATCAATATTGCTTGGTTCGCATCAGCTTCTGGTTCTGTAACAGCTTCTGATTCTGATAAATCAGCTTCTGGTTCTGGTGAATCTGTAACAGCTTCAGATTCTGGTAAATATCCATATTTCTCTTCTGACTTATCTTGGCTGTTTTTGACTTGATCAGATTTATATTTTGAAGATTTGTCATATGTTGCTGACTTGCTTGTATCCTCTACCTTTCCAGGTACTTCTATTTCTTCTGCTTCTACTTCTGCTCCCTTTTGGTTCTGGTGAACCTGCACTATTTTTATCTTGCTTTGATTTGTTAAGATCAAGCAGTTTGTCATTTTACATAATGCAAATCAAATAAGTTAAAATTTAACTCAATACAGCCAAATCATTCGTTCTTCTTCTACTTCTGCTCCCTTTGGTTCTGATGAACCTGTACTATCTTTATCTTGCTTTGATTTGTCAAACAGTTTGTCATATACCATAATATAAATCAATTAATTTAAAAATGAACTTAGTACAGCCAAACCATTAATTCTGCTTCTGGTTGTTTCTGTTTGTTTTTGAAACCACTGGAATGCTGTTTCTTCTGAGTGTTCAATTCGTGTGAATCACCTGGTTCCTCTGATGTTTTGAAAACCTGCAGAATTCTTATCTAGCTTTGATTTGTTAAGATCAAGCTTCTGGTTATCACAGTAAATATTAAATAATAATAGTATTTATAGCAAGATGTAGCCTCAGGTTTACTCTGAAAATCCTCTTGCTTCTGATTTTCAGATTCGTAATCTATATGTTCTGAGATTACATGGTTTGGATGAGGGAATTTGAATTCCCTTCCAGGTTTGTAGTCTTGATGAATCTCACTGGAGTGTTTGAAGAACTCTCTTGATTCTAATTCTTTAATTTCTGTTTTGGCTCATACACCATATTCCTCTGGTGATTCTGGAACTTATGGTGATTATGATAATCATACTTATTTTGATAATTAAAGTAGTTCTGATGATCATACCTCAACCTTTGATATTGATACCTGTTCAGGTTCTGGTTCTGGTATTGATTATGATTCTGGTTCCAATGTTGATTCTAGTTCCAGTTTCTGTGCCTCCAGTTCTGGTTCTGGTTCTAGTTCCTGTACCTCTGATACTGGTTCCAGTTTTGGTTCTGGTTCCAGTTTCTGTGCTTCTAGTACTCGTTCCAGTTCTGGTTTTGGTTCCAGTTCCTGTTCCTCTGATACTGGTTCCAGTTCTGATTCTGGTTCCAATTCTTGTGCCGATTCGAGTGATATCTATGATATTTCCTGTTCCTCCTATAATTCTGGTTCTGGTTCTCATAGGTATTGTGTTGACCAGTTCTTCTTCTACCAGAGTCACTTTGCTTCTGTTTGGTAGATGTTGGTACATAAACCTTCTTCTGCTTGTGCGTTGCCAACATCCATTGTCCAGGCACCATTGTTGGTGTCTCCTTCTAGTTGCTCAGAATATCTGCAACATAGACAATTTGATCTTTTGGTACCCAGAACTGATTGGGTCCAGGTTTGTGTGGAACAACTCTCCTTCTGGCAGGCTTTCCATTGATATGATCCATGTTTCCTTCTGATTTTTTTTCATGCTGATCTGGGCCAATCCAGAATTCATTTTTCTGGAATCCTTTGATCTCTGCTTCTGTTTCCTTCAGTTTCTGGGGCATTTAACTTAATAATTCAAAGTATAAAATAAGTTACATTGAGTACATTTGTAAGCATCAAAAACCTAAGTACTTAGAACCAACTTGGTTCCAACACATTGACTAAGAACCAAAATGGATGAGAATACACCTTGTAAAGGCCTAAATGACCAAAATGTTAAGATATTAGGTCATTGCTTATCAACCGAAATATACTAGAATAAACTATGTAAAGACCAACATGACCTCAAATCGTAATCCATTGAGACTTATTGACGTATTGGATGAAATAAAATGCTTAAGAACCAAAATGCATTAGAATAAATCTTGTAAAGTGCCAAATGACTTAAAATCTTAATCCATTGAAACTAATGCACTTATTAGACGAACTATATCAACAAAGAACCAAAATGGACATCAATACACGTAGGAAAGGGCTAATTGATCAAAATGTTAATCCATATAGACTTATGTACTTATTGGACCGACTACAATGCTTAAGAACTAAAATGACCTAAAATCCTAATCCTTTGAGATTGATGCACTTATTAGACGAACTACATTGACTAACAAAATAAATGGAAAAGAATAATGCTTATAATAACGAAAACTAACCTAAAATCTTAATCCATTGAAAGTTATGCCCTTATTAGACGAAGTACGTTGACTAAGAACCAAAATGGACTAGAAAAAACCTAGTAAAGACCTAAATGACTAAAATGTTAATCCATTGAGACTTATGCACTTATTTGATGGACTAAATTCACTAACAAACCCAATGGAATATAATAACCCTTTTAATGACCAAAATAATCTAAATACCTAATCTATTAAAACTCAAGCATGTATTAGACGAACTACGTTGACTAAGAACCAAAATGGATTAGAATACACGTACTAAAGATCTATATGACCATAATGTTAATCCATTGAGACTTATGCACTTAAAAAATTAACTACATTGTTTATCAACCAATATATACAAGAAGAAACTATGTCAAGACCAAAAAGTCCTCAAATCGTAATCCATTGAGACTTGTTGACCTATTGGACGAAATAAAATGCTTAAGAACCAAAATGCATTAGAATAAATCTAGTAAAGTGCAAAATCACTTAAAATCTTAATCCATTGAAACTAATGCACTTATTAGACGAACTACATTCACTAAGAATAAAAATGGAGTAGAATACACCTAGTAAAGACCTAAAAACCAAAATGTTCATCCAATGAGGCTTATGCTTTAATTGGACGAACTACAATGATTAAGAATCAAAGTGCATTAGAATAAACCTAACCCTTTGAGACTTATGTCGTTATTAGACGAACTACATTGACTAACAAATCAAATTGAATAGAATATACAGTTTAATGACAAAAATGACCTAAAATCTTCATTCATTTAAACTAATGCACTTATTAGACTAACTAATTTGCCTAAGAACAAAAATAGAATAGGATAAACTTAGTGAAGACCAAAATGACCTCAAATCTTAACCCATTGAGACTTCTCGACTATTGAACGACATACAATGCTTAATAACCAAAATGCATTTGAACAACCTAGTAATGACCAAAAGGACCTAAAATCCTAACCGTTTGAGACTTATGCTCTTATTAGACAAATTACATTAACTAACAAACCAAATGGAATAGAATAATCCTTATAACGACAAAAAATGACCTAAAATCCTAATCGATTGAAATTAATGCACTTATTAGACGAACTACGTTGTCCAAGAACCAAAACTAACTAGAATATACCTAGTAAAGACCTAAAGGATTAAAATGTTAATCCAATGAGACTTGTGCACTTAATGGACGGACTACAATACATTAGAGTAAGCCTAATAAAGACCTAAATGACCTAAAACACAAATCCTTTGAGACTTATGCACTTATTAGACGAACTACAATGACTAACAAACCAAATGGAATATAATAATCCTTATAACAACGAAAAATGATCTAAAATCTTAATCCGTTGAATCTAATGTACTTATTAGATGATTTACGTTGACTAAGAACCAATGGACTAGAATACACCAAGTAAAGACCTAAATGAACCAAATGTTAATCCATTGAGACTTATTCACTTAATACACTAACTACATTGCTTATGATCCAAAATAAACTAGAATAAACATAGTGAAGACCGAAATGACCTAAAATAATATTCCATTGATACTTATTGACTTATTGGATGAAATACAATGCTTTAGAACCAAAATGCATTAGAATAAACCTAGTAAAGACCAAAGTGACCTAAAATCTTTATCCACTGAATATAATGCAGTTATTAGCAAACTACATTGATTAGGAACCAAAATGGACTAGAATAAACTTTTTAAAAGACCTTAATGACCAAAATGTTAATCCAATGAGAATTATACACTTATTGCACGAACTACAATGCTTAGGAATCAAAATGCATTAAAATAAACCTAGTATAGACTAAAATCACCTAAAATCCTAATTGTTTGAGACTTATGTCGTTATTAGTCGAACTACATTGACTAACAAACCAATTGGAATAGAATTATCCATATAACGACAAAAAATGACCTAAAATCTTAATCCGTTGAAACTAAAGCTCTAATTAGACGTAGTACGTTGACTAAGTACCAAAATGAACTAGAATATACTAGTAGAGACTCAAACAACCAAAATGTTAATCCATTTAAACTTATTCACTTAATAGACTAACTACATTGCTTATGAACCAAAATAAACCAAAATAAACTTAGTAAAGACCACAATGACCTAAATTCATAATCCATTGAGACTTATTGACTTATTGCACGATATTAATGCATTAGAATAAACCTAGTAAAGACTAAAAAGACTTAAAATCTTAATCCATTGAAACTAATGCACTTATTAGACGAAGTATGTTGACTAAGAACCAAAATGGACTAGAATACACCTAGTAAAGACCTAATTAACAAAAATGTTCATCCAATTAGACTTATACTCTAAATAACTAAATAACTACATTGACCAACAAATCAAATGGAATAGAATACACAATTTAAGGGCCAAAATGATCTAAAATCTTCATTCATTAAGACAAATGCACTTATTAGATTTAGAAAAATGCTTAAGAACAAAAATAGAATATGATAAATTTTGTAAAGACCAAAATGACCTAAAATCTTAATCCATTGAGACTTATCGACTTATTGGACGACATAAAATGGTTAATAACCAAAACGCATGAGAATAAATCTAATAAATTGCAAAATGACTTAAAATCTTAATCCATTGAGACTTATGGACTTATTGGACGACATAAAATGGTTAATAACCAAAACGCATGAGAATAAATCTAATAAATTGCAAAATGACTTAAAATCTTAATCCATTATAACTAATGCACTTATTAGACGAACTACATTGATTTACAACCAAAATGCATCAGAATAAACCTAGTAATCACCAAAATGACCTAAAATCCTACCCCTTTGAGACTTATGCTCTTATTAGATGAATTACTTTGACTAACAAATCAAATGGAATAGAATAATCCTTATAACGACAAAAAATGACCTAAAATCTTAATCCATTTAAACTAATGCTCTAATTAGATAAAGTACGTTGACTAAGTACCAAAATGGACTAGAATACACTAGTAGAGACCTAAATAACCAAAATGTTAATCAATTTAAACTTATTCACTTAATAGACTAACTATATTGCTTTACACCAAAATGACCCAAAATCATAATACATAGAGACTTATGGACTTATTGCACGAAATTAATGGTTAAGAACCAAAATGCATTAGAATAAACCTAGTAAAGACCAAAACTGACCTAAAATCTTAATCCATTGAAACAAATGCACTTATTAGACGAACTACATTGACTAAGAACCCGAATGGACTAGAATACACCTAGTAACGACTTTAATGACGAAAATGTTAATCCAATGAGAATAATGCACTGATTGGACAAACTATAATGGTTAAGAATCAAAATGCATGAGAATAAACCTAGTAAAAACTAAAATGACCAAAAATCATAATCCCTTGAGACTTATGCCGTTAATAGATGAACTACATTGACTGACAAACCAAATGGAATAGAATAAACCTATTAATAACAAAAATGATCTAATATCTTGATCTATTGAAGCTAATGCACTTATTAGACTAACTAAGATGCTTAAGAACCAAAATAGACTAGGATAAACTTAGTATATACAAAAATGACCTAAAATCTTAATCCATTTAGAATTATGCACTTATTACACGAACAACATTGACAAAGAACCAAAATGGACTAGAATACACCTTGTAAAGACTTAAATGATCAAAATGATTATCCATTGAGACTTATGTAATTAATTAGCGGACAACAATGCTTAATAACAAAAATGCATTAGAATAAACCTAGTAAAGACAAAAATGACCTAAAATCTTAATCCATTTAGAATTATGCACTTATTAGACGAACAACATTGACTAAGAACCAAAATGGACTAGAATACACCAAAGAAAGACTTAAATAATCAAAATGTTATTCCATTTAGAATAATCCACTTATTGGATGAACTACAGTACTTAAGAATCAAAATGCATTACAATAAACATTGAAACGAGCAAAATGACCAAAAATCCTAATCCTTTGAGACTTATGCACTTTTTAGACGCACTACAATGACAAACAAACCAAATTGAATAGAATAAAACAGTTAATGACCAAAATGATCTAAAATCTTTATTTATAGAAACTAATGCACTTATTAGACTAACTAAGTTGCGTAACAACAAAAATATAATAGGATAAAGACAGTAAAGACAAAAATGATCTCAATTCTTAATCCATCGAGACTTGTTGACTTATTGGACGACATACAATTCTTAATAACCAAAATGCATTAGAATAAATCTTATAAATTGCAAAATGAACAAAAATTTACCTAATAAAAACCTAAATGACCAAAATGTTAAACTAATGAAGTTATGCACTTACTGAAGGAACTCTAATGCGTAAGAATCAAAGAAGATTAGAATAAATCTAGTATAGAATAAATGACCTAAAATACTAATCCTTTGAGACTTATGCCGTTATTAGACGAACTACATTGACGAACAAACCAAATGGAACATGATCAACCTTTTAATGACCCAAATGATCTAAAATCTTGATCGATTGAAACTAATGCACTTATTAGACTTACTAAATTACTTAAGAATAAAAATAGACTAGGATAAACTTTGTAAATACCATAATAACCTAAAATCTAAATCCATTGAGACTTATACACGTTTAGGATGAAATGCTACGCTTAAGAACCAATATGATTTAGAATAAACATAGTAAAGACAAAAATGACCTAAAATCTTAATCCATTGAAACTAATGCAATTTTTAGACGAACTACATTGACTACGAACCAAACTGGACTAAAATACACCTAGTAAAGACCTAAATGACCAAAGTGTTTAGCCTTTGAGACTTATGCACTTATTGGATGGAAAACAATTCTTAAGAACCAAAGTGCATTAGAATAAACCTAGTATAGACAAAAATGACATAAAATATGGATCCTTTCAGAATTGTGCACTTATTAGACAAACAACATTTACTAAGAACCAAAATGGACTAGAATACACCTAGTAAAGACCCAAATGACGAAAATGTTACTCCATTTAGACTAATGCACTTATAGGACCAACTACAATACTTAAGAACCAAAATACATTAGAATAAACATAGTAAAGACCAAAATAACCTAAAATCCTAATCCTTTGAGTCATATGCACTTATTAGACGAACTACATTCACTAACAAACAAAATGGAATAGAATAACCCTTTTAATGATCAAAATGACCTTAATTCTTGATCCATTGAAACTAATCCACTTATTAGACGAACTACGTTGACTAAGAACCAATGTGGAGTATAATACCCGCAGTAAAGACCTAAATGACCAAAATGTTAATCCATTGAGTCTAGTGCACTTAATAGACTAACTACATTGCTTATGAACCAATATAGACTAGAATTGTAACACCCCGAGTTTAAAACACAGCGCGGGTGCATTTTTTTTTTGTTTTCAAATAAATAATTGAAATGAGTTTTTCCAAAATTAATATCAAAGGAAATAAAATAAAATCAGTTCATTTCAAAGGTTATCACCCAATCAGTGTCAGAGTGCAGAATAATACAGCGGAAAAAGTATTACATTAATTCCCAAATTAAAATTTACATTTCCCAAAACTCAAGACCCTATACAAAAGTCTAGACTGATCATGCACTAAGCTACAGTAGCACGGTCTCCACCGTATCCTCTATAAGTCTCGTCTTCAGCCAACCGTCCGTCCCTCTGCGTTGTCCACGTAGACTCCGTACGTAAAGATCAGGGGAAACTAACGACGCTTCCGTCGTTAGTGTATTTGTCGGTAGGACGGGTTCGGGTAACATCTGAGGGCAGAGCCCAAAGTCCACAATATACTAGCAAGGGTCACCTACCGAAATTAACAAATAAGCACATACCATATATCTCACAACAACACATATATTCATGGCATAATATATGACAATGATGAGGAAAATAATAATGTTCATTTGAAATTTAATGACATATATGCCTTTTCAAAACAGCAGCCAATTATTATGAAATATGTGGTAAGTACAAACAACACCTCAGCAAATCACAATCATTAAATCAGAAATTCAGATTCTGAACAGTACTCACACACATTCAATTTCCACTCATCATCATAATCCAATCGTGACCCACCGGTCAATCCCCGAATGCAATATGTATATGCTCATGTATACAATTTTCTTGGAATCACCAAGGTGCAGTCGCTCACAGACCAGCACACGTGCAGTCTCTCACAGACCAGCACACGTGCAGTCTCTCACAGACCCGCACAATTTATATATGTCAGACTTTAACGGCCCTCAAGACCAGGGTGCAATCTCTCACAGATCAGCACCAGTGCAGTCGCTCAACAGACCAGGACGACTTCACAAATGGAATGGACCGTCTAATACACGCGGAACCACTCCGTAGCCCGGATAGAATAGACTGTCTAATACACGCAGAACTATTCTATAACCATCATGGTCACTACAATTACATGTATTAGCCTCTCACAGGCCAAATACACAGAAGTTAAATCCTCGCACGGATAGAATGGACTGTCTAATACACGCAGAACCACTCCGTATTTCGAGTAGAATAGACCGTCTAATACATGCGGAACTACTCTGACCCCGGATAGTACAGAATGTCTAATACACGCGGAACTATTCTATAACCCACGGTTACTACTTAACTTCGCGGCCCATCACGGTCACCGCATCAACTCTGTGGCCCATCGCGGTCACCACTTGACTATGCAATGCATGAACATGCAATGTTTTCTCTTCACTGAAAACAGTATGCGACATCAATGAATTTCATGCATTTCCACCATTTCTCAAAATACCTCAACACAACCAATTTTATTATCAACACATCAATGCTTAAACATTCAAGCTATCATTAACAATTCACATTATCTCACAAATTCCATTTTTAATCATCTCAAGTCTTTCCATTATTCCCCAAACTCTTAAAATTCACAAAACAGTGTTTAAAAACTGAGTTTTTGGAAAAACACGAATCTGTATTCGAATACAGATCCCTTGTATTCGAATACAGAAGCTGAAACTAGTGAAAATCTGCAATTTTAACATTCTGTATTCGATTACAGCATGCCTGTAGTCGAATACAAAAGACAAAACCAGAATGATCAACATCAGGTCATTAGAAAACAGAACCAGAATCAGAATGATTAACATCAGAACATTAGAAACAGAATTAGAATTAGAATCATAAACACCAGAACATCAGAAATAGAACCAGAATGAATGATTAACATCAAAACATTAGGAAACAAAACCAGAATCAGAATCATCAACACCAGAACATCAGAAAACCGAACAAGAATCAGAATGTTTAACATCAGAACATCAGAAGCAAAACAGAATGATTCACACCAGAATCATCAGAAGCAAAACAGAATAATTGTCAGAATCATCAGAAGCAGAAACAAGATGATTATCAGAATTATCAGAAGTAAAACAGAATGATTCACACAGAACCATCAGAAGATGAATGTATCAGAGGATACATTCTGAATTTACAGAAGATGCATTTATGGAATTATCAGAAGATAAACCAGAATGTCCAAAACCGACCAGAAGATAACTTTGGAGGTTTATATCAAACAGAAACAAAATCAGAAGAACATCTGGAAAATTCCAGAGGGAAGCCTGCCATAATATGAATGGCTCCAAACAAGAATGATTCAAATATCAGAAGCAGTCAAGAAGTTACACTGATCAGAACATAGCCTGGCAGTGTAATTTCAATACAGTCCATACTTGTCCAGAAGTGACCAGTAGATATCTTTGATGGATTATATCAGAGGGAATAAATATCAGAAGATTCTTTTGACCATACTATTGTGAAGCCTGCCATGTGGAGAGTTGTTCCAAGTAATAAGTTGTCAAAAGGAAGAAATAATCCAGAAGATAATTTGACCAGAACATGGTATGACAATCGAATTTTGAATAACCCAGTCTTCGCCCTGACTTCATCCAGAATTGATCAGAAGAAGCACATAATGGTTCATGCCAGAATCACCAGAAGCAGAAACAACAGAATGATTATCAGAATCATCAGAAGCAGAAACAGACTGATTCACATCAGAATCATCAGAAGATGGTTAACATCAGAACCATCAGAAGCAGAAACAGAATGTTTAGATCAGAACCATCAGACGCAGAAATAGAATGCTTCACATCAGAACCATCAGAAGCAGAAATAGACACAGAATGATCCACACAAGGATCATCAGAACCAGACACAGAAACAGAATGACCCACACAAGGATCATCAGAACCAGAAACAAAAACGAAATGATCCACACAAGGATCATCAGAACCAGAAACAGAAACAGAATGATCCACACAAGGATCATCGGAACCAGAACAGAAACGAAATGATCCACACAAGGATGATCAGAACCAGAAACAGAAACAGTATGATCCACACAAGGATCATCAGAAGCAGAAACAGAAACAGAAATTCTTCTTCTGTATTCGACTACAGGGTTCATAGTCGAATACAAGTTTGAAAACTTAAGTAAAACAGAAATTTTACAGGTTGTAGTCGAATACACACATGTTGTGTTCGAATACACCTTCGAAAACCAGTGAAAATTTCCTGAGATTCAACCCTTTTCAAACTGTTTTCTTTTAAAACAACAACCAAACAACAAAACAGATTCAACACTTTTTCCAAAAGACACTTCCCTCATTTAAAATCCCTTTTCCTTTTAAATCATCAACACCACCAGAATCACACCAAACAGAAATGGAATCAGGATCCAACCCCAATCATCCAAAACTAGAAAACAGGATGTTCACTCACCAGAATCATTCAGATTTTTCAACCATCAGAACAAACATGCAAGCATCACAGCTTTCTCAAAACATTAGAATAACATGTATAGCATTCAACTTTTCAAATAATTAGAACAACATGCAAAGCATTTCAGCTTCCTCAAACATCAGAATAACATGCATAGCATTTCAGCTTTTACAAACATCAGAACATGACTAATGTTTTCAACCAAAACAGAAATCATCACACAGCAGCAAAATACCAACAGAATGGATTTTTTGCGTTTTTAAAACTATCTTTAAAATAACATGCAAAACATCTTCAGTTTTCTCACACAAGTAAAACAGCATTAATGCATTCAACCAACAACAACCATCACAGAATCATCACGTATCAACAAAAATGCATTTTCTTCATTTTTCAAGATGTCATTTCGAAAACAGTTTTTCTTTCAAAACAGAACTGAAATAACATGCATTTACAGCCCTAATGCAACTAGAAAGTTGGAAGGTGCCCTTACCCTTGTCGCGTGTTCTGCTTCTGCTCATGTCTCTGTTTTCGTTCTCGTTTTTGCGCCAAAATCTTGTGAAACTGCTGCCTGAGTTTGCTGCTACGAAATTGGGTTCTTTAGCTCTGTAATGATATGGGGATTAACTTTTGTACTGGGGTTTTGGTGTTTCCGTGTGTGGATGTTCCAGTAGTGATACTTTGAAGAGTTCCCTCTCTTCTTCATTTATAATCGTGACTGGAATGGGAAGGTAGAAAACAGAGGCAGAATGGGAGGGAAAAATGAGTTACTATTACATGCAGTATGGCAGCAAGGAAAGGAGGGATGGTGTTCTGGTCTTTGCTCAGTCCCCCTGTTGTGTACTCATAGAACTACTTGAGTGCATTCCTTCTTAAAATACTAATAAAATAATGCTATATCATTTGAGCACTTAATCCTTTAATTAACCACTAATCCTTAATTAATGGTCAATTAATTTAATTACTTGAAATTAAATTAATTTACTTCTTCATCCAATAATTTTAATTCCTCTTCCAAAATAAATATTTATATATATATATATATATATATATATATTCACTCAAAATATACATATATTAAATATTTTTACAAATATCCCCAAAATACTCTTAATATTAATTCCATAAATTAATATTAAATTTAAGGGTCTTACATTACCACCCCCCTTAAATTAGTTTCGTCCTCGAAACTACATGTCCATAAACAATTGAGGATATTGTTCCCTCATCTTACTCTCCAGTTCCCAAGTCGCGTCCTCTAGCAATAGGACGAGTAGCCCTAGTTGCATTCACTATTGGTGCCACCTTCGGAACCTTGCAATCCCTTGCAAAGTGTCCTGGCTTCTGGCAATTGTAGCATGAAGGACCCGTAGTGGTACAAGCCGTAGCATAATGTCCCTCTTTTCCACATCAGAAACACCGAACTCCTTGCCCTAATTGTCGTCCAAAAGTCTGGTCCCCCGGGCGATTCTGGCCCCTGTTGTTGTTCTGGGGTCGGTTATACGGCTTAGCAACTTGTTTCCCTCTATTGTTCTGATTGTGCATCCGACTAGGCCCTCAAGAATTAAGGTTTCCCCCTCTGTTGGCCCTCTTGTTCTTCATTTCTTCGACCTCTCTACACTTCTCTACTAGCACTTGGAAACGTTGAATTCCCAAAGGCAAGACCAAGTCTTGTATCTCATACTTCAGTCCATTTTGAAAGCGATGACACATAAACTGTTCATCAACTTCTTCCTAGAAGAATCTGATATGTCTTGACAGGGATTCAAACTTAGCCGCATATTCCCCCACTGTCATGTTACCCTGGTGCAATTTCAAAAAATCGTCACCCAACTTGGTCCTAGTACTCATCGGGAAGTACTTGTCCAAAAACTTCTTCTTGAATGACTCCCAGTTCACTTCCTCTTGAGATGACCCCATCAGTAATCTTGAACTTCTCCACCAATACTCTGCATCCCCTATTAGCAGGTACGTGGCATAATTGATTTTCACCGCTACCCGACAGTTAATCATCTCAAAAAATTTCTCCATCTCTTGGATCCATTGGTCCGCTCTTTTTGGACCCTCATCACCCTTGAACTTGGGAGGATTATGGCGACGAAAATCCTCTAGTCCTCTAGATTCGGCAGCGCGAATCTCTCTTTCTCTCTTCTCCAGATCGCGTTGAGTTTTGGCAGCCGTCTGTGCAGCAACAGACGCAGCCATGTTGTTCATTGCTTCAGCCATCCTATCTTCCCGGCTGACATTGGCTCTTGTGGTGTCGTCTCTTCGTGGAGGCATTGTTTCCTACAAAACCATCATCACTTCAGTCACACCACAACTTACTCAAGACTTGACACTTTAACTACTTGCTCTTATGCATGATTAGCTAATAACTCAAAACAAATACTTTAAATCAGAGCTTTATCCCAAAACTTTAACCAAATGCTCTGATACCACAATTGTAACACCCCGAGTTTAAAACACAGCGCGGGTGCATTTTTTTTTTGTTTTCAAATAAATAATTGAAATGAGTTTTTCCAAAATTAATATCAAAGGAATTAAAATAAAATCAGTTCATTTCAAAGGTTATCACCCAATCAGTGTCAGAGTGCAGAATAATACAGCGGAAAAAGTATTACATTAATTCCCAAAGTAAAATTTACATTTCCCAAAACTCAAGACCCTATACAAAAGTCTAGACTGATCATGCACTAAGCTACAGTAGCACGGTCTCCACCGTATCCTCTATAAGTCTCGTCTTCAGCCAACCGTCCGTCCCTCTGCGTTGTCCATGTAGACTCCATACGTAAACATCAGGGGAAACTAACGACGCTTCCGTCGTTAGTGTATCCGTCGGTAGGACGGGTTCGGGTAACATCTGAGGGCAAAGCCCAAAGTCCACAATATAATAGCAAGGGTCACCGACCGAAATTAACAAATAAGCACATAGCATATATCTCACAACAACACATATATTCATGGCATAATATATGACAATGATGAGGAAAATAATAATGCTCATTTGAAATTTAATGACATATATGCCTTTTCAAAACAGCAGCCAATTATTATGAAATATGTGGTAAGTACAAACAACACCTCAGCAAATCACAATCATTGAATCAGAAATTCAGATTCTGAACAGTACTCACACACATTCAATTTCCACTCATCATCATAATCCAATCGTGACCCACCAGTCAATCCCCCAATGCAATATGTATATGCTCACGTATACAATTTTCTTGGAATCACCAAGGTGCAGTCGCTCACAGACCAGCACACGTGCAGTCTCTCATAAACCCGCACGATTTATATATGTCAGACTTTAACGGCCCTCAAGACCAGGGTGCAATCTCTCGCAGATCAGCACCAGTGCAGTCGCTCAACAGACTAGCACGACTTCACAAATTGAATGGACCGTCTAATACACGCGGAACAATTCCGTAGCCCGGATAGAATAGACCGTCTAATACACACGGAACTACTCTAAACCCGGATAGAGTAGACCGTCTAATACACACGGAACTATTCTATAACCATCATGGTCACTACAATTACATGTACTAGCCTCTCACAGGCCAAATACACAGAAGTTAAATCCTCGCACGGATAGAATGGACCGTCTAATACACGCGAAACCACTCTGTATTCCGAGTAGAATAGACCATCTAATACACGCGGAACTACTCTGACCCCGGATAGAACAGACCGTCTAATACACGCGAAACTATTCTATAACCCACGGTTACTACTTAACTTCGCGGCCCATCACGGTCACCGCATCAACTCTGTGGCCCATCGCGGTCACCACTTGACTATGCAATGCATGAACATGCAAGGTTTTCTCTTCACTGAAAACAGTATGCGACATCAATGAATTTTATGCATTTCCACCATTTCTCAAAATACCTCAACACAACCAATTTTATTATCAACACATCAATGCTTAAACATTCAAGCAATCATTAACAATTACATTATCTCACAAATTCCATTCTTAATCATCTCAAGTCTTTCCATTATTCCCCAAACTCTTAAAATTCACAAAACAGTGTTTAAAAACTGAGTTTTTGGAAAAACACGAATCTATATTCGAATACAGATCCCTTGTATTCGAATACAGAAGCTGAAACTAGTGAAAATCTGCAATTTTAACATTATGTATTCAATTATAGCATGCCTGTAGTCGAATACAGAAGACAAAACCAGAATGATCAACATCAGGTCATTAGAAAACAGAACCAGAATTAGAATGATTAACATCAGAACATTAGAAACAGAATTAGAATTAGAATCATAAACACCAGAACATCAGAAACAGAACCAGAATGAATGATTAACATCAGAACATCAGGAAACAGAACCAGAATCAGAATCATCAACACCAGAACATCAGAAAACTGAACCAGAATGAGAATGTTTAACATCAGAACATCAGAAGCAAAACATAATGATTCACACCAGAATCATCAGAAGCAAAACAGAATAATTGTCAGAATCATCAGAAGCAGAAACAAGATGATTATCAGAATCATCAGAAGTAAAACAGAATGATTCACACAGAACCATCAGAAGATGAATGTATCAGAGGATACATTCTGAATTTACAGAAGATGCATTTCTGGAATTATCAGAAGATAAACCAGAATGTCCAAAACCGACCAAGAAATAACTTTGGAGGTTTATATCAAACAGAAACAAAATCAGAAGAACATCTGGAAAATACCAGAGGGAAGCCTGCCATAATATGAATTGCTCCAAACAAGAATGATTCAAATATCAGAAGCAATCAAGAAGTTACACTGATCAGAACATAGCCTGGCAGTGTAATTTCAACACAGTCCAGACTTGTCCAGAAGTGACCAGAAGATATCTTTGATGGATTATATCAGAGGGAATAAATATCAGAAGATTCTTTGGACCATACTATCTTGAAGCCTGCCATGTGGAAAGTTGTTCCAGGTAATAAGTTGTCAAAAGCAAGAAGTAATCCAGAAGATAATTTGACCAAAACATGGTATGACAATCGAATTTTGAATAACCCAGACTTCGCCTAGACTTCATCCATAATTGATCAGAAGAAGCACAAAATAGTTCATGCCAGAATCACTAGAAGCAGAAACAATAGAATGATTATCAGAATCATCAGAAGCAGAAACAGACTGATTCACATCAGAATCATCAGAAGATGGTTAACATCAGAACCATCAGAAACAGAAACAGAATGTTTAGATCAGAACCATCAGAAGCAGAAATAGAATGGTTCACATCAGAACCAACAGAAGCAGAAATAGACACAGAATGATCCACACAAGGATCATCAGAACCAGAAACAGAAACGGAATGATCCACACAAGGATCATGAGAACCAGAAACGAAATGATCCACACAAGGATCATCAGAACCAGCAACAGAAATAGAATGATCCACACAAGGATCATCGGAACCAGAACAGAAACGAAATGATCCACACAAGGATCATCAGAACCAGAAACAGAAACAGTATGATCCACACAAGGATCATCAGAACCAGAAACATAAACAGAAATTCTTCTTCCGTATTCGACTACAGGGCTCGTAGTCGAATACAAGTTTGAAAACTTAAGTAAAACAGAAGTTTTATAGGTTGTAGTCGAATACACACATGTTGTATTCGAATACACCTTCGAAAACCAGTGAAAATTTCCTGAGATTCAACCCTTTTCAAACTGTTTTCTTTTAAAACAAAAACCAAACAACAAAACAGATTCAACAGTTTTTCCAAAAGACAATTCCCTCATTTAAAATCCCTTTTCCTTTTAAATCATCCAGAATAACATGCATAGCATTTGAGCTTCCTCAAACATTAGAATAACATGCATAGCATTTGAGCTTTCACAAACATCAGAACATGACTAATGTTTTCAACCAAAACATAAATCATCACACAGCAGCAAAACACCAATTGAATGCATTTTTTGCGTTTTTAAAACTATCTTTAAAATAACATGCAAAACATCTTCAGTTTTCTCACACAAGTAAAACAGCATTAATGCATTCAACCAACAACAACCATCTCAGAATCATAACGTATCAACAAAAATGCATTTTCTTCATTTCTCAAGATGTCATTTCGAAAACAGTTTTTCTTTCAAAACAGAACTGAAATAACATGCATTTACAGCCCTAATGCAACTAGAAAGTTGGAAGGTGCCCTTACCCTTGTCGCGTGTTCTGCTTCTGCTCAAGTCTCTGTTTTCGTTCTCGTTTCTGCGCCAAAATCCTGTGAAACTACTGCCTGAGTTTGCTGCTACGAAATTGGGTTCTTTAGCTCCGTAATGATATGGGGATTAACTTTTGTACTGGGGTTTTGGTGTTTCAGTGTGTGGATGTTCCAGTAGTGATACTTTGAAGAGTTCCCTCTCTTCTTCTTTTATAATCGTGACTGGAATGGGAAGGCAGAAAACAGAGGCAGAATGGGAGGGAAAAATGAGTTACTATTACATGCAGTATGGCAGCAAGGAAAGGAGGGATGGTGTTCTGGTCTTTGCTCAGTCGCCCTGCCGTAAAGACCAAAATGACGTAAAATTTTAATCCATTGAGACTTATTCACTTATTGGACTAAATAAAACGCTTAAGAACCAAAGTGTTCTAGAATAAATCTAGTAAAGTGCAAAATGACATAAAATCTTAATCCCTTGAGACTTATGCACTTTTCGTATGAACTAATATGCTTAAGAACCCAAATGTATTAGAATAAACCTGGTAAAGACCAAAATGACCAAAAATCTTAATCTTATGAAACTGATGCACCTACTAATGGACTAGATACACCTACTAATGACCTAAATGACCATAATGATAATCCAATGAGACTTATGCACTTATTGAATGAACTAAAATGCTTTAGAATCAAAATGCCTTAGATTAAACGTAGTAAAGACTAAAATGACCTAAAATCCTAATCCTTTGAGACTTATGACGTTGTGAGACGACTACATTGACTAACAAACCAAATGAAATAGAATAATCCTTTTAATGACCAAAATGATCTAAAATTTTGATGCATCAAAACAAATGAACTTTTTAGACTAACTAATTGTTTAAGAACCATAATAGACTAGGATAAACATAGTAAATACAAAAATGACCTAAAATCTTAATCCATTGAGACTAATGCACTTTTTGGAGGAATTTATATGCTTAAGAACCAAAATGCATTAGAATAAACCTAGTAAAGGCCAAAATGACGAAAAATCCTAATCTTATGAAACTAATGCACTTTTTAGACGAACTACATTGATTAAGAACCAAAATGGACTAGAATACACCTAGTAAACACATAAATTACAAAAATGTTTATCCATTGAGACTTATGCACATAATTGGCGGACCACAATGCATAATAACAAAAATACATTAGAATAAACCTAGTAAAGACAAAAATGACCTAAAATCATAATCCATTTAGAATTATGCACTTATTAGACGAACAACATTGACTAAGAACCAAAATGGACTAGAATACACCAAGTAAAGACTAAAACGATCAAAATGTTATTCCATTTAGAATAATGCACTTATTGCATGAACTACAAGACTTAAGAATCAAAATGCATTACAATAAACTTAGAAAAGAGCAAAATGACCTAAAGTCCTAATCCTTTGAGACTTATGCACTTTTTAGACGCACTACAATGACTAGCAAACCAAATCGAACAGAATAAACAGGTTAATGACCAAAATGATCTAAAATCTTTATTTATAGAAACTAATGCACTTATTAGACTAACTAAGTTGCGTAACAACAAAAATAGAATTGGATAAATATAGTAAAGACAAAAATGATCTCAATTCTTAATCCATTGAGACTTGTTGACTTATTGGACGACATACAATTCTTAATAACCAAAATGCATTAGAATAAATCTTATAAATTGCAAAATGACTTAGAATCTTAATACATCGAAACTAATACACTTATTAGATGAACTACATTGACTAACAACCAAAATGCACTAGAATACATCTAGTAAATACTTAAATGACCAAAATGTTAATCCAATGAGACTTATGCACTTATTGGACGAACTACAATGCTTAAGAATCAAAGTGCATTAGAATAAACCTAGTATAGACTAAAATGACCTAAAATATTAATCCTTTGAGACGTATTTCGTTATTAGGCGATCTACATTGCTAAAAAACCTAATGGAATAGAATAAACCTTTTGATGACCAAAATGGTCTAAAATTTTGTTCCATTGAAACTAATGCTCTTATTATCCTCACTAAATTGCTTAAGAACCAAATTAGTCTTGGATAAACTTACCTGAGGCCAAAATGTCCAAAAATCTTAATGCATTGTGACTTATGCACTTTTGGGACGAACTAATGTGCTTAAGAACCAAAATGCATTAGAATAAAACTAGTAAAGACCAAAATGACCTAAAATCATAATCCAATGACACTAATGCACCTATTAGACGAACTACATTGATTAAGAACCAAAATGAACAAAAATTTACCTAATAAAAACCTAAATGACCAAAATGTTAAACTAATGAAGTTATGCACTTATTGAACGAACTCTAATGCGTAAGAATCAAAGAAGATTAGAATAAATCTAGTATAGAATAAATGACCTAAAATACTAATCCTTTGAGACTTATGCCGTTATTAGACGAACTACATTGACTAACAAACCAAATGGAATATGATCAACCTTTTGATGACCAAAATGATCTAAAATCTCGATCGATTGAAACTAATGCACTTATTAGACTTACTAAATTACTTAAGAACAAAAATAGACTAGGATAAACATTGTAAATACTATAATAACCTAAAATCTAAATCCATTGAGACTTATACACGTTTAGGACGAAATGATACGCTTAAGAACCAATATGCTTTAGAATAAACATAGTAAAGACAAAAATGACCTAAAATCTTAATCCATTGAAACTAATGCAATTTTTAGACGAAATACAATGATTACGAACCAAACTGGACTAAAATACACCTAGTAAACACCTAAATGACCAAAGTGTTTAGCCATTGAGACTTATGCACCTATTGGATGGAAAACAATTCTTAAGAACCAAAGTGCATTAGAATAAACCTAGTAAAGACAAAAAAGACCTAAAATCTGGATCCTTTCAGAATTGTGTGCTTATTAGACAAACAACATTGAGTAAGAACCAAAATGGACTAGAATACACCTAGTAAAGACCCAAATGACGAAAATGTTACTCCATTTAGACTAATGCACTTATAGGACGAACTACAATACTTAAGAACCAAAATACATTAGAATAAACATAGTAAAGACCAAAATATACTAAAATCCTAATCCTTTGAGTCAGATGCACTTATTAGACGAACTACATTCATTAACAAACAAAATGGAATAGAATAACCCTTTTAATGATCAAAATGACCTTAATTCTTAATCCATTGAAACTAATCCACTTATTAGACGAACTACGTTGACTAAGAACCAAAGTGGACTATAATACCCGTAGTAAAGACCTAAATGACCAAAATGTTAATCCATTGATTCTAGTGCACTTGATAGACTAACTCCATTGCTTATGAACCAATATAGACTAGAATAAACTTAGTAAAGACCAAAATGACGTAAAATTTTAATCCATTGAGACTTATTCACTTATTGGACTGAATAAAACGCTTAAGAACCAAAGTGCTCTAGAATAAATCTAGTAAAGTGCAAAATGACATAAAATCTTTATCCCTTGAGACTTATGCACTTTTCGTATGAACTAATATGCTAAAGAACCAAAATGTATTAGAATAAACCTAGTAAAGACCAAAATGACCAAAAATCTTAATCTTATGAAACTGATGGACTGAATAGACGAACTCCATTGACTAAGAACGAAAATGGACTAGAATACACCTAATAAAGACCTAAATGACCATAATGATAATTCAATGAGACTTACGCACTTATTGGACGAACTAAAATGCTTAAGAGTCAAAATGCCTTAGATTAAACGTAGTAAAGACTAAAATGACCTAAAATCCTAATCCTTGGAGACTTCTGACGTTGTTAGACGACTACATTGACTAACAAAACAAATGAACTTATCAGACTAACTAAATTGTTTAAGAACCATAATAGACTAGGATAAACGTAGTAAATACAAAAATGACCTAAAATCTTAATCCAATGAGAATTATGCACTTTTTGGAGGAACTTATATGCTTAAGAACCAAAATGCATTAGAATAAACCTAGTAAAGGCCAAAATGACGAAAAATCCTAATCTTATGAAACTAATGCACATATTAGACGATTTACATTGATTAAGAGCCAAAATGGACTAGAATACACCTAGTAAACACTTAAATGATCAAAATGTTTATCCATTGAGACTTATGCACTTAATTGGCGGACCACAATGCATCATAACAAAAATACATTAGAATAAACCTAGTAAAGACAAAAATGACCTAAAATCTTAATCCATTTAGAATTATCCACTTATTAGACGAACAACATTGACTAAGAACCAAAATGGACTAGAATACACCTAGTAAAGACTTAACCGATCAAAATGTTATTTCATTTAGAATAATGCACTTATTGCACGAACTACAGTACTTAAGAATCAAAATGCATTACAATAAACTTGGAAAAGAGCAAAATGACCTAAAATCCTAATCCTTTGAGACTTATGCACTTTTTAGACGCACTACAATGACTAGAAAACCAAATCGAATAGAATAAACAGGTTAATGACCAAAATGATCTAAAATCTTTATTTATAGAAACTAATGCACTTATTAGACTAACTAAGTTGCGTAACAACAAAAATAGAATAGGATAAATATAGTAAAGACAAAAATGATCACAATTCCTAATCCATTGAGACTTGTTGACTTATTGGACAACATACAATTCTTAATAACCAAAATGCATTTGAATAAATCTTATAAATTGCAAAATGACTTAGAATCTTAATACATCGAAACTAATACACTTATTAGATGAACTACATTGACTAAGAACCAAAATGCACAAGAATACATCTAGTAAATACCTAAATGACCAAAATGATAATCCAATGAGACTTATGCACTTATTGGACGAACTACAGTGCTTAAGAATCAAAGTGCATTAGAATAAACCTAGTATAGACTAAAATGACATAAAATATTAATCCTTTGAGACGTATTTTGTTAATTGGCGATCTACATTGCTAAAAAACCTATGGAATAGAATAAACCTTTTGATGACCAAAATGGTCTAAAATTTTGTTCCATTGAAACTAATGCTCCTATTAGCCTAACTAAATTGCTTAAGAACCAAATTAGTCTTGGATAAACTTACTTGAGGCCAAAATGTCCAAAAATCTTAATGCATTGTGACTTATGCACTTTTGGGACGAACTAATGTGGTTAAGAACCAAAATGCATTAGAATAAACCTAGTAAAGACCAAAATGACCTAAAATCATAATCCAATGACACTAATGCACCTATTAGACGAACTACATGGATTAAGAACCAAAATGAACAAAAATTTACCTAATAAAAACCTAAATGACCAAAATGTTAAACTAATGAAGTTATGCACTTCTTGAACGAACTCTAATGCGTAAGAATCAAAGAAGATAAGAATAAATCTAGTATAGAATAAATGACCTAAAATACTAATCCTTTGAGTCTTATGCCGTTATTAGACGAACTACATTGACTAACAAACCCAATGGAATATGATCAACCTTTTAATGACCAAAATGATCTAAAATCTTGATCGATTGAAACTAATGCACTTATTAGATTTACTAAATTACTTAAGAACAAAAATAGACTAGGATAAACTTTGTAAATACCATAATAACCTAGAATCTAAATCCATTGAGACTTATACACGTTTAGGACGAAATGATACGCTTAAGAACCAATAAGCTTTAGAATAAACATAGTAAAGACAAAAATGACCTAAAATCTTAATCCATTGAAACTAATGCAATTTTTAGATGAATTACATTGACTACAAACCAAACTGGACTATCATATTCCTAATAAAGACCTAAGTGACCAAAATGTTTAGCCATTGAGACTTATGCACTTATTGGATGGAAAACAATTCTTAAGAACCAAAGTGCATTAGAATAAACCTAGTAAAGACAAAAATGATCTAAAATATGGATCCTTTTAGAATTGTGCACTTATTAGACAAAAAACATTGACCAAGAGCCAAAATGGACTAGTATACACCTAGTAAAGACCCAAATGACGAAAATGTTACTCCATTTAGACTAATGCACTTATTGGACGAACTACAATACCTAAGAACCAAAATGCATTACAATAAACCTAGAAAAGACCAAAATGACCTAAAATCCTAATCCTTTTAGACTTAGGCACTTATTAGACGAACTACTTTCACTAACAAACCAAATGGAATATAACAACCCTCTGAATGACCAAAATAACCTAAACGCTTAATCCATTGAAACTAATACACTTATTAGACAAACTACGTTGATTAAGAAACAAAATGGACTAGAATACACGTAGTAAAGACCTAAATCTCCAAAAATTTAATCCAATGAGACTTATTACATTGCTTATGAACCATAATGACCTAAAATCTTAATCCAATGAGACTAGAATAAACTTAGTAAAGACCAAAATGACCTAAAATCTTAATCCATTGAGACTTATTGGACGAAAAAATGCTGAAGAACTAAAATGCATTAGAATAAATCTATTTAAGTGAAAAATGACTTAAAATCTTAATCCATTGAAACTAATGCACTTATTTGATGAACTAAATTTACTAAGGACAAAAATGGACTAAAATAGACGTTGTAAAGACCTAAATGACCAAAATAATTATCTATTGAGAGTTATGCACTTATTGGATGGACTACAGTGCCTATGAACCAAAATGCATTAGAATAAACCTAGAAAAAAGAAAAATGACCTAAAATCATAATCCCTTTAGAATTATGCACTTATTAAACGAACAACATTGACTAATAACCAAAATAGAGTAGAATACACCTTGTAAAGAACTAAATGACCAAAATGGTAATCCATTTAGAGTAATGCAACTATTTGACGAACTACAATATTTAAGAATCAAAATGCACTAGAATAAACCTAGTAAAGACTAAAGTGACCTGAAATCCTAATCCTTTGAGACTCATGCGTATCTTCTAGAAGTCATATTGTTCTCCATCAAAGCAAGGTGGTTTATTGCTACAACCGTCGTCTGTAAAAACTGGATGTGCGGAAGCCATGAATAAGGATTGAGGAACAAGTTTCTTGCACCTTCTATAATACCAATTGTTAGTTTAGAGGGGCACCTAAGAGGGGGTGAATTATGAAAATCTGACTTTTAATAAATCTTAATAATTTTGGAAATATTTTTGAAAGTTGTTAAATTAAAATTAAGCCTATGAGGTATTTATACTCCTAAGATATCACGTCAGATTAAGGGCAATCTTCCCAAGAAGTTTGATGAATATATGCAATGAACCAGACTCAATATGAAGTGAAAAATCACATTGTTTCACAGCTGTATTCGACTACAACATAAGTGTAGTCCAATACACTTCTGTAACGTTCAGATTTATTTCAAAATTTCAATCGTGTATTCAAATACGAATCCTTGTAGTCTAATAGTGATAAGTGAATTTTTCCACTAACTTGATTTTGTATTTGGCTACAACATGTTGTAATCGAATACAAAAATGCTATTTTAGCTACTGACATGGTATTTGTATTCGGCTACGACATCCTGTAGTCGAATACAAATATAAAGTTTTTGCTACTGGCTTAAGTTTGTATTCGGCTACACATATATGTAGTCAATTACAACTTTAATTTTTGTCAAAAACTTGATTTTCAAATATTGTTTATGCATTTTGACACTTCGAAAATTATTTTGATGCATATGTAAAAAGTATAAGGTTCTCATGTACATTTGGAATATATTAGATTGCATCCTATACCTTAAAGACTAAGTCTTCTAGCATATTGACAATAGTTGACTTGATTGTTGACTTCATTTTGAATTTGCAACATCATCACTTTGCTTGGTCTTTGTCTTCATAAAAAATGACCAAAATGTTTATCCATAGAGACTTATGCACTTATTGGACATACTACAATGCATAAGAACCAAAATGCATTAGAAAAAACTTAGTAAACACAAAAACGACCTAAAATCATAATCCATTTAGAATTATGCACTTATTAGATGAACAACATTGGCTAATAACCAAAATGGACTAGAATACACATAGTAAAGACCTAAATGATCAAAATGTTAATCCATTGAGACTTATGCACTTAATAGACTAACGACATTGCTTATGAACCAAAATAGACTAGAATATACGTAGTAAAGACCAAAATGATCTAAAATCTTAATCTATTGAGACTTATTGACTTATTGGACGAAATAAAATGCTTAAGAACCAAAACGCATTAGAATAAATCTAGTAAGCGGTAAAATGACTTAAAATCATAATCCATTAAAACTAATGCACTTATTAGACGAACTACATTGACTAAAAATCGAAATGGACGAGAATACACCTAGTAAAGACTTAATGACCAAAATGTTAATCCAATGGGACTGATGAACTTATTGGACGACCTACAATGCTTAAGAATCTTAATGCATTAGAATAAACCTAGTACAGACAAATATGACCTAAAATCCTAATCATTTTAGAATTATGCACTTATTAGACGAACTACATTCACTAACAAACCAAGTACAATAGAATAACTTTTTTAATGACCAAAACGACCTAAATTTGTAATCCATTGAAACTAATGCACTTATTAGACGAACTGCGTTGACTAAGGTCAAACATGGACTAGAATACACGTAGTAAAGACCTAAATGACCAAAAAGTCAATTCATTGACATTTATGCATTTAATAGACTTACTACATTGCTTATGAACCAAAATAGACTAGAATAAACTTATTAAAGACCAAAATGACATAAAATCTTAATCCATCAAGATTTATTGACTTATTGGACAAAACAAAATGGTTAAGAACCAAAATGCATTAGAATAAATCTAATAACGTTCAAATTCACTAAAAATCTAAATGTATTGAAACTAATGCACTTATTAGATGAGATACAGTGACTAAGAACCGAAATGTACAAGAATGCACGTAGTAAAAATCTGAATGACTAAAATTATAATCCAACGCGATTTTGGCACTTACTGGACATACTACAATGCATTAGAATAAACCTAGTAAAAACTAAAATGACCTAAAATACTCAATTTGAAATCTTGATCCGTCAAAACTAATGCAGTAATTAGACTAACTCAATTGCTTTAAAACCAAAATAGACTAGGATAAACTTAGTAAAGACTAAAATGACCAAAATGTTAATCGATAGATATTTATGCACTTATTGGACGTACTATAATGCTTAAGAATCAAAGTGCATTAGAATAAACCTATTAATGACTAAAATGACCTAAAATCCAAATCCTTTGAGACTTATGCCCTTAATAGACGAATTACATTGACTAACAAACCAAATGGAATAGAATAAACCAATTAATGACCAAAATGATGAAAAATCTTGCTCCGTCGAAATTAATGCACTTAGTAGACTAACTAAATTGCTTAAGAACCAAAATAGAATAGGATTAACTTAGTGAAGACCAAAATGTTTTAAAATCTTAATCTATTGAGACTTATGCACTTTTTGGATGAACTAATATGCTTAAGAACCAAAATGCATTAATATAAACCTAGTAAAGACCAAAATGACCAAAAATACTAATTCATTGAAACTAATGCACTTATAAGACGAACTATATTGACTAAGAACCAAAATGGACTAGAATACACCAAGTAAAGACTTAAAAGATCAAAATGTTAATCCATTGAGACTAATACACTTATCCGATGAACTACAGTACTCAAGAATAAAAATGCATTAGGATAAATCTGGTAAAGACAAAAATGACCTAACATTCTAATCCTTTGAGACTTATGCACTTATTAGACGACCTACATTGACTAACAAACCAAATGGAATAGAATAACCCTTTAAATGACCAACATGACCTAAATTCATAATCCATAGAAACTAATGCACTTATTAGACGAACTACGTTGATTAAGAACCAAAATGGAGTAAAATACACATAGTAATGATCTAAATGACCAAAATGTTTATCCATTGAGACTTATGCACTTAATAGACTAACTACATTTCTTATGAACCAAAGTAGACTAGAATAAACTTAGAAAGGACCAAAATCTTAATCCATTGAGACTTATTTGTTAGAACGAAGTTGGTTCTGTACTTAGTTTTATTGTTAACAAAATTATTTGATGTAAATAGTATTTTGACTTATAAGAACAAATCAGAAGCTGTGCAAAATCAGAGGATGACACCGCCAGAAGATACATCCAGAGGAAGCAACCAGGGGATAGAAATGTCACCAGAAGGTTAGGCCAGATAATGCATCCAGAGGGTACCAGAGGATGCATCCTGAAGGCACCTCTTTAGGATACACCTCTTTAGGATATCAGAGGATACACCTCTTTAGGATACACCTCTTTAGGATACACCTCTTTAGGATATCAGAGGATGTCATCAAAAGACAAATAACATCATCAGAGGATATCTTTCTTGGACCAAATCAGAAGGAAGTAGAGTCCAGAAGGAGACCTGGTCTAGACCAGAAGGAAGCTTGTCAGATGGACACTTGGTCCAGACCTGAAGGAATCATAAGTCAGACTTGGTCCAAAATAAATCCTGACCAGAAGATGGCCTGGTCGTGAAATAAGAATCAGTTCAGACTTAATCCAAACTTGGTCCAGAGCAGAAGATAACTGGTCCATAACAAATGACTTGGTCCAGACTTGGTCCAGACCAGAAGATAGCATGGTCCAGATTAAATTTTATTGATTTTCGATGCTAAGTCTTCAGCCTTGAGCCTCCTTTCATAGATGAATAATTAGGGTTTCTTCCATGATTAAATTTGAGCTGTATTTGTCCAGATTCTCTTTCAAAAATAACTTGGCCAATCAGGTTTCACATAAATAAAAAACGTATCTTTTTAGCTTTAGATTGCATTTGAAAATTCTGTTGACCAATCTTGTTTCTTTTAATTTCAAACCATATCTTTTGAAGCTTTAGATTCCATTCGAATTTCTCCAAGTCTTCAGTAATTTTTGAATAAAATCCCCTTAATACTTTGATCAAATTTCTATCAAAATTTAATCAAGTCTTCTTCGACCATGCTATCTTCTGGTCTGGACCAAGTCATTTGTTCTGGACCAGTTATCTTCTACTCTAGACCGAATCAAGATTAAGTCTGGACTGATTCTTATATTCACAACCAAGCTATCTTCTGGTCATGATTGAGTCTGGACCAAGTCTGACTTATGTTTCCTTTTGGTCTGGAACAAGTCTCCCTGTGACAGGCTTCCTTCTGGTCTGGACTAAGTCTCCTTCTGGACTCTGCTTCCTTCTAATCTGGGCCAAGAAAGATATCCTCTTATGATGTTACTTGTCCTTTGATATTTTGCCTTTGATGACATCATCTGATATCCTCTCGAGGTGTATCCTCTGGTGCCTTCAGGATGCATCCTTTGGTACCCTCTAGATGCATTATCTGGCCTAACCTTCTGGTGACATTTCTATCCTCTGGTTGCTTCCTCTGGATGTATCCTTTGGTGGTGTCATCCTCTGATTTTACACAGCTTATGATTTGTTCTTCTAAGTCAAAATACTATTTACATAAAATACTTTTGTTAACATCAAAACTTTGATTGATCGAACCAACTTGGTTACAAAAAGTTGATTATGTGTATCCACAAACGTAACTTCATCATTGCCTTTGAGAACATGATCACGCAGAAAGTGATGGCGTATGTCAATATGTTTTGTCCAAGAATGCATGATTGGGTTCTTTGTGATATTTATACAACGGGTATTGTCACACCTTAGAGGGATGCATCCGAGATCAAGTCCATAGTCACATAACTACTGCTTGAGCCATAAAATACGTGTACAACAACTGTCTGCTGCTATGTATTCTGCTTCAACAGTGCTTAGAGCCACACATGCTTGCTTTTTACAGGACCATGACACTAATGCATTACCTAAGATGTGGCAGGTGCCGCTTGTGCCTTTTCGATCTATTTTACATCCTATATAGTCTGAGTCAGAATAACCAACAAGATTGCATATACTACCTTTTGGATACCATAAGCCAACATTGCTTTATCCTTTCAAATATTTCATTATTCGCTTTACTGCTACAAGATGTGATTCCTTAGAATCTGCCTGAAACCTTGCACATAAACAGACACAGTACAAAATATCTTGCTACTGGAGCTAATGTTTCATCAAAGTCGATCCCTTCTTCTTGGTTGTATCCTTGTGCAACCAACCTTGCCTTATTTCGAACAACTATACCATTTTCATCTAGTTTATTTTTAAACATCCATTTGGTACCAGTGATGTGTTTATCGCCAGGATTTGGAACAAGTTCTCAAACCTTATTTCTTTCAAACTGGTTTAGTTCTTCTTGCATGGAAAGTATCAAGTGATCGTTCTTAAGAGCTTCACGTACCTTAGAAGGTTCTATCTGAGAGACAAATGTCATATTCAAACAAGCATCTTTGAGATTTATCCTTATAATAACTCCTTTGTTGATATCACCTATAATATTATCAATGGGGTGATCACGATATAGAACATCTTCAATTGAGGGAGATGGAGCAACACCAATTTTTCGAATGCCCAAAATTTTACCCTTGTTGTTATCTCCATACATCACATAGCCTTTTGATTCAAGAGTAAGTTTTGAAAATTTTTGTATCACTGGTGATGTGTTTTGAACATCCACTATCTAAGTACCATATATTAGAGGTACTTTTTATGCATTCCTACAAAACATAATCATAATTTTTTAGGTACCCAAAGTGCTTTGGGTCCTTGAGGATTAGTACCTTTTTTGACCCACACATAATGCCCATTTCGAACACCAAAAGTTCCTAAAGTGACAAGCATTAGGTGAATCGCCATTTAGACCACAATAAAAGCATGTAGGAATAGATTGACTTCTATATAGAGATTTCTTTGTTGGATTGATCACTAGCTTTAACAAAGATGGTTTTACTGGTACTTGGTTTATAAAATTTTGAATAACCAAGACCACTTTTGTCATTTGAATATCTTTGCATTTTAAGAACATTTTCCAATCTAACTTGTGCTTTTTCATATCTTTCAATGACTCTATTTAGTTGGACAATTCTAAAAGAAAGGGAATCACACTTATCACATGTACAATTTTGTTTTAATTTTTCAAAATATTTTTCCACAGTGTCAATTTTCTCATTTAGAGATGAAATTTGTTTCTTTTGTGTTGACACCGTTTTGCACATAATTCTACAATACATAAGTAATTCTTCTATTGCAATTTGGGCATCATCATTATAAAAAGAATCTTTGTTACTAACCTCTTCTGCTTCGTCGAATTGATGTGAAGCCATTAAGGCAGCATTTGCACATTCGTCACTTTCCGAATTTGAGGATGAACTGACTTCATTGTCCTCCCATGCTATATAGGCCTTTTTGAATTCTTTCTTCTTGCGAGGACTTTTCTTGATAATATTTGGGCACTCTACTTTTATGTGCCCTTGCTTTCCACACTCAAACCAAGGGAAGATTTGACATGAAGTGGAGACATCCTTCTTCCTGAAAGTTTTCCTTTTCTGGAAAGTTTTATTGTTTTGAAGGAACTTACCAAATTTCTTTACTAGGAAGGTGATGTTCTCATCTTCATCTGAAATTCTCATCGTTGATTTGCTCTCTTGACTCCGCTTTTAAGGCAATGCTCTTTGGCTTCTTTTCTTTTCTTGAATTGTTCCTTCATGGGTTACTTCAAGAGTATCCCAGATTTCTTTTGCTGTTTTGCAATGAGATACGCGGAAGAATTCAAGTCAAGTCTTCTCATACCCATCTGACAAACCCAGATCGAAGAAGGAATCTACACCTCTAACGGGTTTGATTACAAGGATTTGGAACTCTCCAAAGTTTCTTTTGGAAAGCTGATTGCTGCACTATTTTTCTCTCTCGAAAACACTTACAAAATATTGCTTTTGCACTCAAGTGATTCTCTCTTCTGAACTCTCGGATTATGTTGAATATGAAGCTTGAGTTCTTGTATTTTCGATGCATAATGTTGCTGCTTCAAGCCTCATGTTATAGCTGCAATTAGGGCTTTGTCCAAGCTTTAATTCGACATAAACCTTGCTCAGATTTCCTTTGAAAATTCTATTGGTCAATCATGTTTCTCTTAATTTCAAAGTGTATCTTTTTAGCTTTAGATTTCATTTGAAAATTCTGTTGAACAATCCTGTTTCTTTTAATTTCAAAACGTATCTTTTTTAGCTTCAGATTTCATTCCAATTTCCTTCAAGTCTTCAATGATTTTTGAATCAAATCCCCTTAATATTTGATCAAATTTCTATCAAAATTCAATCATGTCTTCTTCGAATTTTAATCAAGTCTTCACTAATCTGCATCATGATTTAAATTATGGATCGTATGATCTGTTAATCTTGACCTACTTTGGACCATGTGATCTGATCTATACCATTATGTGATCTTCTAATCTGGACCAAGTCTGGACTAAGTCTTATGTTCTGGACCATGCTATCTTCTGGTTTGGACCAAGTCTAGATCAAGTCTTATGTTCTGGACCATGCTATCTTCTGGTCTGGAACAAGTCTGGACCAAGTCTGACTTATGTTTCCTTCTGGTCTGGACCAAGTCTTCTGTTTTGGACCATGCTATCTTCTGGTCTTGAACAAGTTTGGACCAAGTTTGACTTATGTTTCCTTCTGGTCTGGACCAAGTCTTCTTCTGGATATGATTCCTTCTAGTCTGGACCAAGTCTCCTTCTAACTCTGCTTCCTTCTGATCTGGGCCAAGAATAATATCCTCTTATGACGTCGTTGTTTCTTTCCTATGATGATATCCTATGATTGATGATATCCTATTATGTTTGCCTTTGATTCTTGTTTCTGATGGGATCCTCTGGTGATATCCTCTAGAGGTATCTTCTGGTATCATCTGGATGCATCCTCTGTTATCCTCTGGTGATATCTTCTGGCCGAATCTTCTGGTGGCATTTTTATCTTCTGGCGACTTCATCCTCTAATGACATCTTTTGCTTCTGATTTGTATCTTCTGGAGGTATCTTCTACTGACGTCATCTTCTGGTGTATCCTTTGGTGACGTCACCCTATGATTTTTGACATACTCGGATTTTTTTAATCTGATTTTCATAAATACTTTTGTTAACATCAAAACATTAATTGAAAGAACCAACTTGGTTCCAACACCACCATCTCTAAAAACTGGTTGTGCGGAAGCCATGAATAAGGATCGAGGATCAACTTACCTACACCTGCTCTGATATGAATTGTAAGTTCAAAGGCGCACCTAAGAGGGGGCGTGAATTAGGTGTTTAGAAATTTTCTAGTTTTTAGAGGCTTAGTGGATTATTTTTCTAATTTGATTAGTGAAGTAGAATGTAAACGGCAAAAAAATAAAGGACACAAAGGATTTATCCTGGTTCCCCTTATAACCAAGGGTACATCCAATCCTCTTATACACCACAAGAGATTTTCCACTATGTTAGAATAAGTACAAGTCTAACTCTAAGACTTCTGTGACTAACTCCTAACAATCTCCCTAAGATAGCACACCACTATCTTAGTTTAAAACATTTCGATGAAAGTACACCACTTTCATTAATAATAACTTCAATAAATTTACAATAATGATTTTGATAAAACTTAAGTGAATATACTGTTGATATGGTTTCTTTGTATAATGATAACAATCCAAGAGTATTGTACTTCAAGTGCAGCAAAAGAACCTTTGCAATGATATGATAATGTAGCAATATGCACTTGAAATATGAAAGTTTTACTCTTAATGGATCATATAAATGTTTCAATGAAAGTTCGGAAGTTGTTGTGAAAGTAATGTGAAAGTTTTACTCCTAAGACATCACTTCAAATCAGTGGCAATTGTTCCTAGAGGTTTGATGAATGTATGCAATGACCCAGAATCAATAGGAACTGAAAAATCACATTGTTTCACAGTTGTATTCGGCTATAACCTATGTGTAGTCGAATATACCTCTGTAACGTTCATATTTTTCAAACAATTTTATGCATGTATTCGAATACGAATCGCTGTAGTCGAATACAAATTAGTGAATTTTGCCACTAACTTGATTTTGTATTCGGCTATGACATGCTGTAGTCGAATGCAGATCTGCAATTTTTGCTACTAACTTCATTTGTATTCGGCTACACATATATGTAGTTGAATACAAATTTAGCTTTTGTCAAAAACATAATTATCAATCATTGCTCATGCTTTTTGACACTTTAAAAATTCTATTGATGCAAATGCAAAAAATATAAGGTTCTCATGTGCATTTGGAATATAACAATATTAGATTGCATCATATACCTGAAACTCTAAGACTTCTAGCATATTGACAAAATTTAATTGATTATTGACTTTATTTTGAACGTGCAACTTGATCACTTTGCTTGGTCTTTGTCTTCATAAAAAACATAAGTATTCTTGCATATTTACAGTAAAGACCAAAATGACCTAAAATCTTAATCCATTGAGACTTATTGACTTATGGGACAAAATAAAATGCTTAAGAACCAAAACGCATTAGAATAAATCTAGTAAAGGGCAAAATGACTTAAAATCTTAATCCATTGAAAGTAATGCACTTATTAGATGAAGTACATTGACTAAGAACCAAAATGGACAAAAATCCACCTAGTGAGCACCTAAATGACCAAAATGTTTATCCATTGAGACTTATGCACTTATCACACGAACTAGATGGCCTAAGAATTGAAACGGACTATAACACTCCTACAAACGACCTAAATGCCCAAAATGTTAATCGATTGAGACTAATGGAGTTATTGGACAAACAACAATATTTAAGAACCAAAATGCATTACAATAAACTGAGTAAAGACCAAAATGACCTAAAATCCCATTTCTTTGAGACTTATCACTTATTAGATGAACTGCATTCACTAAGAAACCAATTGGAATAAAATAACCCTTTTAATGACCAAAATGACCTAAATTCTTAATCCATTGAAATTAATGCACTTATTTGACGAACTACATTGAAAAAGAACCAAAATGCACTAGAATAAACGTAGTCAAGACCTAAATGACAAAAACGTTAAGCCATTGAGACTTACGCACTTATTTGACTAACTACATTGCTTATGAACCAAAATAGACTAGAATAAACATTGTAAAGACCAAAATGACCGCAAATCTTAATCCATTGAGACTTATTGACTCATTGGAACAAATAAAATGCTTAAGAAACAAAATGTGTTATAATAAATCTAGTAAAGTGTAAAATGACTTAAAATCATAATCCACTAAAACTAATGCACTTATTAGACGTACTACATTGACTAAGAACCAAAACAAACTAAAATACACATAGTAAAGACCTAAATGACCCAAATGTTAATCCATTGGAACTAATGCACTTATTGGACGAACTACAATACTTAAGAACCAAAATGCATTAGAATAAACCCAGTAAAAGACCCAAATAACCTAAAATCCTAATGCTATGAGACTTATGCAATTACTAGAATAACTAGATTGACTAACAAACCAAATGGAATAGAATAAACCTTTTAATGACCAAAATGATCTTGATCCATTGAAACTAATGCAAAAATTAGACTAACTAAATTAATTAAGAACCAAAATAGACTAGGATAAACTTTGTAAAGATCAAAATGACATAAACCTTAATCCATGGAAACTTATTCACTTTTTGGACGAACTAAAATGCTTAAGAACCAAAATGCATTAGAATAAACCTAGTAAAGACCAAAATGACCTAAAACTTTAATCCATTGAAACCAATGCACTTATTCGACGAACTACATTGACTAAGAACCGAAATAGATTAAAATACACCTAGTAAAGATGTAAATGAAAAAAATGTTTATCCGTTGAGACCTATGCACTTATTAGACGAACTACATTGACTAAGAACCAAAATGGACTAAAATACACCTAGTAAAGACCTATATGATCCAAATGTTTATCCGTTGAGACTAATGCACTTATTGGAGGAACTACAATACTTACGAACCAATATGCATGATAAACCTAGTAAAGACCCAAATGACCTAAAATCCTAATCATATGCGACTTATGCACTTATTAGAATAACTACATTGACAAACAAATCAAATAGAATAATCCTAGTAATGGCGCAAATGATCTAAAATCTTGATCCCTTGAAACTAATGCAGAAATTACACTAACTAAATTGGTTAAGAACCAAAATAGACTAGGATAAACTTAGTAAAGACCAAAATGACCTCAACCTTAATCCATCGAGACTTATGCACTTTTTGCACAAACTTATATGCTTAAGAACCAAAATGCATTAGAATAAACCTAGTAAAGACCAAAATGACCTAAAATCTTAATCCATTGAAAGCAATGCACTTATTAGATGAACTACATTGACTAAGAACTAAAATGGACATAAATACACGTAGTAAAGACGTAAATGAGCAAAATGTTTATCCATTGAGAATTCTGCACTTATTGGATGGATTATAATGCTTAAGAACCAAAATGCATTAGAATAAACCTAGTAAAGACAAAAATAACCTTAAATCTAATTACTTTTAGACTTATGCACTTATTAGATGAACTACAATGCTGAAGAATCGAATTGCATTAGAATAAACGAAGTAAAGATCAAAATCACCGAAAATATGGACCCATTGCAACTAATGCACTTATTAAAGAAACTACATTGACTAAGAACCTAAATGGACTACAATACACCTAATAAAGACCTAAATGACCAAAATGCTTATCCATTGAGACTTATGCACTTAATTCGCTAAATACGTTACTTATGAACCATAATACACTAGAATAAACTTAGTAAAGAACTAAATGACCTCAAATCTTAATCCATTGAGACTTATTGACTTATTGGACTAAATACAATGCTTCAGCACCAAAATGCATTAGAGTAAACCTAGTAAAGTGCCCAATGAGTTAATTCGTTGAAACTAATGCACTTATTAGACAAACTACATTGGCTAAGAACCAAAATAGACTAGAATACACCTAGTAAAGACTCAAATGATCAAATTGTTAATCCAAATAGTCTAATGCACTGATTGGACGAACAACAATACTTAAGAACCAAAATGCATTAGAATAAACCCAGTATTTACCAAAATGACCTAAAATCCTAATCCTTTGAAATTTATGCACTTATTTAACGAACTACATTCACTAACAAACCAAATGGAATATAAAAACCTTTTTAATGACGAAATTGACCTAAATTATTAATCCATTGAAATTAATGCACTTATTAGACGAACTATGTTGACTAAAGAACCAAAATGGACTAGAATACACATAGTAAAGACCTAGAATGTGAAAATGATAATCCAATGAGATTTACGCACTTAATAGACTAACTACATTGCTTCTGAACCAAGATAGACTAGAATAAACTTAGTAAATACCTTAATGACCTCAAATCTTAATCCATTGATAGTTATTGACTTATGGGAAGAAATAAAATGCTTAAGAAATGAGATGCGTTAGAATAAATCTAGTAAAGTGTAAAATGACTTAAAATCTTAATCCATTGAAACTAATGCATTTATTATACGAACTACATTGACTAAGAATCAAAATGGACTAGCATACACCTAGTAAAGACCTGAATGATTAAAATGTTAATCCAATGAGACTTATGGAGTTATCAGACAAACTACATTGACTAACAATCCAAATGGAATAGAACAAACCTTTTAATACCAAAATGATCTAAAATTTTGATCCATTCAAACTAATGCACTTAATACAGTAACTAAATTGTTTATGACCTAAAATAGACTAGGGTAAACTTAGTAAAGACCAAAATGATCGAAAATCTTAATCCATTGAGGCTTATGCACTTTTTGGACAAAATAATATGCTTAAGAACTATAATGCATTATAATAAACATAGTAAAGACCAAAAGGACCTGAAATCTTAATCCATTGAAACAAATACACTTATTAAAAGAACTACATTGAATAAGAATCAAAATGGACTAAAATACACTTAGTAAAGACCTAAATGATCCAATGTTAATCCATTGAGACTAATGCACTTATTGGGCGAACTACAATACTTAAGAACCAATATGCATTAGAATAAATCTAGTAAAGACCCAAATGACCAAAAAGCCTAATCCTTTGAGACTTATACACTTATTAGAATAACTAGATTGACTAACAAACCAAATGGAATAGAGTAAACCTTTTAATGACCAAAATGATATAAAATATTTATCCATCGAAACAAATGCATATATTAGACTAACTAAATTGCTTAAGAACCCAAATAGACTAGGATAAACTGAGTAAAGACCAAAATAACCTAAACCTTAATCCATTGAGACTGATGGACTTTTTGGACGAACTAATGTGCCTAAGATCCAAAATGCATTAGAATAAACCTAGTAAGTGTTGAGGAAAAAATCTTTTTGATATATGTTGTAATGACAACAAACCTTTTGAATTAAATGTATGAGTTTTATGAATGGTGACCTACTAATGATTGGGCTTGAGTTTTGTTTAAAGAAGAGGAATTGCATAACTGAACAAGCAAGAAGCTTCCCATCATCAATGTGCAATAATCTTAAAAAGAATATATCATATATCAATCATTCAATAGAATGATTATTACTTCTTTAAGATAACATCTTCATCAAGAAAGATGGTCAAATACATTCATAAAACAAATCAATGATCAGACTACACTATAAATCAAAAGCAAGCTCATTTGAAAGAAGCAAAATTAAAAAAACCGAACAGAAAACGTTCTTGACTGAAATCTGGAAAACGGAAAATGTTCTCCAGGTTCAAATATGGTCATGACAGCATAAATAACAAGTAATCTCCATCAATTGAAAGAAGATATTGCCTCTGGAATTTACATTAATATTATCACTACGTGACAAGGAACAAATGGGATCCATTCTAATCAAAGAAGTCATTCAAATAACAATGGAAAAATCTATGAATCAAGTTGTTCCAACAAGACAGATCACTCTCTAGAAATGTTCAGAATGATCAGATAAATCTCCATAATGTCTAGAACGATCAGATCAGTCTCCAGAATGTCTAGAATGATCTGATGTCCAAAATTATCTTCTCCAGCAGTGTTAACATCAGTCTCCAGCATGTTTAACATCATTCTCCAGCAGTGTATCATTAGTCTCTAGATTGATGAACAATCTCCAGCAGCAAACATCTTTCTCCAGCATGATTAACAACTATGTCCAAAATGATCAAATATCATCCTCCAGTATGATAACATCAGTCCAGAATTATACGATCATTCTCCAGCATATTGAACATCATTCTCAAGCCTTGTTACATCCTTCTCCAGTTTGATTGCCAAGAACGTTGAACAATCTTGAAGTATATAAACATCAGAGGATATCATCAGAGGATACCACCATAGGATGACATCACCAGAGGATATCACCGGACGATACCTCAAGAAGATGTCACCAAAGGATACCAGAAGATATCACCAGAGGATATCACTAGAGGATCCCTCTACAAATTTAAAAGCGAAGAATATGCATCACTAAGATCAAGACTCATTTTCTAAACAAAGGAAGAACCAAGTTTGCTCTTGAACATCAGAAGCAGAATGAAGAACATTCTTGATTTTTGGCCTACTCTCACCTAATCACTGACAAAGGAGAGTCAGTCTGTTCCCAACGGGCAAATGAGCTCTCATAAGCACTTTTTGAGTCTATAAAAGAGAACTCAAGATGAAGGCAATAATCAGAACTCATGAAAGCAATTATTTCATCATTCATAATCAGAATCAAGAGCTTCAAGTTTAAATCAATACATCACTTACATACACATACATACTTGAAAGCTTCCCAATCACAACCAAAAGATTCAGTTATGTTTTTCTTCTTCATATCAGAATCATTCTACTGAATTCTTTTGTCAAAAATCTAATCTCAAACACGGTTTGAGCATACTCAGATTCTGTCCAAAATCAGAGCTTCAAGTACTAAGCAATTCATTACTCACTACCATCATACTTCAATTTATCTCACTCACATACATTGAGTAAGTTCTGATTTTTCCTATTTGATTCCTAGAATCATTCTCATGTATTTCTTTGTCAAAGAATCAGAACTCAAACAAGTGGTGAGCCTTCTCAGATTCTGACAAAACTCTTTAAATCGTATCATTGTAAACTCAAGGCTATAGTGTGAAGTATAGTTTCGAATAAGCTTATAGGAAATCCTTTTATGATTAAAAGGTGAACTGTAAAATCCTATCTAAAGATTGATAGGTGATTTTATTGAACTCATTTATCGGTGGAAAGGATTTGTTTTTGTAACAGATCAAATTTGATTTGAAACAGGGTGTGTAAAACAAAGATTGGTCTCCGTTTTAGCACTTAGTGAAAATCTCACAGTTGTGAGGACTAGACGTAGCCCGAGTTGGGTGAACCAGGATATATCTTTGTGTGGTATCTCTTCCCTTATCTATTTACTTTCAATATGTTTGATTATTTAGTGAAATAGATAAATTAAATTTTTTAATTTTAACTAACCAAGAATATTCTACGTATTCTGGTCAAAACCAAGAACGTTATCCATTTTCTGTTTTCACAACCAAGATCAATCTTGAGTTTTTAACAGGAAATTTTAAAAGGGCGATTTTACAATTCAAACCCCCCTTTCTTGTAAATTGACATTGCTACTTCAATTGGCATAAGAGCTTGGTCTCTAAGGATTAAGCACCTAACAAGTGTTAAAGGAAAAGATTCAGGAAGAAGAAATAATGTCAGAAGTCAACATATGCTTAACGGAAAACTTAGAAAATAATGAGGTAACCATATCTGAACTCTGTCCTACATGTGAACAAATGGAAAAAGAATTTGATAATCTTTTATGTTATTCAAACTTTCTTGCTTAAAAATGTGGTTAATTAAAAGATCAACTCCGTAAGGAAAAAGATGAAAAAGAGAAAGTTCAAGCTATGAATGACGAACTCAGAAAGGTCATTCAAAGACTGCAACAATCTCATTTAAAAATGGTTGAGCAAGAAAAGATTTTCAATGAGAAAACCATAAAATATTATCGTCCAAAATGTTTTGAAACTAAGGATGAAAGTACCTCTTTAAAGATAGAAGTTCATGAACTAAAAAATGATTTAACCAACTGTGTAAAAACCACTAAAACATTTCAAAAGAACATGATGTCTAAAGAAGGGATATTTGAGAAAGATGATTTATGTTTCAAAACTTCTCAAAAAGAAAAGATTTAAGAAAACTTTTTTGTTCCAGAAAGAAAGGAAGATAAATGCAAAACCAAATGTTGATATTGTAAAAGAATTGGACATCTGGAATTTGCTTGTTACTTTAAGAAAAGAGATGAAAAAATTTAAAGCAAAAGGATTGTTAAAAGGAAAGAGTGTTCTGCAAATAAAATTGAACCTGCTTTGAAAAATCTGCAGAAAGGAGAACGTTCTCCAGGTTGTTCTCAAAACGGAGAACGTTTTGGAACAAAAGCTGAACTTTCTCTAGAAAGATTGAAAAAAGCAGAACGTTCTGGAATTTCACCAAAATCAATTTCAAAGACTTTAAAAACTCAGATTTTCAAACCTTCTTCAAGACGAACAACAAAGTGTTCCCCTTGTTCCAAGAATGGCCACTTCGAGTCAACTTGCTTTTTAAAAAGAGATCAAGTTTTTAAAAATATTCTAAAAAAAGATATACTAATCATCAAGGACCCAAACAAATTTGAGTACCAAAGTCATTACTAACTTGTGATGCAGGAACACCATCCAACAATCAAGAAAGAACATTGATACATGAATAAGGCTTGCTCAATACACATGAATGGAAAAGTATGGTGCCTCCTCTCATTACAAAAATTTGGAGCGTCTATAACCTTTGGAAACATTAACAAATCATAGGTAATTGTATCATTTGTTGAAATAATTTTGCATAGATTAAGGATGTTTGATATGTGAAAGATAGCTGTGTAAAATTGCTTTTAAAGTTATTTTTTAAACCCCACATGACTGAAGTAAAACAAACATCCTCGTGTTTCATTTTAACGAAAAAATTCTTATGTTTTATACCTAGATCAATTTCTAACCGAATCATGTTTTTAAGTCTTTTAAATTTTTTTTTCATTTCCATAAATGATCAAAGAAAATCTGAAACACCATTCTTCAAATAATTCTTTGATGAAAATGATATTTCACATGATTTGTTTATCAAAGAACTCTCCAACAATATGAAGTTTCTTTTAAATTAGCTACAAGAAATGGCTAAATGAATCAAGTGTTGAAAAAATAATTTTGGAGAGAAGCCACAAAAATTGTGTACCATGTTTTTAATCTTGGCTTTAGTAGAAAATATCTTTAACATACCTTCATATCATTTTTTAAATAGAAAGCAAAACATATCATACTTTGACATTTCTGAATGTCATTACTATGTTTCGCATAATAAAGAAAGTTTTAGCAATTTGATTTAAAATGCCATCAAAGTATATATTCTGAATGCTCTACATTCTATAAATATCATAGAATCTCAAGGCCCCAATTACAGATAAAATTATGCATATTATGTTTGACGAATATGTTGATTTTTATGATGAAAGATTGGATGGTGAAGATAAATAGTTACAATGTTAAATTTGGATAAATCACAAAGTTGATAATGTTCAAATATCATTCATGAAAACTCCAAAGTCTGATCATGGCAAAACAAAAAGGATCTAAGAGATAGATCAAATTTAGCAAGAAGGTATACACCAGAACATTCTCCACAAAAGCAGAATGTTTTCCACAAAGGCAGAAAGTTCTCCACAAAGAGCAGAATGTTCTTGATAGTAAACATATTTCATCCAATCAAAACTAATGTTGCACATCATGATGATATAGTTGAAGAACATCAACAATGAGCTTGAACCATTTGCTCCTGTACCTACCTCACTATTAACCTTTCCTCCAAAACATCTCCACATGATCAAATTATTAGAAGAACTAATTGGGAGAAATTTGTTACTGGTACCAAAGATGTCGCTGCTGCAGGTATAACTACAGTGGTAAACATGCCTCTGAACAACAGAAATAATAATCAAGCTTTACTAAAGAATAAGTATAATGACACATTCAAAACATCCTAACGTCTCTTAGGCGGAAATGAGTGGCTCTGCCATCAAGCATTCCAAGCTTTAAAAATCAAGCAGCAGGGCGTTGTATATGGCATAAATTTGATTATAGAGCAGTCATCCTATTAGATAAACGCTTGTGTGAAGAAATGAATAAAGCATTAATTTCAAAGTGGTTAAAAAAGACCCTTGATAGTGTATTACAATTTTGATTCATCAATGGAAGAACTAAAACTATTCCTTAAGAATGCCCAAGAGCCGTATTGCATGAATACAGTGCATGCCACACCTAATTTGTACTTAAATGGGGATGGTGTCCAAAATAAGGATGAAAATATGAGGTTCACAAGAAAGAAAAGCTAGAAAGTGAACTAGTCTAGTAATGGAGGAACTATGTCAACAACAAAAGATAAATTGTCCTACTTTGACCATCAATCAAGATGAATAAAAGAGAATGAAGATAAGCTCCAAAGTATTCAAAGATCTCTCGTCATTGAACTAGACCACTAAAGGAGGTACACTTAATCCCAAATTCTTATGATATTTGCATCATGATAAGAATGAACTTTTTTTGTTGATATTATGTGATTGATTGGGTGTTCTTAAAATTAAAAATGCATGCTATTTTTATGTGAGTATGACTTTAAAGTTTAAATTGATTACATTACTCTTTGTCATTACTTGTATGTGCATATGCCTATTTTCTATTCTAAATTCAACATGTTTTCACTCTTTGTTCATACACTTTTTATGATAAACAAGTGTGCAACCCAGTTTGACATTCAAAATTATTGTGCTAGTTATAAAGACATTTAAAATAGATTGCCGTCTTTAATAATTAGACAAAGGGATGTTTTGTCAAGTATACTTCATTGAATTTTTATTTTATTTTGCACAATAAGATCTTTCAAATTATCATGTTAAATGAATTAACATCATTCACCTTCTTATGAATTTGAAAGTATTCTCTATCATGTTCTCTTCATGAAAATGATTTGTGTTTCTTGTGGCTTTAAAACTCAAAACTAATCCAAAAAGATTATGCCATGAAAGTCAAAAATTGATATGTGAAAATTTTGAAGCATATTAATATATGTCTTTGCAAATGAGTGTTATTTGTTGCTTACTTGTTTTGTGAAAATTGATCTCAAGTGTTTAAATTTATTTTTAGTATGACAGATAAATATAGCAATAATCAAAAAGTCTCATGAAAGTAAGCTTGAACATATGCCTTATTGTTTATTTGTGTGTTTACAAAAAACTTTGGGAAAAACATTTCTTTAATGTGAGCAAATCCTTTGGCATATTTTTTATTATCCATTTAAAAATTAGTTTTTGAAAAATACAAATATTTTTAGCATAAGAATGTTTTGTAAAGAGAAAAATTATATTTGACATGATATCACATCCATCTTATTTTGCTTCCTTGTATGCGCGCATTCTCTCTAGTTTTAAAAATAAAAAATTGATCTATTTCTAACAACAAGCTTGATCATATTCAAATTGAAAGGTGATCTATTGTGAAAGAGGACAAAGACCAAAGTGACATTTTCCTTGTTTTATGGAACTTTGAAATATTAAAGAATGTTAATTTCATAATATTCAGGGGGAGTTTTTAGAAAATATTATTCTTCTTAAAACTGAAGTTTACTCATTGTTTCCTTTCTAAAAATGGATAAGAATATATATTCATTGACTATTTTTCAATGTGCGTTAAAATGCTTGCAACAATTATGTCATATTGTTGTTCTTATCATTATCCATATCTTGATTGCAGTATTGACTACAATGATATGATCATCATACATGCTATGTTCTTTAATGTTGAATGCAACCTTGACTAGTTTGATATATGAATGCATTGGGTAACCACATGATTTATGTGTAGTGCACTCATGCTATTACTCCATTTTTTTTACTTCTATGTCTATTTTCCCAACCTTTTTGATAGATGTCAAAAGGGGGAGAGAAATATATGATGGATATAGGATGAAAGAAATTAATGAAGAATGTTAAGAATTAACCTCTTGCATATGTTTATGGGAGTTTAATTAGAATGATAAGAATTAAACTTTTGCATGTGTTTAGGGGGAGTTTAATCGCATATCTATTAACATTCTTGTATTTTATTTATATCAATCCATAAAACTTATGATTTATTCAAAGGGTTTTCCATTATCAAAAAGGGGTAGATTGTTGAGGAAAAAAACCTTTTCGATATATGTTTTAATGACAACAAACCTTTTGAATTAAATGATTGAGTTCTATGAATGGTGATCTACTAATGATTGCACTTGAGTTTTGCTTAAAGAAGAGGAATTGCATAAGTGAACAAGCAAGAAGCTTCACATCATCAAAGTGCAAGAATCTCAATAGAATGATTATTACATCTTCGAGATAACATCTTCATGACGAAAGATGATCAAATACATTCATAAAACAAATCAATGATCAGACTATGCTATAAATAAAAAGCAAGATCATTTGAAAGAAGCAAAATTACAAAAACCGAACAGAAAACGTTCTTGACAGAAATCTGGACAAAGGAGAATGTTCTACAGGTTTAAATATGGTCATGAAAGCATAAAGATCAATCAATCTCCATCACTACATGACAATGAACAAATGGGATCCATTCTAATCAAAGAAGTCATTCAAATCACAAATGAAAAAGGCTATGAATCAAGCTGTTCCAACAAGACAGACCAGTTTCCATAAATGCCCAGAATGATCAGATCAATCACCAAAATGTCCAGAATGATCTGCTAGCCAAAATGATCTTCTGTCCAGAATGATTATCATTCTCTAGCATGTTAACATCAATCTCCAGCATGTTAACATTATTCTCCAACATGTTTAACATCATTCTCCAGCAGTGTATCATCAGTCTCCAGATTGATAAACAATCTCCAACAGCAAACATCTTTCCCAGCATGATTAAGAACTATCTCCAAAATGATCAAACATCATCGTCCAATATGATAACATCAGTCCAGAAGGATACAATCATTCTCCAGCATACAGAACATCATTCTCCAGCCTTGTTACATACTTCTCCAGCTTGACTACAAGGAACGTTGAACGATCTTGATGTATATAATCATCAGAGGATATCACCGGATGATACCACCATAGGATGACGTCACGAGAGGATGACATCACCAGAAGATACCTCCAAAAGATGTGACCAGAGGATACCAGAAGATATCACTAGAGGATACCTCCAGAGGATATCACCAGAGGATCCCTCTACAAATTTAAAAGCCGAGAATACGCATCACTAATATCAAGACTCATTTGCCACACAGAGGAAGAACCAAGTCTGCTCTTGATCATCAGAAGCAAAATGAAGAACATTCTTGCTTTTTGACCTGCTCTCACCTAATCACTGACAAAGGACTGCCAGTCTGTTCCCAATGGGCAAATGAGCTGTCATAAGCACTTTTTGAGTCTATAAAAAAGAAATCAAGATAAAGGAAATAATCAAAACTCACGAAAGCAATTATTTTATCAATCATAATCAGATTTAAAAGATTCAAGTTCAAATCAATACATCACTTACATACACGTACATACTTGAAAGCTTCCCAATCACAAAAAAAAAAGATTCAATTATGTTCTTCTTCTTCATATCAGACTCATTCTACTGAATTCTTTTGTCAAGAATCTAATCTCAAACACGAGTTGATCATACTCATATTCAGTTCATAATCAGAGCTTCAAGTACTAAGCAATTCATTACTCAATACAACCATACTTCAATTTATCTCACTCACATACATTGAGTTAGTTCTGATTTTTCCTATTCGATTCCTAGAATTATTCTCGTGTATTTCTCTGTCAAATAATCAAAACTCAATCATTTTCCTATTTGAGTAAGCTTGTAGAACACCCTTTTATGATTAAAAGGTGAACTGTGAAGTCCTATCTAAAGATTGATAGGTGATTTGATTGAACTCCTTTCTGGGTGGAAAGGATTTGTTTTTGTAACAGATCAAAGTTGTTCTGAAACAGGGTGTGTAAAACTAAGATTTATCTCTATTTTAGCACTTAGTGAAAATGTCTCAGTCGTGAGGACTGCACGTAGCCCGAGTTGGGTGAACCAGCATATATCTTTGTGTGGTATCTCTTCCCTTATCTATTTACTTTTAGTAAGTTTGATTATTTAGTTAAATAGATAAATTAAATTGTTAATTTTAACTAACCAAGAACATTCAATGTATTCTGGTCCAAACCAAGAACGTTCTCCGTTTTCTGTTTTCACAACCAAGATCAATCCTGATTTATTTTCTTGAGTTTTTAATACTTAATTTTAAAAGGGCAAATTTACAATTCAAACCCCCCTTTCTTGTAAATTTACATTGCTACTTCAGTAAGGACCAAAACAACCTAAAATCTTTATCCATCGAAACCAATAAACTTATTAGACGAACTACATTGACTAAAAACCAAAATGGACTAAAATACACATAGTAAGGATGTTAAAGACCAAATTGTTTATTCGTTGAGACTTATGCACTTATTGGATGGATTATAATGCCTAAGAACCAAAATGAATTAGAATAAACCTAGTAAAGACATAACTGAACTAACATCTTAATCCTTTTAGACTTATGCACTCTCTAGACGAATTAATATGCTAAAGAACCAAAAAGCATTAGAATAAACCTAGTAAAAACCAAAACGACCTAAACTCTTAATCCTTTGAAACTAATGCACTTATTAGAAAAACTATATTGACTAAGAACCAAAATGGACTACAATACATCTTGTAAAGATCGAAATGACCAAAATGCGTATCCATCGAGAGTTATGCACTTAATTGACTAAATATGTCACTTATGAACCAAATTAGAAAATTTGTAAAGACCAAAATGACCTCAAATCTTAATCCATTGAGACTTATTGATTGATTGGACGAAATACAATGCTTAAGGACCAAAATGCATTAGAGTAAACCTAGTAAAGAGCAAATAACTTAATCTGTTGAAACTACATTGTCTAACAACCAAAATGGACTAGAATACACCTAGTAAAGACCTAAATGATCAAAATGTTAATCCCATGAGACTAATGCACTGATTGGTCGAACACCAATACTTAAGAACCAAAATGCATTAGAATAAACCTAGTATTTACCAAAATGACATAAAATCCTAATCCTTTAAGATTAATGCACTTATTAGATGAACTACATTCACTATGAAACCAAATGGAATAGAATAACCCTTTTAATAGCCAAATTGACCTCCATTCTTAATCCATTGAAACTAATGCACATATTAGACGAACTATGTTGACTTAAGAACCAAAATGGATTACAATACACGTAGTAAAGACCTAAATGGCCAAAATGTTATTCTAATGAGACTTATGCACTTAATAGACTAACTACATTGCTTATGAACCAAAATAGACTAGAATAAACTTAGTAAATACCTAAATCAGCACAAATCTTAATCCATTGACAGTTATTGACTTATTGGAAGAAATAAAATGCTTAAGAAACGAAATGCGTTAGAATAAATCTAGTAAAGTGTAAAATTACTTAAAATCTGAATCCATTGAAACTAATGCACTTATTAGACGAACTACATTGACTAAGAACAAAAACGGACTAGAATACACCTAGAGAAGACCTAAATGATTAAAATGATAATCCGATGTGACTTATTCACTTATTAGATGAACCACAATGCTTAAGAATCAAAATGCATTAGAATATACCTACTAATGACAAAAATGACCTAAAATCCTATTCCTTTGAGACTTATGACGTTATTAGATGAACTACATTGACCTAAACTAAATGGAATAGCATAAACATTTTAGTGACCAAAATGATCTAAAATTTTGATTCATTGAAACTAATGCACTTAATACAATAACTAAATTGCTTAAGAACCAAAATAGACAAGGGTAAACTTAGTAAAGAACAAAATGATCTAAAATCTTAAATCATTGAGACTTATGCACTTTTTGGACGAAATCATATGCTTAAGAACCTTAATGCTTTATAATAAACGTAATAAATACCAAAAGGACCTAAAATCTTAATCCATTGAAACTAATACAGTTATTAGATGAACTACATTGACTAACAACCCAAATTGACTAAAATACACCTAGTAAAGACCTAAATGATTCAAATGTTAATCCATTGAGACTAATGCACTTCTTGGACGAACTACAATATTTAAGAACCAATATGCTTTAGAATAAACCTAGAAAAGATTCAAATGACCTAAAATCCTAATCCTATGAGACTTATGCAGTTATTAGAATAACTACATTGACTAACAAACTAAATGGAATAGAATAAACCTTTTAATGACCAAAAAGATCTAAAATCTTGATCCATTGAAACTTATGCATATATTAGACTAACTAAATTGCTCAAGAACCAAAATAGACTAGGATAAACTTAGTAAAGACCGAAATGTCCTAAACCTTAATCCATTGAGACTTATGCACTTTTTGGACGAACTAATATGCATAAGAATCAAAATGCATTAGAATAAACCTTGTAAACACCAAAATGATCTAAATTTTTAATCCATTGAAACCAATGCACTTATTAGACGAACTACATTGACTAAGATCCAAAACGGACTAAATACACCTAGTAAAGACGTAAATGACCAACATGTTTATCTGTTGAGGCTTATGCACTTATTGGATGGATTATAAATCTTAAGCACCAAAATGCATTAGAATAAACCTAGTAAAGACCAAAATAACCTAAAATCTTAATCCATTGATACCAATGCACTTATTGGACGAACTACATTTACTAAGAACCAAAATGGACTAAAATACACCTAGTAAAGATGTAACGGACCAAAATGTTTATCCGTTAAGACTTATGCACTTATTGGATGGATTATAATGCTTAAGAACCAAAATGTATTAGAATAAACCTAGTAAGGACAAAAATGACCTAAAATCATAATCCTTTTAGACTTATGCACTTATTTAACGAACTACATTGACTAACAATCCAAATAGAATGAATAAACATTTTAATGACCTATATGATTTAAAATCTTGATCCATTGAAACTAATGCACTTCTTAGACTAACTACATTGCTTAAGAACCAAAATAGACTAGAATAAACTTGGTAAAGACCAAAATGACCTAAAAAAGTTATCCATTAGGACTTATGCACTTATAAGACGAATTACATTGACTATGTACCAAAATGGACTAGAATACACCTTGTAAAGACCTAAATGACCAAAATGATAAACCATTGAGACATATGCACTTATTGGACAAACTACAATGCTTAAGAACCAAAATGCATTAGAATAAACCTAATAAAGACCGAAATCACCTAAAATCATAATCCTTTGAGACTTACGCACGTTTTAGACAAACTACATAGACTAATAAAAATTATTGATTGGAATAAACGTTTCACGACCAAAATGATCTAAAATCTAGTTCCATTGAAACTAATGCACTTATAAGACTAACTTCATTGCATTAGACTAAACCTACTAAAGATCAAAACGACTTAAAATCTTAATCAATTGAATTTAAGTACCAAAATGTACTAGAATACACCTGATAAAGCCCTAAATGACCAAAATGATAATCCGTTGAGACTGACGCACTTATTGGACGAACTACAGTGCTTAATAACCCAAATGCTTTAGAATTAACCTAGTAAAGACAAAAATGACATAAAATCTTAATTTTTTTAGATTATGCACTTATTAGATGAAAAACATTGACTAAGAACCAAAGTTGAATTGTTTTTGCTGATTTGTTGAAAGTTGATATAAATTATTTGGGGAAGAAACAATCAGACTCAGCAGTAGTGGATAATAACAGCATAAGTATTTGAACACAAAGATTTATCTTGGTTCACCATTAACTTGGCTACATCCAATCCCTTTATTCAGAAGGCTTTAATCCACTAATTCAAGACATTGAATTACAGCACCTGACCTTCCATGCCAGTCTTCTCAAACAGCCTGACAACCCAAGACTTTTGAGGAATAACAACACCTTAACCCTACAAGCCAAGTCTTCTCAAATAGCCTAACAACCCCAGAATTTTGAGGAATAACAACACCTTCACTCTACAAGCCAAGTCTTCTCCTACCAATCTGACACCACTATCGGGTTTGATTACAAGGGTTTGGAACTTTGCATAGTTGCTTCTGGAAAGCTGATTGTTGCAATGACTTTCTTGAGTAGTTGCTTCTGGAAAGCTGATTATAACATTGACTCTCACTCTCTAAAAAACACTTAGAGCATATTGTTCTTTCACACAAGTATTTCCCTCTTTTGAACTCTCGGATGACTTTCAATTGAAAGCTTGAGTTCTTATGTTTTTCGATCGATTTGAACTCTAAGATGAACCTGGATTTTACGCTTGACTTCTTTTACTTCTTGACGCTTTTGCGGTGGCCTGAAGCCTCCTTTTATAGTTGAAACATGGGCTTTGTCCAAGCTTAATTTTGAGATGTATCTTGCTCAGATTTACATTTGAAAATTCTTTTGACCGATTCTGTTTCTTTTTAATTCCGAACCAAGTCTCCTTTCTTCAGATCTTCATAGAATTTCCATCAGGTCTTCTTTGATTTTTGAATCAAATATTCTTAAAACTTTGATCAGATCTCTTTCAAAATTCAATCAAGTCTTCTTCCAATTTGAATGAAGTCTTCTATGAATCTGAATCACATTTTAAATCTGGACCGTGTATTCTTCTGATCTGGTCCAAGTCTTGACCATGTCTTCTTCTGATCTGGACCATGTTATCTTTTGGACTATGTTTGCTACTGATCTGGACCATGTTATCTTCTTATATGAACCATGTTATCGTCTGGACCATGTTTGCTTCTGCTCTGGATCATGTCTTCTTCAGGACCATGGTTCTTTCTGACCTAGACCATGTTTCCTTCTGATCTGGACCATTTCTTCTTTTGGACCATGTTTCCTTCTGATCTGGACCACGTCTTCTTCTCGACAATTATTCCTTCTGATCTGGACCATGAAAAATATCCTCTGATGATGTCATTGATTCTTTTCTCTGATGATATCCTCTGATTGATGATATCCTCTAATTTTTGCCTTTGATGACATCCTCTGATTTTTTCTTCTGATGGGATCCTCTGATGATATCCTCTAGTATCATCTAATGACATTTTCTGGTATCCTCTAGAGGTATCCTTTGGTGATATCTTTTGGTATCCTCTGGTGATATCTTCTAGTATCCTCTAGTTATATCTTTCGGTGTCCTTTGGTGATATCCTCTAGAGGTATCCTTTAGTGGCTTTATCCTTTGGTGACGTCATCCTTTGGTGACATCCTCTATTGACTTCATCCTTTGGTGACTCCTCTAGTGGTATCCTCTGGAGACGTCATCCTCTGATTTCTGCTTCTAGTGTCGTCATCTTCTAGTTTATGCTTCTGGTGACATCATCTTCTTGAGTCATCTTCTGATTTTTGCATTATTCTTCGAAGTCAAATATATTATATTCATAAAATACTTTTGTAAACATCAAAACTTTAAGTGAAAGAACCAACTTGGTTCCAACATAGAATACACCTATTAAAGACCTAAATGACGAAAATGTTACTCCATTAAGGCAAACACACTTGTTGGTCGAACTACAATGCTTAAAAACCAAAATGTATTATAATAAACCTAGTAAAGACCAATATGACCTAAATTCTTAATCCATTAAACCTAATGCACTTATTAGACGAACTACATTGATTAAGAACCAAAATGGACTAGAATACACCTAGTACATACATAATTGACCAAAATTTCTATCCATTGTGACTTATGTACTTATTGGACGAAGTAGAATGCTTAAGAACCAAAATACGTTAGAATAAACCTAGTAAAGACTAAAATAAACTAAAATCTTAATCCATTGAAACTAATACACTTATAAACGAACTTCAATGCAATAGAATAAATCTACTAAAGACCAAAATGCAATAGAATAAATATACTAAAGACCAAAATGACCTAAAATCTTAATCAATTGAAACAAATAAACCAATTAAATGACCAAAATGTTAATCCATTGAGACTTATGTACTTATTGGACAAGCTAAAATGCTTAAGAACCAAAATGCATTAAAATAAACCTAGTAATGACCAAAATGAACTTAAATCTTAATCCATTGAAACTAACGCACTTATTAACAACTACGTTGACTAAGAACTAAAATGGACTACAATGCACCTTGTAAAGACCTAAATAAACAAAATGTTAATCCAAAGAGACTTAGGCCCTTAATAGACTAACTATATTGCATAAGAATCAAAATAGACAAGAATAAACCGAAAATAACCTAAAATCTTAATTCATTGAGACTTATGCACTTATTGGACGAACTTAAATGCCGAAGAACCAAAATGCGTTAGAATAAACATAAAAAAGGCCAAAATGACCTAAAATCCTAATCCATTGAAACTAATGCACTTATAAGACGAACTACGTTGATTAAGAACCAAAATGGACCAAAATACACCTAGCAGATACCTAAATAACCAAAATGTTTATCCATTGAGACATATGCACTTATTGGACGGACTACAATGATTAAGAACTAAAATACATTAGAATAAACCTAGTATTGACAAAAATGACCTAAAATCTTAATCCTTTTAGAATTATCCACTTATTAGACGAACAACAATGACTAAAAACCAAAATGGACTAGAATCTACCTAATAGAGACCTTAATGGTTAAACCTTGTATTTGCCAAAATTCATTAGTATAAACCTTGTATTTGCCAAAATGACCTAAAATCCTAATCCTTTGTGATTTATGCACTTACTAGAAGAACTACATTCACTAACAAATCAAATGGAATAGCATAACTCTTTTAATGACCAAATTCACCTAAATTCTTAATCCATTGATACTAATGCACTTATTAGACAAACTACGTTGACTAAAGAACCAAAATGGACTAGAATACCCGTAGTAAAGACCAAAAAGATCTAAAATCCTAATCCTTTGAGACGTATGCACTTAATAGACTAACTACAGTGCTTATGAACCAAAATAGACTAGAATAAACTTAGTTAATATCTAACTGACCTCAAATCTTAATCCATTAAGACTTATTGACTTATTGGACGAAATAGAATGCTTAAGAACCAAAATGCATTAGAATAAAAATTGACTAGAATACACCTAGTAAAGACCTAATTGACCAAAATGTTAATCTAACGAGACTTATGCACTTATTAGACGACCTAATATGCTTAAGAACCCAAATGCATTAGAATAAACCTAGTTAAGACCAAAATGACCTAAAATCCTAATCCAATGAGACCGATGCACTTATAGGACGAACTACATTGACTAACAAACCAAACATAATGAATAAACCATTTAATGACCAATAGGATCTAAAATCTTGATCCATTGAAACTAATGCACTTATTAGACTAACAACATTGCTTAAGAACAAAAATAGAGTAGAATAAACTCAGTGAACACCAAAATAACCTAAAATCATAATTCATTGATATGAATACACTTATTAGACGATCTACATTGACTAAGAACCAAAATGGACTAGAATACACTTAGGAAATACATATATGACCAAAATGTTAATCCAGTGAGACTTATGCACTTATTAGGCGAACAACATGGACTAAGAACCAAAAAGGATTAGAATACACTTAGTAAAGATCTAATAGACCAAAATGTTAATCCATTGAGTCTTATGGACTTATTGGAAGAACTTCAATGGTTAAGAACCAAATGCATTAGAATAAACCTAGTAAAGACAAAAATCACCAAAAATCTGGATCCATTGAAACTAATGCACTTATTAGAGGAACTACGTTGACTAAGAACCAAAACGGACTAGTATACACCTAGTAAAGACCTAAATTAACAAAATGTTAACCAATTGACATGAATATAACTTTTTAATGACCAAAATGATCTAAAATATTGATCCATTGAAACTAATGCTCTTATTAGACTTACTACATTGCTGAACAACAAAAATAGACTAGAATAAACCTAGTAAAGACCAACATGACCTAAAATCATAATCCATTGAGACTTATGCACTTACGAGACGAACTACACTACTAAAGAACCACAATGCATTAGATTAAACCTAGTAAAGACCAAAATGACCTAAAATCTTAATCCATTGAAACTAATTCACTTATTAGACTAACTACATTGCTTACGCAACAAAGTAGACTAGAATATACCTAGTTAAGACCAAATTGACCTAAAATCTTAATCCATTAAGACTTATGCATTTATTGGACGAACTACAATGCTAAAGAACCAAAATGGAATGAATAAAAACCTATGCATAACTTCGTCCAATAAGTGCATAAGTCTCAATGGATTAATATTTTAGGTCAATTTGGTCATTACTAGGTTTATTCTAGTCTTTTTTGGTTCTAAAGCATTGTAGTTCATCCAAAATGTGCATAAGTCTAAATGGATTAATATTTTAGGTCGTTTTGACGTTTACAAGGTTTATACTAGTCTATTTTGGTTCTTAAGCAATGTAGTTAGTTTAATAAGTGAATTAGTTTCAATGGATGATGATTTTAGATCATTTTTGTCATTAAAAGGTTTATTCTATTCCATTCGGTTTGTTAGTCAATGTAGTTCATCCAATAAGGGTGTAACCTAAAATCATTATCCTTTGAAGATTATGCACTTATTAAACGAACTACAATGACTAATAAACCAAATGGATAAGAATAAACCTTTTAAAGACCAAAATGGACCATAATACACCTAGTAAAGACCTAAATGACCAAACTAATATTCCATTCAGACTTATGCGCTTAATAGACTAACTACATTGCTTATGAACCAAAATAGACAAGAATAAACTTAGTAAAGACAAAAATAACCTAAAATCTTAATCCATTGAGACTTATGCACTTATTGGACAAACTACAATTCCAAAGAACCAAAATGCCTTAGAATAAATCTAGTAAACACCAACATGACCAAAAATCAAAATCCATTGAAACTAGTGCGCTTATTTGACAAACAACATTGCCTAAGAACCAAAATGGACTAGAATACACATAGTAAAAAGCTAATTGACCAAAATGTTATCCATTGAGACTTTTGCACTTATTGAAACGACAATGCTTAACAACCAGAATGCATTAGAATACACCCTGTAAAGACCAAAGTGAACTAAAATCTTAATCCATTGAGACTTATGCACTTATTAGCAAATAACATTGACTAAACACCAAAATGGACTACAATACACCTAGAAAAGGCTTAAATGACCATAATGTTAATGCAATTATTAGAATAAAAACATTGCTTAAGAACCAAAATTGACTAGAATAAACTTAGTAAATACCAAAGAAACCTAAAATCTTAAACTATTGAGACTTGTGCACTTATTGGACGAACTACAATGCTTTAAACCAAACTGCACAAGAATAAACCTAGTAAATAACAACCAAATCTAAACTCATAGTCCATTGAAACTAAAGCACTTATTAGATGAACAACACTGACCAAGAACCAAAATGGCTTAAAATACACCTAGTAAAGACCTAAATGACCACAATGTGAATCCATTGAGACTTATGCACTTATTGAACGAACTGCAATGCTTAAGAACCAAAATGCATTAGAATAAATCTAGTAAAGACCAAAATGACATAAAAGCATAATTCATTGAAATTAATGAACTTATTAGCAAACTACATTGACTAAGAACCTAAACGGACTAGAATACACCTAGTAAAGACCTAAATAACCAAAATGTTAATCCTTTTAGACTTATGCATTTATTGGACGAACTATAAATCTTAAGAACCAAAGTGCATTAGAGTAAACCTAGTAAAGACCAAAATCACCTAAAATTTTAATCCATTGAAACTAATGAACTTATTAGACGTATGAAATTTACTAATAACCAAAATGGACTACAATACACCTAGTAGAGACTTAAATGACTAAAATGTTAATGCATTGAGACTTATGCACTTAATAGACAAACTACATAGTTTATGAACCAAAATAGACAAGAATAAACTTAGTAAAGACCAAAATGACTTAAAATCTTAATCCGTTGAGACTTAGGAACTTACGGGACAAACTACAATGCTTAAGAATTAATATGCATTAGAATAAACCTTGGAAAGACCTAAATGACTTGAAATGTTAATCCATTGAAACTAATGCACTTATTAGACGAACAACATTGACTAAGAACCAAAATGGACTAGAATACACCTATTAAAAACTTAATTGACCAAAATGTTAATTCATTGAGAGTTATGTACTTACTGGACAAACTACAATACATAAGAACCAAAGTGCATTAGAATAAACCTAGTAAAGACCAAAATGACCTAAAATCTTAATCCATTAAAACAAATGCATTTATTAGACGAACTACAATACTTAAGAACCAAAATGAAATAGAATAAACCTACTAAGACCAAATGACTAAAATCGTAGTCAATTGGGAATAATGCACTTTTTAGATGAACTACGTGGAGTAAGAAACAAAATGGACTAGAAAACACCTAGTAGGGACCAAAATGTTAATACATTGAGACTTATGCACTTATTGGTCATTACTAGAATCAATCTAGTAAAGACCAAAGTGACCTAAAATCTTATGCCATTGAAACTAAAGCACTTATTAGACAAACTACAGTGACTAAGAACCAAAATTGGACTACAATACACATTGTAAAGACCTAAATGACCAAAATGTCAATACATTGAGACTTATGCATTATTTAGATGAACTACATTGCATTTGAATCAAAGTAGATAAGAATAGACATAGTAAAGACCAAAGTGACCTAAAATCTTTATCAGTTGAGACTTATGCACTTGTTAGGCGAACAAATATGCTTAAAAACATAAATGCATTAGAATAAACCTAGTGAAGACCAAAATGACTTCAAATGTTAATCCATTGATACTAATGCTCTTGTTAGACGAAAAACATTGACTGAGAACAAAAATGAACTAGAATACACCTAGTAAAGACCTAATTGACCTAAATGTTACTCCATTGAGACTTATGCACTTATTGGAAGAAATACAATGCTTGAGAACCAAAATGCATTAGAATACACCGAGTAAAAACCAAAATTACCTAAAATCCTAATCCTTTGATATTGGTGCACTTATTAGATGAACTACATTAACTAACAAAACAGAATGAATAATCCTTTTAATGATCAATATGATCTAAAATCTTGATCCATTGAAACTAATGCACTTATTATACTAACTTCATTTCTTATGAACCAAAATAGACAAGAATAAACTTACTAAACACCAAAATGACCTAAACTCTTAATCCATTGAGACTTATGCACTTATTGGATAGACTACAATTCTTAAGAACCAAAATGCATTAGAATAAACCTTGTTGTGACCAAAATCACTAGATTTTAGATCATTTTTGTCATTAAAAGGTTTATTCTATTCCATTCGGTTTGTTAGTTAATGTAGTTCGTCCAATAAGGGCGTAATTCTAAAAGAATTAGGAGTTTAGGTCATTTTAGTCTTTACTAGGTTTATTCTAATGCATTTTGGTTCTTAAGCATTCTAGTTCATCCAATAAGTGCCTAAGTCTCAATAGATTAACATTTTGGTCATTAAAGTCTTTACTAGATGTTTCCTAGTCCATTTTTGATCTTACTCAATTCCAATCATCAAATAGGTGCATAAGTCTGAAAAGGATTAGGATTTTAGGTCATTTTGGTCTTTACTAAGTTTATTCTTATGCATTTTGTTTCTAAAGCATTGTAATTTGCCAATAAGTGCATAAGTCTCAATGGATTAATATTTTAGGTTGTTTTGGTCTTTACTAGGTTTATTTTAGTCTATTTTGGCTCTTAAGCAATGTAGTTAGTCTAATAAGTGAATTAGTTTCAATGGTTTCATATTTTAGGTTATTTTGGTCTATAATAGGTTTATTGTCATGCATTTTGGTTCTAAAGCAGTATAGTTCGTCTCGTAAGTGCATAAATCTCAATGGATTAAGATTTTATGTCATGTTGGTCTTTACTTGGTTTATTCTAGTCTATTTTGGTTGTGAAGCAAATCAATGGATCAAGATTTTAGATCATTTTGGTCAATAAGAGATTCATTCTATTCCATTCAATTTGTTAGTCAATGTAGTTCGTCTAATAAGGGCATAAGTCTAAAAGGTGTAGAATTTTAGGTCATTTTGGACTTTAATAGGTTTATTCTAATACATTTTGGTTCTTAAGCATTATAATTCGTCCAACAAGACTATAAGTCTCAATAGGTTATTATTTAGTTTTTTAGGTCTTTACTAGGTGTATTCTAGTCAATTATTGTTCTTAATCAATGTTGTTCGTCTAGTAAATGCATAAGTCTCGAAGGATTAGGATTTTAGGTCATTTTGCTATTTTTATTGGTTTATTATCACACATTTTAGTCCTTAAGAAATGTAGTTCATCTTATTGGTTTATTATCACTTATTTTAGTCTAATAAGTGCATAAGTCTCAATGAATTAACATTTTTGTCATTAAGGTCATTACCAGGTGTTTTCTTTTCGATTTTGGTTCTTATTCAAAGTTGTTCATTTAATAAGTGCATAAGTCTCGAAGGATTAAGATTTTAGGTCATTTGTGTCGTTACTAGGTTTATTCTTATGCATTTTTGTTTTAAAGCATTGTAGTTCGTGCAATAAGTGAATAAGTTTAAATGGATTAATATTTTAGGTCGTTTTGGTCTTTACTAGGTTTATTCTAGTCTTTTTAGGTTCTTAAGCAATGATTTTAGTCTAATAAGTGAATTAGTTTCAATGGATAAAAATTTTAGGTCATTTTTGTCTTTACTGTGTTTATTGTAATGCACTTCGTTTCTTAAGCAGTGTTCTTCGTCTCATAAGTGAATAAGTCTCAATGGATTATGTTTTTAGGTCATGTTGGTCTTTACTAGGTTTATTCTAGTTTATTTTAGTTCTTAAGCAATGTAGTTAGTCTAATAAGAGCATTAGTTTCAATGGATCAATCCTTTTGATCATTTTGGTCATTAAAAGGTTTATTGTATTCCATTTGGTTTGTTAGTCAATGTAGTTCGTCTAATAAGGGCATAAGTCTAAAAGGTTTAGGATTTTAGGTCATATTGGTTTTTACTATGTTTATTCTAATACATTTTGGTTCTTAAGCGTTATAGTTCGTCCAACAAGACCATAAGTCTCATTAGGTTATCATTTGGTTGTCTTGGTCTTTACTAGGTGTATTCTTGTCAATTTTGGTTCTTAATCAATGTTGTTCGTCTAATAAGTGCATAAGTCTCAAAGGATTAGGAGTTTAGGTCATTTTGCTCTTTTTATAGGTTTATTATAACCCATTTTAGTCCTTAAGCAATGTAGTTCGTCCAATAAGTGCAAAGGTGTCAATGGATTAACATTTTTGTCATTAAGGTATTTACTAGGTGTTTTCTTTTCCATTTTGGTTCTTATTCAATGTTGTTCATCTAATAAGTGCATAAGTTTCGAAGGATTATGATTTTAGGTCATTTGTTTCATTACTAGGTTTATTCTTATGCATTTTTGTTCTAAAGCATTATAGTTCGTCCAATAAGTGAATAAGTTAAAATGGATTACAATTTTATGTCATTTTGGGCTTTATTATGTTTATTGTAATGCATTTCGGTTTTAAGCAGTGTTGTTCGTCTCATAAGTGCATAAGTTTCAATGGATTCAGTTTTTAGGTGATGTTGGTCTTTACAAGGTTTATTCTAGTCTATTTTAGTTCTTAAGCAATGTAGTTAGTCTAATAAGAGCATTAGTTTCAATGGATCATTTTGGTTTGTTAGTCTAATAAGTCTTTTGATCGTTTTGGTCATTAAAAGGTGTATTGTATTCTATTTGGTTTGTTAGTCAAAGTAGTTCGTCTAATAAGAGCATAAGTCTAAAAGGAGATCAATTTTAGGTCATTTTGATCTTTACTAGGTTTATTCTCATACATTTTGGTTCTTAAGCATTATAGTTCGTCCAACTAGACCATAAGTCTCAATAGGTTATCATTTGGTTGTTAAGGTTATTACTAGGTGTATTCTAGTCAAATTTGGTTCTTAATCAATGTTGTTCGTGTAGTAAGTGCATAAGTCTAGAAGGATTAGGATTTTAGGTCTTTTTGCTCTTTTTATAGGTTTATTATAACCCATTTTAGTCCTTAATGGATTAAATCAGCTACAACATGTTGTAGCCGAATACAAAATCAAGTCAGTAGCCAAAATAGCAATTTTGATTCCGACTACAGGATGTCGTAGCCAAATACAAATACCAAGTCAGTAGCTAAAATAACATTTTTGTATTCGACTACAGCATGTTGTAGCCAAATACAAAATCAATTCAGTGGCAAAATTCACTCCTTAGTATTCGACTACAAGGATTCGTATTCGAATACATGCTTAAAATTGTTTGAAAAATCTGCACGTTACAGAGGTGTATTCGACTACACATAAGCTGTAGCCGAATACAACTGCGAAACAATGTGATTTTTTAGGTCTGATTTATTCTGGATCATTGCATATGTTCATCAAACTTCTAGTGAAGATTGGCGCTGATATGCAGTGATGTCTTAGGAGTATAAATACCTCCAATGCTCGAGTTAATCTCAACACTTTCATAACAACTTCAGAACTTTCTTTGAAAATTTTTAAAAATCCATTTAGAGTCAAACTTTCATATTTCAAGTGCATATTGTTACATTTTCAAATCATTGCAAGGGTTCTCTCCTGCACTTGTTATACAATAGTATTGGATTGTTATCATTATACAAAGAAAGCATATCAACTGTATATTCACTTAAGTTTAATCAAAATCATTGTTGTAAAATCAATCAAGTAGTGGTGTACTTTCTTCAAGTATTGTAAACTAAGATAGTGGTGTGCTATCATAAGGAGAGTGTTAGAAGTTTGTAATAGAAGTCTAAGAGTTAGACTTGTACTTATTCTGACATTAGTGAAAAATCTCTTAAGGTGTGCAAAAGGACTAGATGTACCCTTGGTTATAAGGGGAACAAGGATAAATTCTTTGTGTTCTTTATTGTTCTGCCATTTACATTTTACACCACTAATCATAGTCAAAAAAATAATCCACTAAGTCTCTAAAAACCAGAAAATTTATAAACACCTAATTCACCCCCCCTCTTAGGTGCGCCTCTGAACTTACAGTCTTAACTAGTTTTATTTTGTTCAATTTTGGTTCTTTGTCAATGTTGTTCGTTTAATAAGTACATTAGTCTCAAAGGATTAATATTTTAGGTCATTTTGGTCTTAGCTAGGTTTATTGGAATGCATTTTTGTTCTAATGCATTGTAGTTCGTCCAATAAGTGCATAAGTCTCAATGGATTAATATTCTTATCTATTTTGGTTCTTAAGTAATGTAGTTAGTGTAATAAGTGCATTAGTTTCAATGGATCAAGATATAAGATCATTTTGGTCATGAAGGTGTTTATTCTATTCCATTTGGTTTGTTAGAAAATGTAGTTCATCTAATAATGGCATAAGTCTAAAAGGATTAGGATTTTATGTCATTTTGGTCTTTACTAGATTTATTCTAAAGGATTTTTTGTTCTTAAGCATTGTAGTTCATCCAATAAATGCATCAGTCTCAATAAATTATCATTTTGGTCATTTAGGTCTTTACTAGGTAATTTCAATTGCATATTGGTTCTTAGTCAATGTTGTTCGTCTAATAAGTGCATAAGTCTCAGGATTAGAATTTTAGGTCATTTTGGTCTTTACTAGGTTTATTCTTAGGAATTTTTGTTCTAAAGCATTGTAGTTCGTCCAATAACTGCCTAAGTCTTAATGGATTAACATTTTGGTCAAATAGGTCTTTAGTAGGTCTATTCTAATCCATATTTGTTATTAGTCAATGTACTTCTGCTAATAAGTGCACTAGTTTCAATGGATTAACATTTTAGGTTATTTTTGTCTTTCCAAGGTTTATTTTATTGGATTTTGTTCTAAAGGATTGTAGTTCGTCCGATTAGTGCGTAAGTTTCAATGGATTAAGATTTTAGGTCATTTTGGTGTTTACGAGGTTGATTCTAATGCATTTTGGTTCTTACGCAATATAGTTAGTCAAATAAGTATTAGTTTCAATGGATCAAGATTTTAGATCATTTTTGTCTTTAAAAGGCTTATTCTATTCCATTTGGTTAATTAGTCAACGTAGTTCCTTGTAACACCCCGAGTTTAAAACACAGCGCGGGTGCATTTTTTTTTTTTTGAATTTAATAATTAAAATGAGTTTTCCCGAAATTATTTCAAAAGAATTAAAATAAAGTTTTTTGTAAAATAGTACGTTATAGATTAATCGATGAACGTAAATCAAATACTTCATTAGGATTATCACTAAGTACTTATCTTGGAAATTTGTTTTTAAACATTAATACATCCCCAAAATATCATTGTCATAATACATCAACAGAAAATATCAGAGTACATGGTTCAGCGGAAAATAGTACAGTGTTTCCAAAATAATACAAATTACAATTTCAACCCAAAACCTAATACATCAGGTCTAACTGATCATGCGCTGAAGCTGCAGTAGCACGGATTCCCTCCGCATCCCACGCAAGTCTCCTCTGACTCTGCAGCTCGCTTCGACGTAACCTCCTCCTCTTCCTCGTCGTACATAGAGGGATCGGTCTCCACAGAATTCAAGTCAATACACACTCGTGGCCGCTTTGGCGGTGCCGGAATCTCGTAGCAGTCATCGGAAATCCTAGATGGACCCGGAATCTGAGTCGCTACTGGTCTCAGCTCATCACGCTTCTCTACCGCATCAGACTCATGTATCTCCCTTCCAATCACAGGGTTGGGAGTCACCACTCCTACAGTGGCCTCCGTCTCAACCCTTTTAGCCGACTCCTCTGCGTCGTCGAAAACTCTGTGCGCTTCAAGCACCAGGCAGGAAGGCACGGGAAACTCTATGCTCGCGTGAGTGCGCTCTACGAAGTCTTCCACGCCATCAGTTCTACTAGTCCGCTCCAGCCACCCCGTATACATCGCTCTGCTTGAGAGGGGGTCAAAGGCCCAAGCAGTGCGCGAGTAGCGATCAAGGAAATTCAACGACGTTTCCGTCGTTCGGGTGCCCACGGGCGGCGCGGGTTTGGGAGGCATCTGAGGGCAAAGCCCAAAGTCCACAATATAATGGCAAGGGGTCACCAACCGAAAATAACAAATATTCACATAGCATGTATTGCACAACAACATATAATCATGGCATAATTTATGATGATGAGGAAAATAATAATGCTCATTTGGAAATTTATGACTTTCATGCCTTTTTCAAAAAGCAGTTAAATATTATGAATATGCGGTAAGTACAGCCAACACGTCAACAAAACACAAACATAAATTCAGAAATTTCAGATTTTGGACAGCACTCACACGCATTTATTTCCAACAGTCCAGTACCAGTGTAGACGCTCAACAGTGCAGCACTTATATACCAAAGTACAATCGCTCAACAGATCAGTACTTAGTGCAGACGCTCAACAGTCCAGCACTTGCGCAATCGCTCAACAGATCAGCACGTGGTTGCGCATTACTCTATGGCCCATCGCGGGTACCACTTGACTATGCAATGCATGAATATGTAGTGTTTCATTTCTCTAGAAACAGAATGCAAAACAGAAATTCATGCCTCTCAATCATATTTAAATATTTCAGCACAGTCATACATAACAACATCACAATCATGAATTAACAGTGAATTAGTCATTCACACTTTGAAATGTTTTCCCAACCTCTCAAAAATTCAGACACAGAATTAAAAACTGGGAATTTTCTGAGATTTACGAATCTGTATTCGAATACAGCTCTTCTGTATTCAAATACAGAAGCCAATAGTGCAGATTCACACTCTGTATTCGAATACAGCCCTCTAGTATTCGAATACAGAAGTAGATTTCAGTGCATAAATCAACCTCTTTCATTACATCAGTAAAGTTTTTAAAACTTCATCACCACTACTTCAAAATCTCATCAAAAGTTCCACTTTAACTCACCACAACATTCCCAGTATTCCCCAGACACTCAGGGTTTTTCAAAAACATTCTTAAAACTTGAAATTTTCTGAAAATTCGAATCTGTATTCGAATACAGACCCCCTATATTCGAATAGAGAAGCAGGAAACTGCAATTTAACATTCTGTATTCGAATACAGCATGACTGTAGTCAAATACAAGAGTTCAATCTTTGAAAAATTCAGCCTTTTCTCCCATGTCACTTAAAGATTTTCAAATTGTATTGGAATACAGCTTCCTTGTATTCGAATATAGAAGCTAAAAACTGAGTTTCTGGAAAAACTCGAATCTTTAGTCGAATACAGCATGTTTCTAGTCGACTACAGATGCGAAGAAAGTGTTAAAAATTTCACTTCTATATTCGAATACGACATGATCGTAGTCGAATACAGAGACAAATACAGAAGCCAAAATCTTTACTCTGTATTTGAATACAGGGGCTCGTATTCGAATACAGGTTTGGAAAACTTTAAAATAAAACAGAAACCTGGAAGGTTGTATTCGAATACACACATGCTGTAGTCGAATACACCTTCGAAAACCAGTGAGAGTTCAACCCTTTTCAAAACTGATTCTTTTAAAACAACAGCCAACATCAAACAGATTCTGCACTTTTTCAATAAAGACCTTTCCTCATTTAAAATCCCTTTTTCTTTAAAAACCATGAACACCACCAGAATCACACAAAACAACCAGAATCAAAATTCATCACGAGAACCACACAAAACAACCAGAATCAAAATCATCACCAGAATCCAACAACATAAAACAGAATCAGAACCATTAACATCAGTTTATCCAAAACAGAGACAGATGATCAATCATCAGAACATCATGCAACATTTCAGTGTTCTCACTCATCAGAACAAACATGCAACATTTCAGTTTTCTCAAAACACCAGAATGACATGCAAATACTCAGCTTCATCAAACATCAGGATGACATGCAAGCACTCAGTTTTCTCAATAATAGAATGACATGTAAAACATTTCAGCTTTCATGATACCACAGAATTACTTGCAAACATCACGGAACAACAAACCTCAACAGAATGCATTTTGCATTTTAATGCTATTTTTTTTCAAAATAGTTTTAAGACATGCATTTTAATCATAACTAAAATGGCATGTAAACATTTTCCAGCATTCACACAGAATGTAAAACAACATATTTTACTAGTAAAAACAGCCAACAACAACTTATAAGAATAATCACTTCTCAAAAAAAAATGCATTTTCTCTCAAAATGTCATTTTCGAAAACAGCTTTTCATTTAAAAAAACAGAATTGAAACCGCACAAATTATGGCCCTAATGCAGCTAAAAGATGGAAGGTGCCCTTACCCTTGTAGGGTGCTCTGCTATTTCTCTTGTTCCTGCTGCGTTCCCTTTTCTGCGTCCAAAAACGGTGAAACTGTTCCCTGAGTTTGCTGCTGCAAAACTGGGTTATTTCTCTTCGTATTAAGGTGGCGATTAACTTTACTACTGGGGATTTTCTGGTTTGATGGTTGGAATTTCAGATAATGTGTTTGAAGGAATTTCCCTCTCTTCAAATTTCAGTTCGGGAATGGCAGAAACAGAGACAGAATTGGGAGAGGAGATGGAGTTGGTACATGCAATATGGGCAGTATGGAGGAAGGAATGGTGTTCTGATTTCACCATCCTTCTCACTCCTATTTATAGACTCTCATGGTGCCACCTCCCTTGCCACTTGTCTGATTTTCCAGCATTTAATTATCTTGCAATTAGCCACTAATCCTTACTTAATGGTCCAATTAATTTCATTACTTGAAATTAAATTAATTTAATTCTTCACCCAATAATTTTAATTCATCTTCAAAATAAATATTTATATATATATATTCACTTCAATCATACATATATTACATATTTACAAAAATTCCTAAAATGCCCTTGACAATAATTCCAAAATTAATATTTAAAATTAAAGGTCTTACAATACTACCCCCCTTAAATTAGTTTCGTCCTCGAAACTACATGTCCGTAAATAATTGAGGGTATTGTTCCTTCATTTTACTTTCCAATTCCCAGGTTGCGTCTCTAGTAGTCGGATTCCAAATCACCTTGACTAGTGGGACTTCCTTGTTTCTCAAGTGCTTAATCTTCTTGTCTTCGATCCTCACCGGAAATACTTCAAACGACAGGTTGTCCCTTAGCTGAATTGTATCAGGCTCGATTACATGTGTCGGGTCTGCAATGTACTTTCTTAGCTGAGACACATGAAATACATCGTGAATGTTGGACAGTATTGGAGGTAACGCAATCCGATAGGCCAATGGTCCAATACGTGCAGTAATCTGGTATGGCCCAATAAATTTCGGAGTCAACTTCCTTGACTTATTAGCTCTGCCAACACCAGTTGTAGGCGTAACCTTCAAAAATACATGATCGCCTTGCTCGAATCATAGGGTTGGGAGTCACCACTCCTATAGTGGCCTCCGTCTCAACCCTTTCAGCCGACTCCTCTGCGTCGCCGAAAACTCTGTGCGCTTCAAGCACCAGGCGAGAAGGCACGGGAAACTCTATGCTCGCGTGAGTGCGCTCTACGAAGTCTTCCACGCCATCAGTTCTACTAGTCTGCTCCAGCCACCCCGTATACATCGCTCTGCTTGAGAGGGGGTCAAAGGCCCAAGCAGTGCGCGAGTAGCAATCAAGGAAATTCAACGACGTTTCCGTCGTTCGGGTGCCCACGGGCGGCACGGGTTTGGGAGGCATCTTAGGGCAAAGCCCAAAGTCCACAATATAATGGCAAGGGGTCACCAACCAAAAATAACAAATATTCACATAGCATGTATTGCACAACAACATCTAATCATGGCATAATTTATGATGATGAGGAAAATAATAATGCTCATTTGGAAATTTATGACTTTCATGCCTTTTTCAAACAACAGTTAATGATTATGAATATGCGGTAAGTACAGCCAACACGTCAACAAAACACAAACATAAATTCAGAAATTTCAGATTTTGGACAGCTCTCACACGCATTAATTTCCAACATTCATCATATAAACAATCATGACACAACGGTCAAATCCCACAATGTAATGCATATATGCTCATGCATAATTTTCTTGGAATCACCAAGGTGCAGTCGCTCGACAGACCAGCACATCTCAACGGCCCTCATGACCAGGGTGCAATCGCTCAACAGATCAGCACCAGTGCAAACGCTCAACAGTGCAGCACTTATATACCAAAGTACAATCGCTCAACAGATCAGTACATAGTGCAGACGCTCAACAGTCCAGCACTCGCGCAATCGCTCAACAGATCAGCACATGGTTGCGCATTACTCTGTGGCCCATCGCGGGTACCACTTGACTATGCAATGCATGAATATGGAGTGTTTCATTTCACTAGAAACAGAATGCAAAACAGAAATTCATGCCTCTCAATCATATTTAAACATTTCAGCACAGTCATACATAACAACATCACAATCATGAATTAATAGTGAATTAGTCATTCATACTTTGAAATGTTTTCCCAACCTCTCAAAAATTCAGACACAGAATTAAAAACTGGGAATTTTCTGAGATTTACGAATCTGTATTCGAATACACCTCTTCTATATTCGAATACAGAAGCCAACAGTGCAGATTCACACTCTGTATTCAATACAACCCTCTGGTATTCGAATATAGAGGGAGATTTCAGTGCATAAATCAACCTCTTTCATTACATCAGTAAAGTTTTTAAAACTTCATCACCACTACTTCAAAATCTCATCAAAAGTTCCACTTTAACTCACCACAACATTCCCAGTATTCCCCAGACACTCAGGGTTTTTCAAAAACATTCTTAAAACTTGAAATTTTCTGAAAATTCGAATCTGTATTCGAATACAGACCTTCTGTATTCGAATACAGAAGCAGGAAACTGCAATTTAACATTCTGTATTCGAATACAGCATGACTGTAGTCGAATACAAGAGTTCAATCTTTGAAAAATTCAGCCTTTTCTCCCATGTCACTTAAAGATTTTCAAACATCTTTCTCTCCTCTTTAAAACCATTTCACATACTTCTTTTCAAATCACTTAAACCCTCTCAGAGTTTCTCAACACTTCAAAACTCACATGACAGTGATTAAAACTTGTTTTTCTGGAAAACACAAATCTGTATTCGAATACAGCTTCCTTGTATTCGAATACAGAAGCTAAAAACTGAGTTTCTGGAAAAACTAGAATCTGTAGTCGAATACAGCATGTCTGTAGTCGACTACAGATGCGAAGACAGTGTTAAAACTTTCACTTCTGTATTCGAATACGACATGATCGTAGTCGAATACAGAAGCCAAAATCTTTCCTCTGTATTCGAATACAGGGGCTCGTATTCGAATACAGGTTTGGAAAACTTTAAAATAAAACAGAAACCTGGAAGGTTGTATTCGAATACACACATGCTGTAGTCGAATACACCTTCGAAAACCAGTGAGAGTTCAACCCTTTTCAAAACTGATTCTTTTAAAACAACAGCCAACATCAAATAGATTCTGCACTTTTTCAATAAAGTCCTTTCCTCATTTAAAATCCCTTTTTCTTTAAAAACCATCAACACCACCAGAATCACACAAAACAACCAGAATCAGAATTCATCACCAGAACCACACAAAACAACCAGAATCAGAATCATCACCAGAATCCCACAACATAAAACAAAATCAGAACCATTAACATCAGTTTATCCAAAACAGAGACAGATGATCAATCATCAGAACATCATGCAACATTTCAGTGATCTCACTCATCAGAACAAACATGCAACATTTCAGTTTTCTCAAAACACCAGAATGACATGCAAATACTCAGCTTCATCAAACATGAGGATGACATGCAAGCACTCAGTTTTCTCAATAACAGAATGACATGTAAAACATTTCAGCTTTCATGATACCACAGAATTACTTGCAAACATCACGGAACAACAAACCTCAACAGAATGCATTTTGCATTTTAATGCTATTTTTTTTCAAAACAGTTTTAAGACATGCATTTTAATCATAACTAAAATGGCATGTAAACATTTTCCAGCATTCACACAGAATGTAAAACAACATATTTTACTAGTAAAAACAGCCAACAACAACTTATAAGAATAATCACTTCTAAAAAAAATGCATTTTCTCTCAAAATGTCATTTTTGAAAAAAGCTTTTCATTTAAAAAAACAGAACTGAAACCGCACAAATTATGGCCCTAATGCAGCTAAAAGATGGAAGCTGCCCTTACCCTTGTAGGGTGCTCTACTATTTCTCTTGTTCCTGATGTGTTCCCTTTTCTGCGTCCAAAAACGGTGAAACTGTTCCCTGAGTTTGCTGCTGCAAAACTGGGTTCTTTCTCTTCGTATTGAGGTGGGGATTAACTTTACTACTTGGGGTTTTCTGGTTTGATGGTTGGAATTTCAGATAATGTGTTTGAAGGAATTTCCCTCAATTCAAATTTCAGTTCGGGAATGGCAGAAACAGAGACAGAAATGGGAGAGGAGATGGAGTTGGTACATGCAATATGGGCAGTATGGAGGAAGAAATGGTGCTCTGATTTCACCATCCTTCTCACTCCTATTTATAGACTCTCATGGTTCCACCTCCCTTGCCACTTGTCTGATTTTCCAGCTTTTAATTATCTTGCAATTAGCCACTAATCCTTACTTAATGGTCCAATTAATTTCATTACTTGAAATTAAATTAATTTAATTCTTCACCCAATAATTTTAATTCATTTTCCAAATAAATATTTATATATATATATTCACTTCAATCATACATATATTACATATTTACAAAAATTCCCAAAATGCCATTGACAATAATTCCAAAATTAATATTTAAAATTAAGGGTCATACATTCCTCAAATAAGGGGATATCTCTAAAAGGATTAGGACTTTAGATCATATTTTTTTATTAGGTTTATTCTAATACATTTTAATTCTTAAGCATTGTAGTTCATCCAATAAGTGTGTAAGTCTCAATGGATTAACATTTTGGTCATTTAAGTCTTTATTAGGTGTATTCGAGTCAATTTTGGTTCTTAGTCCATATTGTTCGTCTAATAAGTGCATAAGTGTTAAAGGATTAGGAATTTATGTCATTTTGGTCTTTACTTGGTTTATTCCGATGCATTTCGGTTCTAAAGAATTGTAGTTCATCCAATAAGTGCCTAAGTCTCAATGGATTAACATTTTTGTCATTTAGATCTTTACTAGGTGTATTCTAGTCCATTTTGGTTCTTAGTCAATGTAGTTCGTCCAATAAGTACAATAGTTTCAATGGAATAAGTTTTTAGGTTAATGTGGTCTTTAAAAGGTTTATTCTATTCCATTTGGTTTCTTAGTCAATGAAGATCATCTAATAAGGCATAAGTCTAAAAGGATTACAACTTTAGGTCGTTTTGGTCTTTACTAGGTTTATTCTATTGCAATTTGGTTCTTAAGCATTTTAGTTCGTCCAATAAATGCATAAATCTTAATATATTATCATTTTGGTCATTTAGGTCTTTACTAGGTGTATTCTAATAAGTGCATAAGTCTCAAAGGATAAGGATTTTTGGTCATTTTGGTATTTACTATGTTTATTCTTTTTCATTTTGGTTCTAAAGCATTGTAGTTCGTCCAAGAAGTGCCTAAGTTTTAGTGGATTAACAATTTAGTCATTTAGGTCTTTACTAGGTCTATTCTAGTCAATTTTGGTTCTTAGTTAATGTTTTTAGTCTAATAAGCGCCTTATTCTCAAAGGATTATGTTTTTAGGTAATTTTGCCTTTACTAGGTTTATTCTACTTCATTTTGGTTCTTTAGTATTGTAGTTCGTCCAATAAATGCGTAAGTCTCGATGGATTATTATTTAGTTCATTTTTGACTTTACAAGGTTGATTCTAGTCTATTTTAGTTCTTAAGCAATGTAGTTAGTCTAATAAGTGCAGTAGTTTAAATGGATCAAGATTTAAGATCATTTTAGTCTTTAAAAGGTATATTCTATTCCATTTGGTTTGTTAGTCAATGTAGTTCGTCTAATTAGGGCATTAGTCTAAAAGGATTACGATTTTAGGTCATTTTGGTATTTTCTAGGATTATTCTAATGCATTTTTGTTCTTAAGCATTTTTAGTTCGTCCAATAAATGCATAAGTCTTAATAGATTATCATTTTGGTCATTTAGGTCTTTACAGGGTGTATTCTAATCCATTTTAGTTCTTAGTCAATGTTGTTCGTCTAATTAGTTCATAAGTGTCTAAGGATTAAGATTTTAGGTCATTTTGGTCGTTACTAGGTTTATTCTTGTCGATTTTGGTTATAAGTACATTAGTTTCAATGGATCAAGATTTTGGATCATGTTTGTCTTTACTAGGATTATTCTAATGCATTTTGGTTCTTAAGCATTGTAGTTTTTCCAATAAGTGCCTAAGTCTCAATGGATTAACATTTTGGACATTTAGGTCTTTACTAGGTGTATTCTAGTCAATTTTGGTTTTTAGTCAATGTTGTTCGTCTAATAAATGCATTTGTTTTAAAGGATTAATATTTTAGGTCATTTTGGTCTTTACTAGGTTTATTCTAATGCATTTAGGTTTTAAAGCATTGTAGTTCGTCCAATAAGTGCACAAGTTTCAATGGATTAATAGTTTAGTTCAATTTTGACATTACTTTGTTTATTCTAGTCTATTTTGGTTCTTAAGCAATGTAGTTAGTCTAATTAGTGCATTAGTTTCAATGGATCAAGATTTTAGATCATTTTTGTCTTTACTAGGTTTATTCTAATGCATTTTGGTTCTTAATCATTGTAGTTCTTCCAATAAGAGCATAAGTCTAAATCGATTAACATTTTGGTCATTTAGGTCTTAACTAGGTGTATTCTAGTCAACTTTGGTTGTTAGTGAATATTTTTCGTCTAATAATTGCATTACTCTCAAAGCATTAATGATTTTAGGTCATTCTTATGTCTTTACTAGGTGTATTCTCATCCATTTTCTTTCAAAGTAAATCTAGTTCATCTAATAAGTGCAACAATTTCAATGGATTACGTGCAATAGGTTATTTTGGTCTTAACTATGTTTATTCTAATGCATTTGGGTTCTTAAGCATTGTATTTCGCCCAATATGTGCATAAGTCTCAATTGATTATCATTTTTGTCATTTAGGTCTTTACTAGGTGCATTCTAGTCCATTTAAGTTATAAGTCAATGTAGTTCCCCCAATAAGTGCATAGACCACAAAGGATTAGGATTTTAGGTCTTTTCGGTCTTTGCTAGTTATATTCTAATGCATTTTCGTTCTTAAGCATTATAGTTCGCCCAATAAATGCATAAGTGTCAATGGATAAACATTTTGTCAATTAAGTCTTTACTAGGTGTATTCTAGTCCATTTTGGTTCTTAGTCAATGTAGTTTGTCTAAAAAGTGCATTAGTTTCAACAGATTAAGATTTTAGGTCATTTTGGACTTTAGTTAGTTTATTCTAATGAATTTTGGTTCTTAAGCATTACAGTTCGTCTACTAAGTGCGTAAGTCTCAATGGATATAGATTTTAGGTCATTTTGGTCTTTACTATGTTTATTCAAGTCAATTTTGGTTCATAAACAAAGTTGTTAGTTTAATAAGTGCATTAGTTTCAATGGATCAAGAATTTAGATCATATTGATTGTTATAATGTTTGGTTTGTTAAACAATGTTGTTAGTCCAATAAGTGCATATCTCTCAAGGGATTACGATATTAGGTAATTGCTGGCCCAACAAGTGCATAAGTCTGAGTGGATAAACATTTTGGTCAATTAGGTCTTCATTAGGTGTGTTCTTGTCTATTTTTGTTCTTAGTCATTCTTGTTTGTCTAATAAGTGCATTAATTTTAATGGAATAACATTTTAGGTCATTTTGGTCTTTACAAGGTTTAGTCTATTGCATTTTAGTTCTTAAGCATTGTAGTTCGTCCAACAAGTGCATAAGTATCAATGGATTATGATTTTAGGCCATTTTGGTCTTTACTAAGTTTATTCTTGTCTATTTGGTTCATGAGCAATGTAGTTAGTCTATTAAGTGCATAAGTCTCAATAGTTAAACATTTTGGTCGTTTAGGTCTTTACTCGTTGTATTCTAGTCCATTTTGGTTCTTAGCGAACGTAGTTCTTCTAATTAGTACATTAGTTTCAATGGATTAAAATTTTGGGTCATTTTGGTCTTTATTAAATTTATTCTAGTATATTTTGGTTCATAAGCAATGTAGTTAGTCTATCAAGTGGATAAATGTAAATTAATTAACAATTTTGTCATTGAGGTATTTATTTGGTGTAATTTTGTCCATTTTGGTTCTTAGTCAATGTAGTTCGTCTAATAAGTGCATTAGTTCCAACAAATTAAGATTTTAGGTGATTTTAGTCTTTAATAGGTTTATTCTAAGGCATTTTGGTTCTTAAGCATTGCAATTCGTCCGATAAGTGCATAAGTCTCAATGGATTAAGATTTTAGGTTATTTTGGTCTTTAGTAAGTTTATTCTTGTCTGCTTTCGTTCATAAGCAATGTAGTTAGTTTATTATGTGCATAAGTTTAAATGGATTATCATTTTGGTCATTTAGGTCTTTACTAGTTGTATTCTAGTTCATTTTGGTTTTAAGCCAATATTGTTCGTCTTATAAATGCATTAGTTTCAATGGATTGAGAATCTAGGCTATTTTCTTCTTTATTAGATGTATTATAGTGCATTTTGGTTCTTAAGCATTGTTGTTCGTCCATTAAGTGCATAAGTGTGAATGGATTAAGATTTTAGGTCATCTTGGTTTTTCCTAATTTTATTCTAGTCTATTTTGGATCTTAAGCAATGTAGTATCTCTAGTAAGTGCATTAGTTTTAATGGATCAATATTTTAGGTCACTAAAAGGGTTATTCTGTTCCATTTAGTCTGTTAGTCAATGTAGTTAATCTAATAAGTGCATAAGGCTCAAAGGATTAGGATTTTAGGTCATTTTGGTTTTTACTAGGTTTATTCTCATGTATTTTGGTTCCAAAGTATTGTAGTTCCTCCAATAAGTGCATAAGTCTAAATGCATTAACATTGTAGTCAATTAGGTGTTTACTAGGTGTATTCTAGTCCATTTTTGTTCTTAGTCAATGTTGTTCGTCCAATAAGTCTTTACGAGGTTTATGGTAATGCATTTTGGTCTTTACTAGGTTTATGGTAATGCATTTTGGTACTTAAGCATTATAATTCGTCAAATAAGTACGTAAGTGTGAATGGATTAAGATATTAGGTCATTTTGGTCTTTACCAAATTTATTCTTGTCTAATTTCGTTAATAAGCAATGTAGTTAGTCTATTTGGTGCAAAAGTCCCAATGGATTAAAATTTTGGAATTTTAGGTCTTTACTAAGTGTATTTTAGTCAATTTTGGTTCTTAGTCAATGTAGTCAATGTTTTCTTTTCCATTTTGGTTCTTATTCAATGTTGTTCATCTAATAAGTGCATAAGTTTCGAAGGATTATGATTTTAGGTCATTTCTTTCGTTACTAGGTGAATTCTTATGCATTTATGTTCTAAAGCATTGTAGTTCGTCCAATAAGTGAATAAGGTTAAATGGATTAATATTTTAGGTCGTTTTGGTCTTTACTAGGTTCATTCTAGTCTTTTTTGATTCTTAAGCAATGTAGTTAGTCTAATTAGTGAAGTAGTTTCAATGGATTAAAATTTTATTTCATTTTGGTCTTTATTATGTTTATTGTAATGCATTTCGGTTCTTAAGTAGTGTTGTTCGTCTCATAAGTGCATATATCTCAATGGATTAAGTTTTTAGGTGATGTTGGTCTTTACTAGGTTTATTCTAGTCTATTTTAGTTCTTAACCAATGTAGTTATTCTAATAAGAGCATTAGTTTCAATGAATCATTTTGGTTTGTTAGTCTAATAAGACTTTTGATCATTTTGGTCATTAAAAGGTTTATTGTATTCCATTTGGTTTGTTAGTCAATGTAGTTCGTCTAATAAGGGCATAAGTCTAAAAGGAGATGAATTTTAGGTCATTTTGGTCTTTACTAGGTTTATTCTCATACATTTTGGTTCTTAAGAATTATATGTCGTCCAACTAGACCATAAGTCTCAATAGGTTATCATTTGGTTGTTTAGGTTATTACTAGGTGTATTCTAGTCAAATTTGGTTATTAATCAATGTTGTTTGTGTAGTAAGTGCATAAGTCTCGAAGGATTAGGATTTTAGGTCATGTTGCCCTTTTTATAGGTTTATTATAACCCATTTTAGTCCTTAATGGATTAAATCGGCTACAACATGTTGTAGCCGAATACAAACTCAAGTCAGTAGCCAAAATAGCAATTTTGAATCCGACTATAGGATGTTGTAGCCAAATACAAATACCAAGTCAGTAGCTAAAATAACATTTTTGTATTCGACTACAGCATGTTGTAGCCGAATACAAAATCAATTCAGTGGCAAAATTCACTCATCAGTATTCGACTACAAGGATTCGTATTCGAATACATGCTTAAAATTGTTTGAAAAATCTCCATGTTACATAGGTGTATTCGACTACACATAAGCTGTAGCCGAATACAACTGCGAAACAATGTTATTTTTGAGGTCTGATTGATTCTGGATCATTGCATATGTTCATCAAACTTCTTGGGAAGATTCACTACAACAAAACCGGCGATTAGCTACGGTTTATTAGCTATGGTTACGGTAACCGTGTGTAACCTAAACAATTAGCCACCGTTAACCGTGGCTAACATTGTAATAAGTGGCGTTGTTTCCATCTTTTTCATTTTCACTCATTTTCATTTTCACTCATTTTCATTTTCACTCATTTTCATTTTCCCTCTTTTTTTTCTTGAGATTCCCTCTTCCCTTAAACCTTTCTTTCATTCTCGGTTAGTTAGGGCTTTCTCTTCCCTTAAACCCTTCTTTTATTCTCGGTCAAATTTCGCTTCCTCACTTTCTATCGAGTGAAGCGGTGCTGGGATAGGGTTTTAAAGCAACCAAGGTGAGGCATAGATCGCCAGTTTCACTTAATCGGTTAGATTTCGCCAGTTTCCTTTGGCTCTAGAAAGAAGATCTCCCCTGCAGTGGAGCGTTACTTTGTTTGCTCGGGCTGTTCCGGTGAGGAAGGGCGCTCATTTGTCGGTGGACTTATTTGGTTTGATCCCCCGTTGGCTCGGGCTGTTTCGGTGAGAAGTTTAATAACTTTCCTGTATTTCTTTACTCTGTTTCTGACGGAAGTTTGTTAGCTGTTATTGTTACACTTTTTATTTATTTTATTTGTGATATTTTCTTATATTCGACTTTTTGAAATCATTCAAGCATTCCTTCCTCGACGAATGCTCATAATATTTTATATCAATAAACAATCTTAACTGTATCCTTTTGTATTAATATTAAATATCCTCGACGAATGCTCATAATATTCTCTTTATTAGTATTTATTAATTAATATTAATTCTCAGCCGTATCCTTTTGTAAACTACCTAAACTGTTTTTGTCTAAATGTTAATTATATTTGGATGTTTTCCTAAACCAAAAAGCAACAACACTGAATCTGTTCCTGATGATCCCCGTCGATTACTAAAACAGAAATTTTTTTGAGTTTAAATTCATGTGATTACATTAAATCCACTGTCATGCAAATTTATCTGAGTTTAAATTCATGTGATTACATTATATCCACCGTCATGCTCGGGCTGTTTGTTGAGCTGGGGGAGGACTTGTTCTCCTAACAGAGCAGACCAGCAAGTCTCGAAGGTATGATAACAAGATGCTCGGGCTAAGGTTCCAGGATAACGACTTGCTTTCCGCCTATCCTTTTTTAATTTAAAGATTTAAAGATTTGCGTCCTTTCCATCTTCATAGCTTCCCGTCCTTTCCATCTTCACAGCTTCGCGTATTCTTAAGTTTAATTTTGTTTTAATGTTTTTTCTATTTTGTAGGGTGTTGCTGTTGCAGTTCCTGTTTATTTCGCCGAACCTACGGTTTTTTGAAGAAGAAAAGATTAACACTCGAGATCATAGGAGAGAGGTAACAATCCAAATTAATAATGTTACTGATGCTGCAAATTTTTTTATACTTTTGCTGTTGCTGTCATTTGCTGTTGTGGTTTATTTGTTGTTGCTGTCATTTTTTATACTTTTCTTTTTCCCTCTAAAGTAATATCCATTGACATTGTTGTTCTGTTATAGAATGTATCATAATTTGGTTGTTTTCATTTCACTTGAAGACACATTGTCCTGGTATAGCAGTCCTCTTGCGATTCCATTGATAATGCTTAGTCGTAATTTGCAATCCAGTTGCTTATGCTTTTCCTTGTCTGCCAAGCCAAGGAACATTGTATTCATAATATTGATGATTAAACACCAATGAAGACTATCTCATTAACTTTTTTCTTCATAGTTGTTTTTATAATGTTCCCAGTTACGATTATTCTTTATAATGTTTGATGTTTCAATATTTGTAGTTAGTCCCAAACACCAAAATTCTTTTTCATCCCATTCTACCTACTGATGTAGATGTACATATATTATTCATTAGAACTAAATTGGAGCAAGTGAAAAAAAATCATTAAAGCAAATGTGATGAATAAGGTTTGTCAAAACGTACTGAAAAGGTGAAAGGCAAGGCTTGAATTTGGCATGTACTCATATACTAGTATTTTTTTATTTCCATCAATGCAGCAACCCAAGATTTTCACTAGGTTTCTGTGTTGCAGTTTATCTATTAAGGTTACTTCATTCTTAAATTCTTCTGAACCTTGACCAGACATCTCTGCAAGCCTTTTGACAGCAACTTCTGTGACATCTGGTAAAGTACCCTGATAAAAAGATGAAAATCAATTAAAATTGAATAGGAGTATGTCAAAGTTACAAAACAAAACTATAAATGCATTGCTTGGATTCTAGATCAAATTTATTCATACCTTATAAACTGGGCCAAATCCACCTTCTCCTAATTTAGTTGATTTCAAAAAGTTATCGGTGATCTTTTGAATTATAGTGAAAGGGATTATAGGAAGGTCTCCACTGAATGGATCCTCTCTTTGAACATGATCATGAAAAGCTATAGAAGTGGTCCTTAACAGAAATCCACCTACCAAGGAAGCTAGTAAGTTTGAATAGAGAATGCTTGTCATATATAATTTTTTGAATTAAACTTAGAGAACTTTCAACATGTATTTAACTTGTTATAATTACCTTTACATAACCGATTTCTTCTCCAAAAGTAGTAGACACAAGAACTTAGTAGAACTATTGCCACCATTACACTTACTAAGCTGATGATCACAGTTTTTTTTTGTCATTTACACTTTCTTGTTTGGTTGCAACTGTGTCATGGATTAACATGATGCATTTCTTTTCTCAATTTATATAGGCAGCGTTCTATTTTTTCCAGTGCAGATTCGAAAAAGAGAGTGAAGGGTAACAATTGAACAATTATTAAAAAATTAATCAACATATTTTGCAAGTTCGTTGTTCGTGGAAATTGTGTATTTTACCTCGTGGAATCGCAAGAGGACTGCTATACTAGAACAATTAACCTAAATAATTTGGTTAATTGTTGCACTAGTCCTGCACTGACTCCTACCTTTTAAGGTTCATGCCTTGTTATTTAGGTTTTTTGCATAAGTTGATTCACTGTGTTTAAGTCTTCTTTACTTATTAATTATTATCCACTCTCGTTCCTTATTTAGACTATGTGTATATTTTTGTTTATATTTGATTTCAAATGAAGTATGCTTTTAAATTTCTAATAATAAGAATACATAGTAGAAATCTGCATTATAACTATGGAGTTTAAAATTCATTGCTTGTGTGAATAGTTTATGATTGTATATTAGTAAAACTTAATTTCTTTATATTATTATTTGATACCTTAAATGCATTAATAATTTTATTCAAATATGAAAACAAATTCATCCAACTATGATTGATAATAGTTGGATTGACAAACCATTAAGATCAAAAGAGTTCTTAAATGGAGTAAAACAATTTTTGGATTTTGCGTTGACAATGTTGGTAGCTCTAGCCAAAAAAATGTTGAGGAGTTACAAAATGAAGTGCACACTTTGAAAGAAAAGCTAAATGGATATGAAGAGACTAAAGAACAACTTTCACAAACACAAGATCAACTTAAAGTTGCCCTTAATTTTATGCAAAGCAAATTTGGTGATGAGTTACCTACTTTCAACCAAGGTTTCCCTCCACCTTAGTGTATATAATTTCTTTTAATATATATAAATTGATGTTAATAACAGTTTTTGCACTTAGATCTATACTTTAAGTCACTAGCAAATATCATGTTCTATTTCTTTACATAGTGATTAATATTATTAAAATGATACTCATTCATTAGTGTTAGTTAGTAAACATTTGTTTACATTATGCTTTGATTTGGCAGGTTCTAATTCTCATCATTAACGAGTAAAGTTCACCTTGATTTTTGGACTACAAATAGAAGGATTGTGTTTTTTGTTGTATGCATGCAACTGGAAGAAATATGCTGCTATTTTGATTGCAAATGGAAGGAATGTGATGTTTAGAGGATTGTTTTGCTTTTGCTCTAGACAATTTTCATGTCGTCAACAATTTTTGAATGCTTCATTAGTTTATGTATAAGATTTAGAATGTTTGACTACTAGTTTAAGTTTTGTTGTTGGTATAAACTATTTTATACTTTTATATTAATGATAGTTTTAGAATGTTAATTAGTTCTTGTTGCTATATTTGTTAAGAATGTCTTCCTAAAATTATAGTCTGGTTTGACTCTATTGTTACAAAGGTATGACCAAAACAGGGACAGATTTGCAATTGATATTAAAAAAAAAAATTAGCCACAGTTGGCTCGTGGCAAAAGCAAAAACAGAATACCTGTTTTATTTTATCAATTAACACGATGTTAGCCGTGGCTAACTGTAAAATAAGCGTGGCTAAAATAAGCCGTGGCTAATAAATTGCAACGCCCAGCTACGCCACGGGAAGGGTTAGCATTAATCTCAAAGCATTAATGATTTTAGGTCATTCTTATGTCTTTACTAGGTGTATTCTCATCCATTTTCTTTCAAAGTAAATCTAGTTCGTCTAATAAGTGCAACAATTTCAAAGGATTACGTGCAATAGGTTATTTTGGTCTTAACTATGTTTATTCTAATGCATTTTTGTTCTTAAGCATTTTATTTCGCCCAATATGTGCATAAGTCTCAATGGATTAACATTTTGGTCATTTAGGTCTTTACTAAGTGTATTCTCATCCATTTTGGTTATTTGTGAAAATAGTTCGTATAATAAGTGCATTAGTTTGAATGGAATATTATTTTAGGTCATTTCTGTGTTTACTAGGTTTATTCTGATGCGTTTTGGTTCTTAAGCATTTGTATTTCGACCAATTAGTGCATAAGTCTCAATGGATTAAGATTTTAGGTCATTTTAGTCTTTACTAAGTTTATTCAAATTTATTTTGGTTCAAAAGCAATGTAGTTAGTCCATTAAGTGGATAAGTCTCGATGGATTAACATTTTGGTCATATAGGTCTTTACTAGGTGTATTCTAGTCCATTTTGGTTCTTAGTCGACGTAGTTCGTTAAATAAGTGCATTAGTTTCAATGGAATAAGATTTTAGGTCATTTTGGTCTTTAGTAGGTTTATTCTAATGCATTTTAGTTCAAAAGCATTGTATTTCGTCTATTATGTGCATAAGTTTCAATGTATAAGTTATAAGTCTTTCGTCTATTATGTGCATAAGTTCAAAAGCATTGGATTAAGAATTTAGGTTTTTTTGGTCTTTACTAATTTTATTGTCGTTTATTTTTGGTGATAAGGAATGTAGTTAGTCTATTATGTGCATAAGTTTCAATGTATTATCATTTTTTGTCATTTAGGTCTTTACTAGGTGCATTCTAGTCCATTTAAGTTATAAGTCAATGTAGTTCCTCCAATAAGTGCATAGACCTCAAAGGATTAGGATTTTAGGTCTTTTCGGTCTTTATTAGGTATATTCTATTGCATTTTCGTTCTTATGCATTATAGTTCGCCCAATAAATGCATAAGTGTCAATGGATTAACATTTTTCAATTAAGTCTTTACTAGGTGTATTCTAGTCCATTTTGGTTCTTAGCCAATGTAGTTTGTCTAAAAAGTGCATTAGTTTCAATTGATTAAGATTTTAGGACATTTTGGACTTTAGTTAGTTTATTCTTAAGCATTATAGTTCGTCTACTAAGTGCCTAAATCTCAATGGATATAGATTTTAAGTCATTTTGGTCTTTACTATGTTTATTCAAGTCAATTTTGGTTCATAAACAAAGTTGTTAGTTTAATAAGTGCATTAGTTTCAATGGATCAAGAATTTGGATCATATTGATTGTTATAATGTTTATTCTATTCCATTTGTTTGTTAATCAATGTTGTTAGTCCAATAAGTGCATATCTCTCAAGGGATTACGATATTAGGTCATTACTAGCCCAACAAGTGCATAAGTCTGAGTGGATTAACATTTTGGTCAATTAGGTCTTCACTAGGTGTATTCTTGTCCATTTTTATTCTTAATCATTCTTGTTTGTCTAATAAGTGCATTACTTTTAATGGAATAACATTTTAGGTCATTTTGGTCTTTACAAGGTTTAGTCTATTGCAATTTAGTTCTTAAGCATTGTAGTTCGTCAAACAAGTGCATAAGTATCAATGGATTATGATTTTAGGCCATTTTGGTCTTTACTAAGTTTATTCTTGTCTATTTTGGTTCATGAGCAATGTAGTTAGTCTATTAAGTGTATAAGTCTCAATAGTTAAACATTTTGGTCGTTTAGGTCTTTACTCGTTGTGTTCTAGTCCATTTTTGTTCTTATCGAACGTAGTTCTTCTAATAACTACATTAGTTTCAATGGATTAAGATTTTGGGTCATTTTGGTCTTTATTAAGTTTATTCTAGTCTATTTTGGTTCATAAGTGTAACATCCTCTAAATTTATTATTTAAAATAATTAAGACTTATAAATATATATATTTCATTATTAATTTAGGTGTTATAATTATTTGTCTTGTTCGACTTATTGTAGTTGATAAAATTATTAGTAAGAATTATTTAATCAATGGAGAAGTTTTATATAATTATATATATATAAGTTTTTTTAGTACAAGAAGAATTTGAGCTAAGGGTTTGTGGCTAGGTGTGACCCAACCCGTAATAGAAATTTGGGCTTGGAGTTGGTGGCTTAGTTTTTGTATGATCAAGGTTAAGAAAAAAAAATAATAAATAAATAAAATAAGATTTTGTCCGTTCTTTTCTTTATTTGGGCCCTACACTATCTACCCAATAAACTCCACTTTAAATTTTCCCTAAAGTCCACAATATTTCGATACTAAGTAATAGTAAGCAGAATAAAATACCGAAACCTTAGCCGTCATCTCCTTCACACCTCATCTCCTTCGTGCGGCAAACTTTTCGTGTGAACAACTTCGTGGGGGCTTAGAGTTTCGTACTAGGAAGAAAAGCGGCCAAGGTAAGGGCTTTTCCCCACACAAATTTGAGTTAGACCGTTAGTTGGATGACATAGAACTAATAATTGTAATTGCTTGCTTTTGAAAGAAATAAATGTAGACTAATAAAATAAAATAATGGAATATGAAGTCCTTTATGTTGAGTTCGATATGTAATGTATGTCTTTTTAAGAAGTAAAATATGAATTTTGATATTATACATGATAGAGTTATAATTTTTATGATGGATATGAAGCAAAATATGATTTTTCTTATGTTATATATATGATAAAGTTTTGATTTTGATGATGTATTATGAGTTGGAGTTTGAAGTTTCTTGTTATATATAAAGTTTTAATCTTTATGGTGTAAATGAAGTCAAGTCCCGATTTTTATGCGTACGTGGTGAAAATTATTATTGAATGATTATTTGTCTATGAATATATGATTCTCATGATAAGGATGTGTGATATGTGATCTTTGTGATGTGAATAAGATGATGGTTTTAAAAACGTGATTTTTTTGAATGGATATGACATGATTCTTAGTGGGTTGTGTGCGAGTATAATTGTGATAATATATGGTCATGTCATGGCATATGCATCTTCGTGGGAGTTGCCTTAGTGGCAGGTTTATTTTCCCCATTGGTATGGGTGATCTTTCTGTGTGGAAGTTGCCTTAGTGGCAAGTTTATATCCGGATCATATAGTTTTAGGAGCATGCATTATGCATATTTTTTATATACGAATTACTGTTTGCGCATTTTTTTCTTTTAAATTACAAGTTTTTACCTTTATATGTTTTGTGTTATTCTTCTATATGTTTAGCTTTGGTTTGATGTGGATGATGGAAAAAATTGACCCTTACAACAACATTTTAGGTACTAATGAGTTCGAGTAGATTCAAGAGTAATTGATAAGTATTAACGTGCGGCGAACGTGGGGTAAAAATGGGGTTTTCAAGACAATTTTGTAATAATAAGTATTGCCGCAAAATTTCTATGTTTATTTATTTTTTTTAATTTTTGTCACTAAACTTTTAAATGCATTCGAATTCTATAAATACGGAAGTGGATTTTTGCTTCCGTTAGGAATAATTGATTTTTCCTTTATTTTAGCTTGAATAAACCTTTTTTTATAATATTAAATAAATGTGATTGTTACTAATTATTTAAAAGCATAAATGTGATTGTTACTAATAATTTAAAAGTATAAATGTAGATATTCTTCCAAAAAAAAAAATTATCTTAAATTTTTTTAAAAGTATTTTTTGTTAGTAAAGTTTTGGACCAAAAATCTAGGGCGTTACAATAAGCAATGTAGTTAGTCTATCAAGTGGATAAGTGTAAATAAATTAACATTTTTGTCATTGAGGTATTTATTTGGTGTAATTTAGTCCATTTTGGTTCTTAGTCAATGTAGTTCGTCTAATAAGTGCATTAGTTTCAACGGATTAAGATTTTAGGTCATTTTAGTCTTTAATAGGTTTATTCTAAGGCATTTTGGTTCTTAAGCATTGTAGTTCGTCCTATAATTGCATAAGTCTCAATTGATTAAGATTTTAGGTTATTTTGGTCCTTAGTAAGTTTATTCTTGTCTACTTTAGTTCATAAGCAATGTAGTTAATTTATTATGTGCATAAGTTTAAATGGAGTATCATTTTGGTCATTTAGGTCTTCACTAGTTGTATTCTAGTTCATTTTGGTTCTAAGTCAATACAGTTCGTCTTATAAATGCATTAGTTTCAATGGATTGAGATTCTAGGCTATTTTCTTCTTTATTAGATGTATTATAGTGCATTTTGGTTCTTAAGCATTGTTGTTCGTCCATTAAGTACATAAGTGTGAATGGATTAAGATTTTAAGTCATCTTGGTTTTTCCTAATTTTATTCTAGTCTATTTTGGATCTTAAGCAATGTAGTTACTCTAGTAAGTGCATAAGTATTGTAGTTCGTCCAATAAGTGCATAAGTCTAAATGCATTTACATTGTGGTCAATTAGGTGTTTACTAGGTGTATTCTAGTCCATTTTGGTTCTTAGTCAGTGTTGTTCGTCCAATAAGTGCATAGTTTCAATGGATTAACATTTTAGGTCATTTTGGTCTTTACTAGGTTTATGGTAATGCATTTTGGTACTTAAGCATTGTAATTCGTCAAATAAGTACATAAGTGTGAATGGATTAAGATATTAGGTCATTTTGGTCTTTACCAAATTTATTCTTGTTTATTTTCGTTAATAAGCAATGTAGTTAGTCAATTAGGTGCAAAAGTCCCCAATGGATTAACATTTTGGAATTTTAGGTCTTTGCTAAGTGTATTTTAGTCCATTTTGGTTCTTAGTCAATGTAGTCTCTCTAATAAGTGTATTAGTTTCAATGGATTTAGATTTTAGGTCATTACAAGGTTTATTATAATGCTTTTTGGTGCTTAAGCGTTGTAGTTCGTCCAATAAGTGCATAATTCTAAATGGATTATTATTTAAAGTCATTTTGGTTTTTACTAAGCTTATTCTAGTCAATTTTGGTTCTTAAGCAATGTTGTTAGTCTAATAAGTGCATTAGCTTTAATGAATCAAGACTTTATATCAGTTTCGTCTTTGAAAGGGTTATTGTATTCCATTTTTGTTAGTCAATGTAGTTAGTCTTATTGCATTAGTTTCAATGGATTAAGATTTTAGGTGATTTTGGTCTTTACTAGGTTTATTCTAATGCACTTTGGTTCTTAAGCAATATAGTTCTCCCAATAAGTGCATAAGTCTAAAACGAATAACATTTTGGTGATTTAGGTCTTTACTAGGTGTATTCTAGTCCATTTTGGTTCTTAGTCAATGTTGTTTGCTAATAAGTGCATTAGTTTCCATGGATTAAGATTTTAGGTCATTTTGGTCTTTACCAAATTTATTCTAATCCGTTTTGGTTCTTCAGCATTGTAGTTTGCCAATAAGAGCATAAGTCTCAATGGATTAACATTGTGGTCATTTAGGTTTTTACTAGGTGTACTTTAATCCATTTTGATTGTTAGTCAATGTTGTTCGTCTAATTAGTGTATTAGTTTCAATGGATTTTGATTTTTGAACAGGTTGGTCTTTACTAGGTTTATTCTTATGCAATTTGGTTCTAAAGCATTGTAGTTCATCCAATAAGTGCATAAGTCTCAATAGATGCAATTTTGGTTCTTCAGCAATGTTTTTAGTCTAATAATGCATTAACATTGTGGTAATTTAGGTCTTTACTAAGTCTACTGTAGTCTATTTTGGTTCTTAGTCAATGTTGTTCGTCTAATAAGTGCATAAGTCTCAATGGATTAAGATTTTAGTTCATTTTGGTGTTTACTAGGTTTATTTTAATGCATTTTGGTTCTTAAGCACTGTAGTTCGTCAAACAAGTGCATAAGTCTCAATGGATTAACATGTTGCTCATTTAATCGTATTATTTGTTTAATTAATTAAGATTTTATGTCATTTTGGTCTTAGTAGGTTTATTCTCTTGCATTTGGGTTCGTAAGTATTGTAGTATGTCTAACAAGTGGATTAGTTTCAATGGATTATTATTTTAGTTTATTTTAGTCTTTACTAGGTTTATTCAAACTCATTTTGGTTCTTAAGCATTGTAATTTGTCCAATAAGTACATGTGTCACAATGGATTAACATTTTGGTCAATTAGGTCTTTACTAAGTGTATTCTAGTGCATTTTGGTTCTTAGTCAATGTAGTTCGTCTAATAAGTGCATTAGTTTCAGTTGATTAAGATTTTAGATCATTTTGGTCATTAAAACATTTACGCTAATTAATTTGGTTTATTAGTCGATGTAGTTGTCTAATACGTGCATAAGTCTCAAAGGATTTTGATTTTAGGTCATTTGGGTCTTTACTAGGTTTATTCTAATGGATTAACATTCTGGTCATTTAGGTCTTACTAAGTTTATTCTAGTCCTTTTTGGTACTTATTCAATGTAGTTCTTCTTATAAATATATAAATCCCATTGGATTAAGTTGTTAGGTCATTTTGGTCTTTACTAAGTTTATTCTAGTTTATTTTTGTTCTTAAGCAATGTAGTTAGCCTAATAAGTCCATTAGTTTCAATGGATCAAGATTTTGGATCATATTGGTCATCGAAAGGTTTATTCATTTCATTTGGTTTGTTAGTCAATGTAGTTCCTACAATAAGTGCCTAGGTCTCATAGGATTAGGATTTTAGGTCAATATGGTCTTTACTAGGTATATTCTTCTGAATTTTGGTTCTTAAGCATTGTAGTTCGCCCTATCAGTGCATAAGCCTCAATGGATAAATATTTTGGTCAATTAGGTCTTTGCTAGGTGTATTCTAGTTCATTTTTGTTCTTGGACAATGTTGTTTGTATAACAAGCGCATTAGTCTCAATTGAATAACATTTTGGTCATTTAATCGGTTTATTTGTTTCAATTGATTAAGATTTTAAGTCATTTTGGTCTTTACTAGGTTTATTCTATTGCATTTTTGTTCTTAATCAATGTGCTTCGTCTAATAAGTGCATTAGGTTCAATGGATTAAGATTTTAGGTCATATTACTCTTTACTAGGTTTCTTTCAATACATTTTGGTTCTTAAGCATTGTAGTACGTAAAATAAGTGCATAAGTCTCAAAGGATTAACATTTTTGTCATTTGGGTCTATACTAGGTGTATTCTATTCTGTTTTGGTTCTTAGGCAATGTTGTTTGTCAAATAAGTGCATTAGTTTAAATGGATTTTTATTTTTGGTCATGTTGGTGTTTCCTAGATTTATTCTAAGGCATTTTGGTTCTTCGAATACAAATTCGTATTTTTTTGCCAGAAACCTCAGTTTTAATCACAGCTTTGAATCTTAACAGTTGGGGAAAAACCTTTGTTAATAAAGAGTGGAACTTTGAGGTAATGCAAAGTGTAATGCTTGCTTGAATGGTTAATCTTTGAATGTGTTAAGATGTTTTGAAAAAATGAGGAAAATGCATGAATTTTACTAAGGTTGCATACTGTTTTCAATGAAGTGAAACAATGCATACTCATGCATGGCATAGTGAGGTGGTACCCGCGATGGGCCACAAAGTAATGCGCATCCACGTGCTGATCTGTAGTGATTGCACGAGTGCTGATCTGTAGTGATTGCACTAGGTACTAATCTGTGATTGTACCTTGGTTTATGTCAAACGTGCTGATCTGTAGTGATTGCACGAGTGCTGATCTGTAGTGATTGCACGAGTGCTGATCTGTAGTGATTGCACTAGGTACTGATTTGTAGTGATTGTACCTTGGTTTACGTCAAACGTGCTGGTCTGTAGTGACTGCACGAGTGCTGGTCTGTATGCGACTGCACTGGTGCTGATCTGTATGCGATTGCACCCTGGTCTTGAGGGCCGTTAAATTGTGCTGGTCTGTAAGTGACTGCACCTTGGTGATTCAAAGAATTTATGAACACGAACATATACATATTGCATCGGAGTGTTTGACCGGAGGGTCACGTTTTGATTTTATGTTGATGGTGGAAAATTGTTGTGTGAGTAAGTATTTTTTTGAAATCTGTAATTTCGGATGAATTGATGTTTGTGCTTACATCATGATTTTCATACTTACTTGGTTACTGTTTTGTAAAGTACGAATGACATGTATTTCAAAATTTAGCATCCTTATTTATCATCATGTACTATGAATATGTATGATATTCTTGATATAACTGCTATGTGGTAATTGTTATTTTCGGTCGGTGACCCTTTACAATTATTGTGGAAATTGGGCGTTGCCCTCAGATGATATTCAAAACCGTACCCCTGATGGTCATACTAACGACAGGGAACTTCGTTAGTTTCCCTTGATCTTTACTTGTGGGCTATGCAAAGAGATGAGCAGCTGGGTGAAGAAAAGACTTGTGAATATTGTAATGCTACTGTAGCTTAGGGTATGATCAGAGTAGACTTATGTATAGGGTTTTGAACTCAATGGTTGTAAATATTCATTTTGGGAATTATTGTAAAACTCTTCCGCACTCTGATAAATATTTTGATGTATCTTTATTTTAGTATATTATAAAGATCAAATTCCCATAAATATCTCATTCGATTCAATTGTGATGTTGCTGTTTTAAAATTCCTTACTATTTTTAATTACGAAGTCGAATGATATTTAATTTGAATTGATTTTAATTTCCTTGGAACGCAATTCTGAGAACTCTTTTATTTATGTATTCGTTTTAAAAAAAAAAATACACTCGCGCTGTGTTTTAAACTCGGAGTGTTACATTAGTGGTATCAGAGCATTTGGTTGAAGTTTTGGGTTAAAGCTCTGATTTAATTGTTGGTTTTTAAGTCGTTATCTGATCATACATAGGAGCAAGTAGTTAGAGTGTCAAGTATTGTATAGTTGTGTTGTGCTGAAGTAATGATGTTGTTGAGCTATATTTTGGAATTATTCTAAACGGTGTGAGATTTCAACTTGATGATGGTTTTGTAGTGGAACCATGCCTCCAAGGAGAGACGACACTGTAAGAACCAACGACAGCCGGGAAGATAGGATGGCTGAAGCAATGATTAATATGGCTGCGTCTGTTGCTGCACAGACGGCTGCGAAGACTCAGCACGACTTAGAGAAAAGAGAAAGAGAAATTCGTGCTACTGAGTCAAGAGGACTAGAGGATTTTCGTCGTCATAATCCTCCCAAGTTCAAGGGTGATGAAGCTCCAGAAAGAGCGGACCAATGGATTCAGGAGATGGAGAAGATCTTTGAAATGATTAACTGCCAGGCAGCAGTAAAAGTCAATTATGCTACATATCTACTGCTAGGGGATGCAGAGTATTGGTGGAGGAGTACAAGGTTGCTGATGGGGGCAGCTCATGAGGAGGTAAACTGGGAGTCGTTCAAGAGGAAGTTTTTGGACAAATATTTCCCAATGAGCACTAGAACGAAATTGGGTGACGATTTTCTGAAACTGCATCAGGGAAACATGACAGTGGGGGAATATGCAGCCAAATTTGAATCCCTATCAAGGCATTTCAGATTTTTCCGCGAAGAGGTGGATGAACAGTTTATGTGTCATCGTTTTCAAAGTGGGCTGAAATATGAAATTCAAGACTCCGTTTTTCCATTGGGAATTCAACGTTTCCAAGTTCTAGTGGAGAAGTGTAGAGAGGTTGAGGACATGAAAAATAGGAGGGCCAACCGAGGAGGAAACTTTAATTTGGGAGGACCCAGCCGAATGAACTATCCAAACAGCAATGGAAAGCAAGTGTTTAAGCCATATAACAGACCCCAAAACAGCAGTAGAGGCCAGAATCGGCCAGGAAATCAGAACTTTGGAAGACAAACAGGAGGGCCAACCGAGGAGGAAACTTTAATTTGGGAGGACCCAGCCGAATGAACTATCCAAACAGCAAAGGAAAGCAAGTGTTTAAGCCATATAACAGACCCCAAAACAGCAGTAGAGGCCAGAATCGGCCAGGAAATCAGAACTTTGGAAGACAACTGGGACAAGGAGTCCGGTGTTATCGCTGTGGGAAGGAAGGGCATATAGCTCCAGCTTGTACCACAAGGGATCTTGTATGTTTCAATTGTCAAAAACCGGGACACGTCGCAAGGGATTGTCGGGCTTCGAAGGTGGAACCAACAATGAATACAGCTAGGGCCACTCGTCCTATTGCTAGGGGACGCGTCTACCACATGGATGCTGCTGCTGGAAGTCAAACTCCTAATTTAATCCAGCAAGACTTCCACATAGCAGGTAACACATTAACTGCACTTTTTGATTCGGGAGCAACCCATTCTTTCATTGCTATGGATTGTGTGAATCGTTTGAAGTTATCTATGTCTGCCTTGCCTTTTGATTTGATTGTTTCCACACCTGCTCAGACTTTGACTGTAAATTCTGCATGTTTACGTTGTCCTGTAACAATCCAAGATATTCCAGTGGTTTCAAAAAACAAGCAGAAACCACCAGAAGCAGAATTAATGATAGTGCAGGTTCACCAGAACCAAAGGGAGCAGAAGCAGAAGCAGAAGAAATAGAGTACCTGGAAAGGTAGAGGATACAAGCAAGTCAGCAACACATGAAAAATCTTCAAAAGATAAATCTGATCAAGTCAGAAACAACCAAGATAAGTCAGAAGAGAAATCTGGATATTTACCAGAATCAGAAGTCGTTCGGTATTTCTTGGTTAATTTAATCTGTTTACCCCTGCAATCACTCGAGATAATTCTCGGCATGGATTGGATGTCTTATAATTATGTAGTCTTGGATTGTGCCCGCAAATTAGTTCTTTTTCCCGAACTTGAAGTCGTTCGGTATTTGTTTGCTGACAAGCTTGGAGTATCACTGAGAGAAGGAACTCAGGAATTTTTATCATTAGCTAACGTGGAGACCAAGATGGATGTGAGCATAGAAGATTTTGTGTTAGTCAAAGAGTATCCGGACGTATTTCCAACAGAAATTCTAGGATTACCCCCAGTAAGAGAAGTGGAGTTCTTCATTGATTTGCACCCAGGAACTGGACCCATTTCAATTGCACCGTAGAATGTCGCCATTGGAATTAAACGAGCTTAAGGATCAAATTGAAGGTCTGTTGGAGAAAGGATTTATCAGGCCAAGTGTGTCACCGTGGGGAGCTCCGGTGTTATTGGTTAAGAAAAAGGATGGAAGTTCACGCTTATGTGTGGATTACAGGCAACTTAACAAGGTAACCATTAAAAACCGTTATCCTTTACCACGCATAGATGATTTGATGGACCAATTGAGAGGAGCAGCTGTGTTTTCAAAGATCGATTTGAAGTCAGGCCATCATCAGATTCGGGTAAGAGAAGGAGATATTCAAAAGACCGCTTTTAGGACTCGTTACGGGCATTATGAATATCTTGTTATGCCATTTGGAGTTACGAATGCACCAGCGATTTTTATGGATTATATGAATAGGATTTTCAGTCCTTTTTTAGATAAATTCGTGGTGATATTCATTGATGATATTTTGATTTATTCAAAGGATGAAGAAGAACACGGAGAGCATTTGCGTCAAGTTCTGGAAATTTTACGAGCGAAGCAATTGTACGCCAATCTGTCGAAGTGTGAATTCTGGTTGGAGAAAGTGAATTTCTTGGGACATGTAATAACAAAGGAAGAAATTGCAGTAGATCCAGCAAAGATTGAGACAATTCTTGCTTGGAAATAACCTCAGACCATCACGGACATAAGAAGTTTCGTCGGACTGGCAGGATACTACAGGAGATTTATTGAAGGATTTGCTAAGATTGTAGCTCCTTTGACACAACTCACCAGGAAGAATCAGCCGTTTGCGTGGACAGTTACTTAAGGAAAAATTGACAACCTCACCAGTGTTGGTTTTACCACAACCAGAGGAACCATATGAGGTTTATTGTGATGCATCTCACCAAGGTCTGGGCTGTGTTTTGATGCAACATCAGAAAGCTGTCGCCTACGCCTCAAGGCAATTGAAAGCTCATGAACGGAACTATCCGACTCATGATCTAGAACTTGTTGCTGTAGTGTTTGCATTAAAGGTCTGGAGACACTATCTTTATGGATGCACGTTCACGGTGTTCAGCGACCATAAGAGCTTGAAGTATGTGTTCGATCAGAAAGAACTGAACATGCGTCAGAGGAGATGGATGGAGACTCTCAAAGATTTTGATTTTTCATTACAGTACCATCCTGGAAAAGACAATGTAGTTGCTGATGCATTGAGCAGAAAAAGCGTAACAGTGTCCTCAATGATGATGGCCAGACAACAAGAGTTGTGGGAAGCATTTAGAGATCTACACTTGGATGTAGAGTTTGCACCGGGAATTTTAAAGTGTGGAATGATAACCATTTCAAGTGGATTACTTGAGGAGATTGCAAATCTGCAAGATGATGCATTAATTCAAGAAAAGAGGAACCTAATAATGCAAGGACAAACAGCTGAATTCAGGGTCGGAACAGATAATATTCTGAGATGTAATGGAAGGATTTGTGTACCGGAAGTTGCAGACATGAGAAGAACGATCTTGGAAGAGGCTCATAAGAGCAAATTGAGTATTCATCCTGGAGCGACCAAGATGTATCAAGACTTAAAACAAAATTATTGGTGGCCAGGAATGAAGAGGGACGTAGCGGAGTACGTATCGGCTTGTTTAACTTGTCAAAAAGCGAAGGTGGAACATCACTGACCCGCCAGAATGTTGCAGCCTTTGGATATACCAGAATGGAAGTGGGATAGCATTTCCATGGATTTTATAACTGGACTGCCCAAGACAAGAAGAAAGAATGATTCAATTTAGGTAATCGTAGATCGATTGACAAAATCTGCACATTTCATGCCGGTAAAGACCATTTATAAGGTAGATAAGCTGACAGAGATTTACATTGCTGAAATTGTGAGATTACACGGAGTTCCATCGAGCATTGTATCGGACCGTGATCCAAAATTCATATCTCACTTTTGGAGAGCATTGCATGAAGCGTTGGGAACAAAACTAAAATTGAGTTCAGCTTATCATCCACAAACAGATGGACAAACAGAAAGAACAAATCAGTCCTTGGAAGATCTATTAAGAGCATGCGTATTGGATGACAGAGGAAGTTGGGATGATGTGCTGCCATTGATTGAGTTCACCTACAACAACAGCTTTCACGCAAGTATTGGAATGGCACCATATGAAGCTTTGTATGGACGCAAGTGTCAAACGCCTTTGTGTTGGTATAAAGACAGGGAAAGTATGATTGTTGGACCTGAGATGGTGGAACAAACTACGGAAAAAGTCAAGAGGATACAAGAGAAAATGAAGATTTCACAGGATCGTCAGAAGAGATATGCAGACAAGCGTCGCAGACCTTTGGAATTTCAGCAGGGCGATCATGTATTTCTAAGAGTCACGCCTACAACTGGAGTGGGCAGAGCTATTAAATCCAGAAAATTGACTCCAAAGTTTATTGGACCATATCAGATTTCTGCGCGTACCGGACCATTGGCTTACCGGATAGCTTTACCTCCAATGCTGTCCAATATTCATGACGTATTTCACGTGTCGCAGCTAAGGAAGTACATTTCAGATCCGTCGCATGTGATCGAACCAGACACGATTCAGCTGAAGGATAACCTGTCATTTGAAGTATTACCTGTAAGAATTGAGGACAGGAAGATCAAACAGTTGAGGAACAAGGAAGTCCCGCTAGTCAAAGTGATATGGAATCCGACTACTGGAGACGCGACTTGGGAACTAGAGAGTAAGATGAGGGAACAACATCCTCATTTGTTTAACGGCATGTAGTTTCGAGGACGAAACTAATTTAAGGGGGGTAGTATTGTAAGACCCTTAAATTTAAAATTAAATTCAGATTTGATTTTAAGGGTATTTTGGGAATATCGGTGTAATATTCAATATATGTATATTTTGTGTAAATATATATATATAATTAATTGTTTTGGAGGTGGAATTAAAATTATTGGATAATGGATGAATTAATTTAATTTTGAGTAATTAAATTATCGGACCGTTAATTAAGATATTCTCTTCTAATTTCGACGGAAACGGGTTAAGTGCTGGAGGATCAAAAGATATTTTGATATAAGAATTGGTGAGGTGGCATAGATACTTGTGAAAAAGGAAACAATTCCTCTCTCCTCTGCTGTGTCAGTTGCTTTATGTGGATATTTAAGTAAGAAGCTTTTCCTTCTTTCCTCTACGCGCCAGTTCTGCTTTATCTTCTTCTTCTTCTTCTTCTTCTTCTTCTAATTTTCTGAGTGTTGGTGAAGAAAAACAGTTTACTTAAAAGTCATCGTTCTGGAAAATCAGAGTGTCGAATCAGAAAGTTTCGAGTACGAAAGTCATTCCTCTGATCGTTACGGAGCTAAAGAACTAATTTTCGTAGCGGCGAACGCGAACGGGAGTATCGTCGGCTTTTGTCGCAGAAGCATACGAGCTAAGGGAACGTAACTAAGGTAAGGGCACCTTCCAACTTTCTAGATTGCATTTAGGGCTGTAAATGCATGTGTGATGAATGATATTTGGTTTATGTTTGTGAAAAACATTGTATTATGTTTTGAAAATCATTCTGTGAGTGTTGAATGATGATTCTGGTTCTGATTTTGTTTTGTTAAAAATCAGTGAGGTTATTCTGGTTTGAGTAAATCTGTGTTTTGTTAAACAATCTGGTGTTGATGGTTGTTTCAAATGAAAAGGGATTTAAAATGGTCGAAGTATTTTTATGAAAAATCTGTTGTTGGTATTTGATGAAAAATGTTCTGAGTTGAGGTTTTAAAAGAGGGGAATTATGATTCTGGTGTTGGGTTGGATTTTCAAAAGAAAAGGTTTTGAAAATGTGTTGAAGTTTCAGGAAAATTCACTGATTTCGAAGGTGTATTCGAATACGGCATTGAGTGTATTCGAATACAACCTGCAAAGCTTCTGTTTTCCCTAAGTTTTCGAACTTGTATTCGACTACGAGCCCCTGTAGTCGAATACAGATTTTCCAATTTTGCTACTGACTTAGCATCTGTATTCGACTACGACCCTCTGTAGCCGAATACAGATTTGCAAATTTTGCTTCTGTTTTAACCACTGTATTCGACTACAACCCTCTATAGCCGAATACAGATTTGCAACTTTTGCCACTGACTTCGCATCTGTATTCGACAACGAAGGCCTCGTATTCGAATACAGAATGCTGATTTTTCACTGTTTTAGCTTCTGTATTCGAATACAAGGTAGCTGTAGTCGAATACAGATTCGTATTTTTCAGAAATTCAAGTTTTTAACATTGTTTTGTAAACCTTAAGTGTTGGGGTACCTTGGGAAGATTTGGGGTGATTAAAAATGGAAATTTGGTGATAGTTTGAAGTGGTGATGATGAAGTTTTTGAGAATTTACTGAAGTTGTAGAAATTCTGATTTTTGTACTGTGACAGCCTCTGTATTCGAATACTAGGAGTCTGTATTCGAATACAGGATGTTGATTCTACCTTGTTTGGCTTCTGTATATGAATACAATGAAGCTGTATTCGAATACAAATTCGTATTTTTTTGCCAGAAACCTCAGTTTTAATCACAGCTTTGAATCTTAACAGTTGGGGAAAAACCTTTGTTAATAAAGAGTGGAACTTTGAGGTAATGCAAAGTGTAATGCTTGCTTGAATGGTTAATCTTTGAATGTGTTGAGATGTTTTGAAAAAATGAGGAAAATGCATGAATTTTACTAAGGTTGCATACTGTTTTCAATGAAGTGAAACAATGCATACTCATGCATGGCATAGTTAGGTGGTACCCGCGATGGGCCACAGAGTAATGCGCATCCAGGTGCTGATCTGTAGTGATTGCACGAGTGCTGATCTGTAGTGATTGCACTAGGTACTGATCTGTAGTGATTGTACCTTGGTTTACGTCAAACGTGCTGGTCTGTAGTGACTGCACGAGTGCTGGTCTGTATGCGACTGCACTGGTGCTGATCTGTATGCGATTGCACCTTGGTCTTGAGGGCCGTTAAATTGTGCTGGTCTGTAAGTGACTGCACCTTGGTGATTCCAAGAATTTATGAACATGAACATATACATATTGCATCGGAGTGTTTGACTGGAGGGTCACGTTTTGATTTTATGTTGATGGTGGAAAATTGTTGTGTGAGTAAGTATTTTTTTGAAATCTGTAATTTCGAATGAATTGATGTTTGTGCTTACATCATGATTTTCATACTTACTTGGTTGCTGTTTTGTAAAGTACAAATGACATGTATTTCAAAATTTAGCATCCTTATTTATCATCATGTACTATGAATATGTATGATATTATTGATATAACTGCTATGTGGTAATTGGTATTTTCGGTCGGTGACCCTTTACAATTATTGTGGAAATTGGGTGTTGCCCTCAGATGAGATTCAAAACCGTACCCCTGATGGTCATACTAACGACAGGGACTGTCGTTAGTTTCCCTTGATCTTTACTTGTGGGCTATGCAAAGAGATGAGCAGCTGGGTGAAGAAAAGACTTGTGAATATTGTAATGCTACTGTAGCTTAGGGTATGATCAGAGTAGACTTATGTATAGGGTTTTGAACTCAATGGTTGTAAATATTCATTTTGGGAATTATTGTAAAACTCTTCCGCACTCTGATAAATATTTTGATGTATCTTTATTTTAGTATATTATAAAGATCAAATTCCCATAAATATCTCATTCGATTCAATTGTGATCTTGCTGTTTTCAAATTCCTTACTATTTTTAATTACGAAGTCGAATGATATTTAATTTGAATTGATTTTAATTTCCTTGGAACGCAATTCTGAGAACTCTTTTATTTATGTATTCGTTTTAAAAAAAAAAATACACTCGCGCTGTGTTTTAAACTCGGGGTGTTACACCCTAATTGGACGAACTACATTGACTAACAAACCGAATGGAATAGAAAAAACCTTTTAATGACAAAAATGATCTAAAATCTTGATCCATTGAAACTAATTCACTTATTAAACTAACTATATTGCTTAAGAACCAAAATAGACTAGTATAAACCTTGTAAACATCAAAACGACCTAAAATATTAATCCATGTAGACTTCTGCACTTTTTGGATGAACTACAATGCTTTAGAACCCCAAAAGACTAGAATAAACCTAGTAAAGACCAAATTGACCTAAAATATTAATCCATTGAGACTTATGCACTTATTGGACGAACTACAATGCTTTAGAACCAAAATGCATAATAATAAACCTAGTAAAGACACAAATTACCTAAAATCTTAATCCCTTGAGACTTATGCACTTATTAGATGAACAACATTGACTAAGAACCAAAATGGACAAGAAAACACCTAGTAAAGACCTGAATGACCAAAATAACCTAAAATTCTAATCCTTTTAGACTTATGGCCTTATTACACGAACTACATTGACTAACAAACTAAATGGAATAGAATAAACTTTTTGATGACCAAAATAATCTAAAATCTTGACCCATTGAAGCTAATTCACTTGTTAGACTAACTACATTGCTTAAGAACCAAAAAAGACTAGAATAAACCTAGTAAAGACCAAAACAACCTAAAATATTAATCCATTTAAACTTATTCACTTATTGGACGAACTACAATGCTTTAGAACAAAAATGAATAAGAATAAACCTAGTAATGACACAAATGACCTAAATTCTTAATCCTTCGAATCTTATGCACTTATTAGATGAACAACATTCAATAAGAACCAAAATTGAAAAGAAAACACCTAGTAAATACCTTAATGACAAAAATGTTAATCCATTGAGACTTATGCACTTATTGGATGAACTACATTGCTTAAGGACTAAAATAGGTTATAATAAACCTATAAAAAGAGCAAAATGACCTAAAATCCTAATCCTTCTTGACTTATGCACTTACTAGACAAACAACATTGATTAAGAACCAAAATTGACTAGAATACACGTAGTAAAGACCTACATTACCAAATGATAACCTATTGAGACTTATGGTCTTGTTGGACGAACTATAATGCTTAAGAACCAAAATGTATTAGAATAAACCTAGTAAAGACCAAAATGACCTAAAATCGTACACCTTTAAGACTTATGCCATTATTAGATGAACTACAATGACTAACCACCAACTGCAATACATTAAACCTTTTAATGACCAAAAGTCTTGATCCATTGAAACTAATGGTCTTATTAGACTAACTACATTGCTTAAGAACTAAAATAAACTAGGATAAACATAGTAAAGACCAGCATGACCTAAAAACTTAATCCATTGAGACTTATCCACTTACGAGACGAACAACACTGCTTAAGAACAGCAATGCATTACAATAAACATAGTTAAGACCAAAATGACCTAAACTTTTAATCCATTGAAACTAATTCACTTATTAGACTAACTACATAGCTAAAGAAAAAAAAAGACTAGAATGAACCTAGTAAAGACCAAAACGACCTAAAATATAAATCCATTTAAACTTATTCACTTATTGGAAGAACTACAATACTTTAGAAGAAAAATGCATAAAATTAAACCTAGTAAAGACACAAATGACCTAAAATCTTAAACATTCGAAAGTTATGCACTTATTAGATGAACAACATTGAATAAGATCCAAAATGGAAAAGAAAACACCTAGTAAAGACCTTAATGACAAAAATGTTAATCCATTGAAACTTATGCACTTATTGGATGAACTACATTGCTTAAGGACTAAAATGGGTTATAATAAACCTATAAAAAGAGCAAAATGACCTAAAATTCTAATCCTTCGAGACTTATGCACTTACTAGACGCACAACATTGATTAAGAACCAAAATTAACAAGAATACACCTAGTAAAAACCTAGACAACCAAATGATAACCTTTTGAGACTAATGGTCTTGTTGGACGAACTATAATGCTTAAGAACCAAAATGTATTAGAATAAACTTAGTAAAAACAAAAATGACCTAAAATCCTACACCTTTTAGACTAATGCCCTTATTAGACGAACTAAATTGACTAACAAACCAAATGGAATACAATAAACCTTTTATTGATCAAAATGATCAAAAGTATTGATCCATTGAAACTAATGCTCTTATTAGACAAACTACATTGCTTAAGAACTAAAATAAACTAGAATAAACCTAGTAAAGACCAACATGACCTAAAAACTTAATCCATTGAGACTTATGCACATATGAGACGAACAACACTGCTTAAGAATCGAAGTGCATTACAATAAACACAGTAAAGACCAAAATGACCTAAAATTTTTATCCATTGAAACTAATTCACTTATTAGACTAACAACATTGCTTAAGAACCAAAACAAACTATAATAAACCTAGTAAAGACCAAAACGACCTAAAATATTAATCCATTGAGACTTATGCACTTATTGGCAAATTATAACACTTAAGAAACAAAATGCATAAGAATAAACTTAGTAAAGACCAAAATGAGCTAAAATCATAATCCTTTGATACTTATGAACCTATTTGATGATTGTCATTAAGTAAGCTCAAAAATGGACTAGAAAACATCTAAGAAAGACTTTAATGACCAAAATGTTAATCTACTGAGAGTTAGGCACTTATTGGATGAACTAGAATTCTTAAGAACCAAAATGCATTAGAATAAACCTAGTAAAGACTAAAATGACCTAAAATCCTAATTCTTATGGAATTACGCCCTTATTGGACGAACTACATTGACTAACAAACCGAATGGAATAGAATAAACCTTTTAATGACAAAAATGATCTAAAATCTTGATCCATTGAAACTAATTCACTTATTAGACCGATGACCTGAATGACCAAAATAACCTAAAATTATAATCCTTTTAGACTTATGGCCTTATTACACGCACTACATTGACTAACAAACTAAATGAAATAGAATAAACATTTTAATGACCAAAATAATCTAAAATCTTGACCCATTGAAGCTAATTCACTTGTTAGACTAACTAGATTGCTTAAGAACCAAAAAAGACTAGAATAAACCTAGTAAACACCAATACGACCTAAAATATTAATCCATTTAAACTTATTCACTTATTGGAGGAACTACAATGCTTTAGAACAAAAATGCAAAAGAATAAACCTAGTAACGACACAAAAGACCTAAAATCTTAATCCTTCAAGACTTATGCACTTATTAGATGAACAACATTGAATAAGAAATAAATGGAAAAGGAAACACCTAGTAAAGACCTTAATGACCAAAATTTTAATCCATTCAGACTTCGGAACTTATTGGATGAACTACAATGCTTAAGAACCAAAATGCGTCAGAATAAACCTAGTAAAGACAAAAATGACCTAAAATCCTAATCCTTTGAGACTTATGCACTTATTAGATGAACAACATTGACTAAGAAGCAAAATTGACTAGAATACACCTAGTAAAGACCTAAATAACAAAAATGATAACCTATTGAGACATATACTCTTTGTTGACGAACTATACTATTTAGGAACCAAAATGCATTAGAATAAACCTAGTAAAGACAAAAATGACCTAATATCGTAATCCATTTAGACTTATGCACTTAAGGAACGAACTACACTACTTAAGAACCAAAAAGCATTAGAATGAACCTAGTAATGACCAATATGACCTAAAATCATAATTCATTGAAACTAAAGCACTAATAACACGAACTACATTGACTAAGAACAAAATATGGACTAGAATACACCTAGTAAAGACCTAAATGACCAAAATGTTAATCCATTGAGACTTATGCACTGATTAGACGAACTACAATACTTAAGAACCAAAAGCCATTAGAATAAACATAGTAAAGACAAAAATGACATAAAATCCTAATCCTTATAAAATTATGCCCTTATTAGACGAACTACATTGACTAACAAACCGACTGCAATTGATTAAACCTTTTAAAGAGAAAAATGACCTAAAATAGTAATCCTTTGAGAATTATGCACTTACTATTTGCACAACATTGACTAAGAACCAAAAGAGACTAAGAACCAAAAGAGAATATAAAACACCTAGTAAAGACCATAACGACCAAAATGTTAATCCATTGAGACTTATGCACTTATTCGATGAACTACATTCTCTAAGGACTAAAGTGGGTTATAATAAACCTAGTAAAGTGAAAAATGACCTAAAATCCTAATCCTTCGAGACTTATGCACTTACTAGACGAACAACATTGATTAAGAACCAAAATTGACTACAATACACCTAGTAAAGACCTAAACAACCAAATGATAAGCTATTGAGACTTATGGTCTTTATGGACGAACTACACTGCTTAAGAACCAAAATGCATTAGAATAAACCTAGTAAAGACCAAAATGACCTAAAATCCTACTCATTTTAGACTTATGCTCTTATTAGACGAACTATAATGACTAACAAACCAAATGGAATACAAAAAACCTTTTAATGATCAAAATGATCAAAAGTCTCGATCCATTGAAACTAATGCTCTTACTAGACTAACTACATTGCTTAAGAACTAAAATAGACAAGAATAATCCTAGTAAAGACCAACATGACCTAAAATAACAATCCATTGAGACTTATCCACTTACGAGACGAACAACACTGCTAAACAACCAAAATGATTTACAATAAACATAGTAAAGACCAAAATGATCTAAAATTTTAATCCATTGAAACTAATTCACTTACTAGACTATCTTCATTGCTTAAGAACCAAAAAAGACTAGACCAAAAAGACCTAAAATATTAATCCATTTAAAACAATTCACTTATTGGATGAACTACAATGCTCTAGAACCAAAATGAATAAGAATAAACCTAGTAAAGACCAAAATGACCTAAAATCTTAATCCTTTAAGACTTATGCACTTATTAGATGAACAACATTGACTAAGAACCAAAATTGACTAGAAAACACCTAGTAAAGACCTTATAGACAAAAATGTTAATCCATTGAGATTTTGGCACTTATTGAATGAAGTACAATACTTAAGAACCAAAATGCGTTAGAATAAACCCAGTAAAGACCAAAATGACCTAAAATCCTAATCCTTTTATAATTACACCCTTATTAGAGGAACCAGATTGACTAACAAATCAAATGGAATTGAATAAACCTTTTAATGACTAAAATGATCTAAAATCTTGATCCACTGAAAATAATTCACTTATTAGACTAACTAAATTGCTTAAGAACAAAAATAGACTAGAATAAACCTAGCAAAGACCAACATGACCTGAAATCTTAATGCATTTAGACTTATGCACGTATGAGACGAACTGCATTGCTTACGAACCAAAATGCATTAAAATATACCTTGTATAGACCAAAATGACGTAAAAGATGAATCTATTGAAACTAATTCACTTATTAGACTAACTACATTTTTTAAGAACCAAAATAGACTAAATTAAAACTAGTAAAGAGCAAAATGACCTAAAATATTAATCCATTGAGACTTATGCACTTATTGCCAAATTACAATGCTTTAGAACCAAAATACATAAGAATAAACCTCGTCAAGACATAAATGACCTAAAATTTTAAGCCTTTAAGACTTATGCACTAATTAGATGATTAACATTGACTTAGATAAAAAATGGACTAGAAAACTGTAAGTACAGAGGCGCACCTAAGAGGAGGGGGGTGAATTAGGTGTTGAAAACTTTTCTGGTTTTTAGAGTTTTATGAGTTATTTTACAGGATGTGTTAAGTGTATGAAAGCTTTGTAAATGACTGACAGTAAAGCACATAGAAATTTATCCTGGTTTCCCTTACAACCAAGGGTACATCCAGTCCTCTTGCACACCTCAAGAGATTTTCTCACTACTTTGTTAGAATAAGTACAAGTCTAACACTAAGACTGCAGTTACAAATTCCTAACACTCTGCCAAAGATAGCACACCACTATCTTAGTTTACAACACTTGAAGAAAATAAACCACTTTCTTCAAATAGTACAATGAATTTAAATGATTTTACAAGAATGTTCTTCACTAAGAATAGGGTATATAACAGTTTGTACAATGATAACAATCCAATATACTTTCAAGTACAATAGAGAACCTTTCTCAATGATATGAAAATGTAGAGCATTTACTTGAAGTATGAAAATATAATTTTGAAAAGATCACAAAATATTTCAGCAAGTTGTTCAAAGTTGGTCGTGGGATTGATTTGTTTAGAACTGAAGCTATGAGGTATTTATACTCCGTAGACAACACTTCAGATCAGTGGCAATTGTTCCCATAAGTTTTGATGAACTTATGCATTGATTCAGATGAGATATGAACTGAAAAATTGCATTGATTCGCACTTGTATTCGAATACAGCTTATGCGTATTCGAATACACTTATGTAACATTCAGTTTTTATTCAAAATTTCAGTGTCGTATTCGAATACGAAAACCTTGTATTCAAATACGAGACAATGAATTTTGCCACTAACTTTGTAACAACCCGATTTTTCACAGCGCGAGTGTATTTTTTTTTTCAAAAACAAATAAAAGAATTTAAAAAAATTAGAATTAAACCATTCAATAAAGTAATGCGTCGTAATCCAAAACGTCAAAATTAATTAAATAATTACATCATAAATATAACTAGTTAAAATATTTTTGGGAATTAATATTTGAAATATACATATAGAAAATACACCGGGACTATAAGACCAGTCAGACAACGCTCATACCCCTGGGGTATTCTCGGCAGACACCTGCGTAAAAGTGTTGCTCTAAGAATGCTATCTTCCCCCCATGGTCATGTCAAAAAATTTTGGATCATGGACCAACTAACAAAAGTCACCATCAGAGTACGTCATAAATACAGTCATCCCAAAAAGAAATAAGTACAGCCACCAAACACTAGGGCCCCATACAACAAAACTAGTCTGATTATGCACTACAACTACAATAGCAAGGGTTACCACCACACTCCCCACATGTCTCGTCCGACACAGTAGCTCGCCTCGACGTGACATCCTCCTCCTCATCAGCCAGAGAAGGATCAGTCTCTTCTAAAGTCAGATCTATCCATGATCTAGGTTGCTTCGGCGGCGCCTTTGTGAAGCAATCCTCTACTGGCCTATACGGACCTGGAATATCAAAGCAGTCCTTTGTGAAGGTGCAAACACGAGAAGGGGGGTTGAATTGTGTTTGTACTACTTGAATTCTTTTTTTTGTTTTTTGATGATTATTTAAAATCTGATATATAAATAAGCAGAGTTAGCAGAGGATAAAGTAAAATAATCAATACAAAGATTTATACTGGTTCACCATTCAGTAGGCTACATCCAGTCCCTTCACCTTGAAGGATTTTTCCACTAATTCAAAACCTTTGAATTACAACAGCACTACTGACCCTCCAAGTCAGTCTTCCCAAACAGTCCAACAATCCTAGACTTTTGAGGAACACAACACCTTGACTTCACAAGTCAAGTCTTCTCCTACCAATCTGACAATTAACCTCCCTGAAAACTTGAGTGTTTGCTTCTAGAAGTTATGACTATTTTACTGACTTTCGATGCAAAGACTTCTGCCTTGAGCCTCCTTTTATAGATGAAAATTAGGGTTTGTTCCATGATCAAGTTGGAGCTATATCTATCTAGATTCTCTTGCAAAAATAACTTGGCCAATCCTGTTTCACTTAAATAAAAATCGTATCTTTTTAGCTTTAGATTGCATTTGAAAATTCTGTTGACCAATCTTGTTTCTTTTACTTTCAAACCATATCTTTTTAACCTTTAGATTGCATTCGAATTTCTTCAAGTCTTCAGTAATTTTTGAATCAAATCCCCTTAATACATTGATCAAATTTCTATCAAAATTTAATCAAGTCTTCTTCAAATTTTATTCAAGTCCTCACTGTTTTTCATCATGATTAAAATCTGGACCGTCTGATCTTCTGATCTCGACCAACTCTGGACTTATGTAATATGATATGCCCCAATTTTGTGATCCTCTGATCTCGGCCAACACTGGACCATATGATCTGATCTTCTTATCTCGGCCAATCACTAGGCCATATGATCTGATCTTCTGATCTCAGCCAATACTGGGCCATGATACTTAATTCTGGACCATTGATCTGAACTTTTTCCCTCTGATCTGGACCAAGTCGGGACTGAGTGTGGATTGAATCTGAATTAAATCTGGACTTATAATATTTTTATCTGGACCATTGATCTTTTAATCTGGACATTTATCTTCTGAACTGGATCAAGTTTGGATTAAATCTGGACAATCATTTCTTCTGATATGGACCATGCTATCTTCTGGTCTGGACCAAGTCATTTGTTCTAGACCAGTTATCTCCTGCTCTGAACCAAATCTGGATTAAGTCTGGACAAATTTTTATATTCACGACCAAGCTATCTTCTGGTCAGGATTGAGTCTGGACCAAGTCTGACTTATGATTCCTTCTGGTCTGGAACAAGTCTCCTTCTGACAGGCTTCCTTCTGGTCTGAACCAAATCTCCTTCTGGGCTCTGCTTCCTTTTAATCTGGGCCAAGAAAGATATCCTCTGATGATGTTACTTGTCCTTTGATATTTTGCCATTGATGACATCCTCTGATATCCGCTGAAGGCGTATCCTCTGGTGCCTTCAGGATGCATCCTTTGGTACCCTCTGGATGCATTATCTGGCCTAACCTTCTGGTGACATTTCTATCCTCTGGTTGCTTCCTCTGGATGTATCCTCTGGATGTATCCTCTGGTGGTGTCATCCTCTAATTTTGCACAACTTCTGATTTGTTCTTCTAAGTCAAAATACTATTTACATAAAATACTTTTGTTAACATCAGAATTCTAAGTATAAAACCAACTTGGTTCCAACACTTTGTCCTTCTCACCCGCCTCTGGTTCAGGCACCGCATCTCCTGCTACCACGGTCGGAGTCACCACACCTAAAGTAGCCTCCATTTCAATTCCAACTGTCGGACCCTCTGCGTCCGCAAATACCCCGTTCTCCTCAAGCACCAGTCCCGAAGGTACCGGAAAATTGATTCGCGCGTGAGTGTGCTCCACATAAGATACTGCCCCGGCGATCCTACTGGTTCTCACAAATCTCCCCTTATATGTAGCCCTGCTTGAGACGGGTTCGTACACCCAATCACTCAGCATGTGACATTTGGGTATCAACTGAGGTGAAAGCCCAATTTTCCACAATAATGTAAAGGGTCACCAACCGAAATTAACAATTAACAACTAGCAGTTATTTCAAAGATAACAAATACATACATGGCATGTTCCAACACTACAACAACAGTGATAAAATAAGTATACTCACTTATTAAAATGTATAACATCTACATTTTTGAGAAACAAACGATTTAACATACAAATCATGTTGCAAGTCCAAAAACAATCAACAATCACAATAATTCATTAGGAACTTAGAAATTTAAGGTACTTGCATACATCGATTCCCACGCATCAGCTCATATCAATCATGACTCTCAAATCAACCAACCCAATGCAATGCGTCTATGCTAATGCACATGATTCTGGAATTTCCAGGATAAAAACTTCAAAACAAAACCCTCCACGAGGGGCGTAAATCATAATTGTACCGCCTATCACAGGCCAAAGTTCTAATTACCGAGGTGCCGTCGCATCACAGACTAGCATGATTTACTTGTGTAGTCTATCACAGGCACTACACATAAGTTAAATCCTCGCACAGATAGAATGGAACGTCTAATACACGCGGAACCACCCTGTAGCCAATCACGGTCACTACTTAACTTCACGGCTTATACCCTTAAGAGACAAACTACATTGCTTATGAACCAAAATAAACTAGAATAAATTTGATGAAGACCAACATAACCTAAAATGTTAATCCATTGAGACTTATACCCTTAAGAGACAAACTACATTGCTTAAGAACCAAAATTCTATACAATAAACCTTGTATAGACCAAAACGAACTAAAATCTTAATCGATTGAAAATAATTCACTTATTAAACTAACTATATTTGCTTAAGAAACAAAATAGACTAGAATAAACCTAGTAAAGGCCAAAACAACCTAAAATATTAATCCATTGAGACTTATGCACTTATTGGACGAACTACAATGTTTAAGAACCTAAAATCATAATCCATTGAAAATAATGCACTTATTAGACGAATTACATTGACTACAAACTAAAATGGACTAGAATACACCTAGCAAAGACCTAAATGACCAAAAAATTAATCCATTGAGACTGATGCACTTGTTGCACGAACTACAATGCTTAAGAACTAAAAAGCATTAAAATAAACCTAGTGTAGGCAAAAATCACCTATAATCGTAATCGTTTTAGACTTATGCCCTTATTAGTCGAATTACATTGACTAACAAACTGAATGGAATAGAAGAAACCTTTTAATGACCAAAATAATCTAAAATCTTGATCCATTCAAACTAATGCACTTATTAAACTAACTACATTGTTTAAGAATTAAAATAGTCTAGAATAAACCGAGAAAAGACCAAAATGACCTAAAATCATAATCCATTAAAACTAATGCACTTATTACACGAACTACATTGACTAAGAACTAAAATGGACTAGAATACACTTGGTAAAGACATAAATGACCAAAATGTTAATACATTGAGAGTTATGCACTTATCAGACAAACTTCAATGCTTAAGAACCAAATGCATTATAATCTTAATTCATTGAAATAAATGCACTGATTAGACGAACTACATTGATTAACAATCAAAACAGACTAGAGTACACCTCGTAAAAACCTAAATAACCAAATGTTAATCCATTGAGACTTATAACCTAAAATCTTAATTTGTTGAAACAAATGCACTTCTTAGACGAACTACATTGATTAAGAATCAAAGTGAACTAGAATACACCTAGTAAAGACCTAAATGACCAAAATGTTAATCCATTGAGACTTAGGCAATTATTGGACGAACTACAATTCTTAAGAACAAAAATGCATTAGAATAAACCTAGTATAGACCTATATGATCTAAAATCCTAATCCTTTTAGACTTATGCCTTTATTTGTCGAACTCCAATGACTAACCAACTGAATGGAATAGAATAGACAATTCAATTACCAAAATGATCTAAAATATTGAACCATTGAGAGTTATGCACTTATTGGACGAACTACAATGCTTAAGAACCAAAATGCATTAGAATAAACCTAGTAAAGACCAAAATCACCTAAAATCTTAATCAATCGAAACTAATGCACCTATTAGACGAACAACATTGACTCAAAACAAAAATAGACTAGAATACGCCTATAAAAACCTAAATGACCAAAATGTTAATCCATTCAGACATATGCACTTGTTGGACGAACTACAATACTTAAGAACCAAAATGCATTAAAATAAACCTAGTATAGATAAAAATGACCTAAAATCTTAATCCTGTTAGACTAATGCCTCTTTTAGTCGAACAACATTGAATAACAAACTGAATGGAATAGAATAAACCTTTTAATGACCAAATTGATCAAAAATTTTGATCCATTCAAACTAATGCACTTATTTAACTAACTACATTGCTTAAGAATTAAAATAGACTAGAATAAACCTATAAAGACCAGAATGACCTAAAATCATAATCTATTAAAACTAATGCACTTATTAGACGAAATACATTAACTAAGAACTTAAATGGACTAGAATACACCTAGTAAAGACCTAAATGACCAAAATGTTAATAAATTGAGAGTTAAGCACTGATTGGACGAACTTCACTGCTTAAGAACCAAAATGCATTAAAATCTTAATCCGTTGAAACAAATGCACTTATTAGACGAACTTCATTGATTAAGAATCAAAAAGGACTAGAATACACCTAGTAAAGACCTAAATGACCAAAATGTTAATCCATTGAGACTTATAACCTAAAATCTTATGCCTTTATTTGTCGAACTCCAATGACTAACAAACTGAATGGAATAGAATAAACCATTTAATGGCCAAAATGATCTAAAATGTTGAACCATTGAAACTAATGCACCTATAAGACTATCTACATTGCTTTAGAACCAACATTGACTAGGATAAACTTAGTAAAGACCGAAATGACCTAAAATCTTAATTCATTGAGACTTATGCACTTATTGGACGAACTACAATACTAGTATTAAAATAAACCTAGTATTGATAAAAATGACCTAAAATCCTAATCCTTTTAGACTTATTCCCTTATAAGTTGAACTGCATTGACTAACAAACTAAATGGAATAGAATAAACCTTTTAATGACCAAAATGATCTAAAATATGATCCATTGAAACTGATGAACTTATTACACTAACTACATTGTTTAGGAACCGAAATAGACTAAAATAATCCTAGTAAAGACCAAAATGACCTAAAATCTGAATCCATTGAGATTTATGCACTTATGGGATGAACTATAATGCTTAATAACGAAAAGATATTAGACTAAACCTAGTGAAGACTAAAATGACCTAAAATCTTAAGCAATTAAAACTAACGCACTTATATTGACTAAGAACCAAAATGGACTAGAATACACCTAGTAAAGAGCTAAATGACCAAAGTATTAATCCATTGAGACTTATGCACTTATTGGACGAACTACGATGCTTAAGAACCAAAAAGCATTAGAATAAACCTAGTAAAGACCAAAATGACCTAATTGCTTAATTCATCGAATTTTTTAAAAGTCTTTTTAAATAAGTTATAAGCTAACAAAATAAGTTAAGGTTTTGTCATCATCAAAAAGGGGGAGATTGTTGGAACAACGTTGGTTCTAAGTACTTAGGATTTTGACGTTTACAAAAGCACTCCATGTAATCTTATTTTGTACTTAGAATTAATATATTAAATGCCACTAGAAGATGAAGTCACCAGAGGCAGAAGATGAGTAACCAGAGGATAAAATATGACCAGAGGATACACCTCCAGAAGATACCAGAGGATGCATTCAAAAGGCACAAGAGGATACACCTTCAAAGGATACACTAAGCATCGAAAATACTTGAGAGTCATACACTTCCAAAAGCAAAATTCTTGAGTTTTTAGTGAGGTCAAGTGTGAGTATCTGCTTTCCAGAAGCATGTACTCTAAGTTTTCTTTCCCTTCTGTTAGATCTAAGTTGTTGAAGTAGAGTCTACAATCTGAAGGAGTCAGAAGGAGTAGCAGATTACTTAGCAATTAGATTCAAGGTTCTTTTCCTCAAAAGTCTAGGATTGTTAGACTGTTTGAGAAGACTAGCTTGGAGGGTCATAGTATTGTTGTAATTCAAGATTTTTGAATTAGTGAAATCCTTCAAAGTGAATGGATTGGACGTAACCTAGTTAAAATTTTGTGTTTTATATTTACTTTATATCCGCTGCAAACTCTGTCTTATTCATACATCAAGTTTTGTTATAAAACTGTAAAAACAGAAAAAGTAATCTAGTCAAACACAATTTATCCCCCGCTTCTCGTGTTTGCACCTTCAACATTGACTAAAAACCAAACTAGACAAGAAAACATCTAGTAAAGACCTGAATGACCAAAATGTTAATCCATTGAGAGTTAGGCACTTTTTGGAAGAACTACAATGCTTAAGAACCAAAAAAGCGTTAAAAAAAATCTAGCAAAGACCAAAATGACCTAAAATCGTAATCCTTTGAGACTTATGCACTTATTACACGAACAACATCGACTAAGAATCAAAATTGACTAGAATCCACCTAGTAAAGTCCTAAATGACCAAATGAAAACCTATTAAGACTTATAATCTTGTTGGACGAACTATAATGCTTAACAACCAAAATGCATTAGAATAAACCTACTAAACACCAAAATGACCTAAAATCCAAATCCATTTAAAATTACGCCCTTATTAGACGAACTACATTGACTAACAAACCAAATGGAATAATATAACCTTTTAATGACCAAAATGATCTAAAATCTTGATCCATTGAAACTATTGCTCTTATTAGACTAACTACATTGTTTAACAACAAAAGTAGACTAGAATAGACCTAGTAACGACCAACATGACCTAAAATCTTAATCCATTGAAACTAATTCACTTATTAGACTAACTACATCGCTTCCGAACCAAAACAGACTAAAATAAACCTAGTAAAGACAAAAATGACCTAAAATATTAATCCATTGAGACTAGTGCACTTATTGGACGAACTATAACGCTTTAGAACCAATATGCAGAAGAATAAAGCTAATAAAGACCAAAATGACCTTAAATCTTAATCCTTTGAGACTTATGCACTTATTAGATGAACAACATTGACTAAGAACCAACACGGACTAGAAAACACCGAGTAAAGACTTTAATGACCAAAATGTTTATCCATTAAGACTTAGCCACTTATCGGATGAACTACAATGCAACAACCAATATGGGTTACAATAAACCTAGTGAAAACCAAATCGACCTAAAATTCTAATTCTTTTTTAATTACGCTCTTACTAGACGAACTACATTGACTAACAAAACGAATGGAATAGAATAAATCTTTTAATGACCAAAATGACCTAAAATCTTGATCCATTGAAACAAATTCACTTATTAGACTAACTACATTAATTTAGAACAAAAATAGACTAAAATAAACCTAGTAAAAACCAAAATGACCTAAAATCTTAATTCTTTGTGATTGATGCACTTATGGGATGAACTACAATGCTTAAGAACGAAAAGGCATTAGAATAAATCTAATAAAGACCAAAATGACCTAAAATATTAATCCTTTAAGACTTATGCTCTTATTAGATGAACAACATTGACTAAGAAACAAAATTGAGTAGAATACACCTAGTAAAGACCTAAATGACCAAAGTGTTAATCAATTGAGTTTTATGCACTTATTGGACGAACTACAATGCTTAAGAACCAAAATGCATTAGAATAAACCTAGTAAAGACCAAAATGACCTAAAATCATAATGCACTGAAACTAATGCAATTATTAGAAAAACTACAACGAATAAGAACTAAAATGGACTAGAATACACCTAGTAAAGACCTAATTGATCAAAGTGTTAATCCGTTGAGACTTATGCACCTATTGGACGAACTACAACGCTTAAGAAACAAAATGCAATAGAATAAACCTAGTAAAGACCACAATGACCTAAAATCATAATCCATTGAAACTAATGCACTTATTAGACGAAATACATTGACTAAGACCTCAAATGGAATAGAATACACCTAGCAAAGACCTGAATGACAAAAATGTTACTCCATTGAGACTTATGCACCTATTGGAAGAACTACAATGCTTAAGAACTAAAATGAATGAAAATAAAACTTGTATAGACAAAACTGACCTCAAATACTAATCATTTTAGACTTATGCCCTTATTAGTCGAACTACATTGACTAACAAACTGAATGGAAAAGAATAAACCTTTAAATCACAAAAATGATTTAAAATCTTGATCCATTGAAACTAATTCAGTTATTAGACTAACTACATTGCTTAAGAACCAAAATAGACTAGAATAAACCTAGTAATGACCAGCATGATCTAAAATCTTAATCCATTGAGACTTAGGCACTTACAAGACAAATTACACTGCTTAAGAACAAAAATCCTATACAATAAACCTAGTATGGCCTAAAATCTTAATCCATTAAAACTAATTCACTTATTAGACTAACTTTATTGCTTAGGAACCAAAATAGGCTAGAATAAACATAGTAAAGGCTAAAATGACCTAAAAAATTAATCCATGTAGACTTATGCACTTATTTGACGAACTATACTGCTTAAGAACAAAAATGCAATAAACCTAATACAAACAAAAATCACCTAAAATCTTAATCTTTTTAGAGTTAAGCCCTTATTAGTCGAACTACATTGACTAACAAACTGAATGGAATAGAATAAACCTTCTAATGACCAAAATAACCTAAAATCTTGATCCATAGACACTAATGCACTTATTAAACTAACTACATTGCTTAAGAACCATAATTGACTAGAATAAACCTAGTATAGACCAAAACGACCTAAAATATTAATTCATTGAGACTTATGCACTTATTGGGCAAACTACAATGCTTAAGAACCAAAATGCATTAAAATAAACCACATAAAGACCGAAATTACCTAAAATCTTAGTCCATTGAAACGAATCACTTATTAGATGAACTACATTGATTAAGAACCGAAATCGACTAGAAAACACATAGTTAAGACCTAAATGACCAAAATGTTAATCTATTGAGACTTATGAACTTATTGGACCAACTACAATGCTTAAGAACCAAAATGCATTAAAATAAACCAAATAGACACAAAAATGAACTAAAATCTTAGTCCATTGAAATGAAAGCACTTATTAGACGAACTACATTGACTAAGAACCAAAATGGACTAGAATACACCTACTAAGACCTAAATGACCAAAATGTTAACCCATTGAGACTTATGCACTTATTGGACGAACTACAATGCTTAAGAACCAAAATGCATTAGAATAAACCTAGAATAGACGAAAATGACCTAAAATCCTAATCCATAGACTTATGCCTTTATTAGTCAAACTACATTATTAACAAACTAAATGGAATGGAATAGACCTTTTAATGACCAAAATGATCTAAAATCTTGATCCGTTGAAACTAATACACTTAATAGACTAACTGCATTGCTTAAGAACAAAAATAGACTAGAATAAACCTATCAAAACCAGAATGGAATAGAATAAACCTTATAATGACCAAATTGATCAAAAATTTTGATCCATTCAAACTAATGCACTTATTTAACTAACTACATTGCTTAAGAATTAAAATAGACTAGAATAAACCTATAAAGACCAGAATGACCTAAAATCATAATCTGTTAAAACTAATGTACTTATTAGCCAAAATACATTGACTAAGAACTAAAAATGGACTAGAATACACCTAGTAAAGGCCTAAATGACCAAAATGTTAATTCATTGAGAGTTATGCACTTAGCGGACGAACTTCAATGCTTAAGAACCAAAATGCATTAAAATCTTAATCCATTAAAACAAATGCACTTATTAGACAAACTTCATCGATTAAGAATCAAAAAGGACTAGAATACACCTAGTAAAGACCTAAATGACCAAAATGTTAATCCATTGAGACTTATAACCTAAAATCTTATGCCTTTATTTGTCGAACTCCAATGACTAACAAACTGAATGGAATAGAGTAAACCATTTAATGACCAAAATGATCTAAAATGTTGAACCGTTGAAACTAATGCACCTATAAGACTAACTACATTGCTTTAGAACCAACATTGACTAGGATAAACTTAGTAAAGACCGAAATGACCTAAAATCTTAATTCATTGAGACTTATGCTTTTATTGGACGAACTACAATGCTTAAGAACCAAAATAGATTAGAATAAACCTAGTAAAGACCAAAATCACCTAAAATCTTAATCCATTGAAAGGAATGCACCTATTAGACGAACAACATTGACTCACAACCAAAATAGACTAGAATATGCCTATAAACTACCTAAATGACCAAAATGTAATCCATTGAGACTTATGCACTTATTGGACGAACTACAATACTAGTATTAAAATAAACGTAGTATAGATAAAAATGACCTAAAATCGTAATCCTTTTAGACTTATTCCCTTATAAGTTGAACTGCATTGACTAACAAACTAAATGGAATAGAATAAACCTTTTAATGACCAAAATGATCTAAAATTTGATCCATTGAAACTAATGCACTTATTAGAGTAACTACATTGTTTAGGAACCGAAATAGACTAAAATGATCCTAGTACAGACCAAAATGACCTAAAATCTGAATCCATTGAGATTTGTGCACTTATGGGATGAACTATAATGCATAAGAACGAAAAGGTATTAGACTAAACCTAGTGAAGACCAAAATGACCTAAAATCTTAAGCAATTAAAAGTAACGCACTTATTAGACGATCTACATTGACTAAGAACCAAAATGAACTAGAATACACCTAGTAAAGAGCTAAATGACCAAAGTGTTAATCCATTGAGACTTATGCACTTATTGGACGAACTACGATGCTTAAGAACCAAAAAGCATTAAAATAAACCTAGTAAAGACCAAAATGCTTAATCCATTGAAACTAATGTTAGAACCAAGTTGGTTCTAAATACTTAGGATTTTGATGTTTACAAAAGCACTTTATGTAATCTTATTTTGAACCTTGAACTATTAAATTAAATGCCACCAGAAACTGAAGTAATCAGAAGTAGAAGATCAAAGGATTCCAGAAAACGAATTCTGGAATTACTAGAAGATACTCCAGAATGTCAAAACATCACCAGAAGATATCTTTGCTGGCCCACATCAGTAGGAAGAAAAATCAGGAGGAAACCTGGACCATACTAGAGGAAAGCCTGCCAGAGGGAGAGTTGTTCCAGACCAAAAGGAATCAAATATCATATTTATTCCAGAAGTTATTCTGACCAGAAGATGGCCTGGCACTAAAAAATTAAACAACCCAGACTTGTTCCAAACTCAACCAGAATATATCCAGACATGATCCAAAATCAAAGGTAAAATGTCCAGACTGAAATATTACTTATCGTGATTTAATTTCATTTTAATCCAAACCAAGTCCAGAATTGGTCCAGATCAGAGGGAAGATTTCCAGATCAATGGTTCAGAATTAATTATTTGGCCCAGTGTTGGCCGAGATCAGAAGATCAGACCATGGCCCAGTGTTGGCCGAAATCAGAGGGTCAGGATGTGTGGTCCAGCAATGGCTGAGATCAGAGGATTGTAGCATATCAGGTGCATGTCCAGGATGGCCAAAATCAGAAGATCAGAAGGTCAGGAAGTGTGGTCCAGGGATGGCCGAAATCAGAGGATCACAGCATATCAATTAGGTTGGTCCAGATGTGGACTAGCGCAGAAGAATCCAATGGTCCAGATTCAATCAGAAGGATTAACGGTGGAGATTTTAATTTATTTAATCAAAGTATTAAAAAGATTTGTTACAAAAATAAAAGTGAGGTATTGTGGAATTCAGGAACTGTGGTGGGAAGCAACTAAAGTTTTGATTGACCAGTTATTTTTTGAAAGAAAGCTGAAGCTTAAAAAAGATATGTTTTTTATTTAAATAAAGCCTAATTGGTCAAGTTATTTTTGCAAGAGAATCCAGCAAGATTCAGCTCGAAATTAAGCTTGGAAGAGGCCCAAATCTGCATCTATAAAAGGAGGCTCAAGGCAGAATACTTAGAATCGAAAATCACAAAAGAGTCATACACTTCCAAAGCAAACACTCAAATTTTCAGAGAGGTCAATTGTGAGTTCCAGCTTTCAAGAAGCAAGTACTCGTGTTATTTTCTTCCACTGTGTCAAATCTAAGTTATTGAAGTAGAGTCTACAATCTGAGGGAGTCAGTAGGGGTAGCAGGTTAGTTGGCAATTAGATTCATAGTGTTGTAATTTCTTCTACAATCTGGGATTGTTAGATTGGCTGAAGACAGGAGCTGTATTCTTCAAGAGTCTAGGATTGTTAGACTGTTTGAGAAGACTGACTTGGAGGGTCAGTAGAACGGTTGTAATTCAAGGTTTGAATTAGTGAAATCCTTCAAGGTGAAGGGACTGGACGTAGCCTCGTTAACGGTGAACCAGTATAAAAATTGTGAGTTTTATTTTTACTTTATATCCGCTGCTAACTCTGTTTTTAATCATACATCAAGTTTTGTTTTAAAAGTATAAAAACAGGAAAAGTAATCAAGTTAAGTCAAACACAATTCAACCCCCCCTTCTCATGTTTGCACCTTCAACTAAGTCCATGAGTAAATTAAGCCTGCCTAAGCACAAGTATGTAATGCAATCGCATTTAAGGTAAACAATTTAAAAGAGTTATGTAATTGTTTTTATAAATCATTGATTGTATAATTAAGTTATTAAAGATTATGCATTTAGGTCTCAGTTTTCAACCTATGTTAGTTATGCTTGAACTCACCGAGACAGAGTCTCATCCTTTCCATTGTTGTTGTATTCAGATAAGTAGGTAACAAAGAACAAAGGAAAAGAAAATCAACTTAGAAGGATTATGTAGAACTTAGTGGATTTTGTTTTAGACATTACATTGTCGAGTTTATGTTTCATTATGTTTTATTTCATTTGAACTTATGTATTATGTTAGATTATGGACACATTGTGTTCTCATTGTGTGGAGTTGATTATCTAGTAAATTAAGTATATCATATATTATGGTGCGTAGAAATGACATTAGCTGAGTACAAATCTAAATTTTAAGAGCTATCAGTTACTACTCTCGGGTACAATACATTTCAAATGAATAATGGAAGATTAATTGTTTCACCTTGGGGTTAAGAGTTGACATTCAGCATAATGTATCACACCAAGACTACAGTAGGTATTCTAGATTGCTTCATAGATGTTATATGGCATATGACATGCTGAAGAAAATTCAAGAAGAGAAAGACTTAAAAGGGCAGCAAAATAGGGAGCTAAATAAGCAATCACAACAGTCGAAGACTCGTAATTTTTCAACCAATGGGAAGCATGTCCAAATTCAGAGGTTTTCTCAAGTGGAAAAGTGTCCGAAGTGAAAAAATCTTGACTTTGGAGAGTACATGTTTGGAAAGAATGTATGTGACAAGTGCAAGAAGATGGTCCTCTAGAGGTTTCTTTTTCATGCTTTCAACAGACTTTGGATCCTCACCTGATATTAATTATCTCTTGGTAGTTAATGAGTATCTAGATGTCATCCTAGAAGATGTAACCTCCTTACCACTAGAACGTGAAGTAGATTTTTCAAAAGACTTCGTTTCAGGTACAGGACTAGTTTATATTGCTCCTTACATATTGTCTCTGTTGGAACTAAATGAACTGAAAGCAGAGTTACAAGACCTTATGCAATAGCAGTTTATCCGACCCAGTGTTTCTCCTTGGGGTGCATCAGTGGTTTTAGTTAAGAAGAAATAGGGTGGAATGATACTTTGTATCGATTACAGACAACTTAACCAATTGACAATCAAGAAAAAGTATCATTTTCCTCAAATTGACAATTTGTTTGATCAACTCATGGGAGTGATGATCTTTTCTAAGATTGACCTTCATTTTGAGTATCACCAGACCCGAATAAATTCCTCAGATATACCAAAGACTGCTTTCAAAATGCAATACAGTCACTATGAATTCCTAGTAATGTTGTTTGGGGTGACAAATGGCCCAATTGTGTTCATGGGTTATGTGAATTGTATTTTCCAACCGTATATAGATAAGTTTGTGGTGATATTCATTTATGATATCTTGATTTACTCAAAGAGTCCTCAAGAGCATGAGGAGCACCTAAGGATTGTTCTTCAAACTCCCCAAGAGAAGAAATTGTTTACAAAATTTAGTAAGTATGAATTTTGGATGAAAGAAGTGAAGTTCTTAGGACATGTGATTTCACAAGGAGGTTGTCAGTTGATCCCTCTAAAGTTGAAGTTGTAAGCAATTGGGTACAACCTCATAACCCTTATTGAGGTTATGAGTTTCTTAAGACTTGCAGGCTATTAAAGAAGATTCATCAAGAGTTTTTTCTCAAATAGCCATTCCTTTGACTCGCTTAACCCGACAAGAAACTCCATTCCTATGGGATGATGAGTGTGAACAAAGTTTTAGAGAATTGAAGATTAAGTTGACTACTACACCAGCTTTGATCATTCCAGACCCAACACAAGGATACAAAGTGTATTGCGATGCCTCTTGGAAGAAATTAGGATGTGTGTTAATGCCAAATCATTGGGTGGTATCTTATGCTTCCAGACAATTGAGACTCACGAGGAAAACTATTCAACTTATAATCTTGAATTGGTAGCCATATTATTTTCCTTAAAATTTTGGAAGCATTACTTTTATAGAGTCTGATTTGAGATGTTTAATTATCATAAGAGTTTGAAGTACATCTTTGATAAGAGAGAACATAACATGACACAAAGAAGGTGAGCGAATTTTTTCAAAGATTATGATTTTGAGGTGAAATACCACCCAGGTAAGGCAAATGTAGTGGCAAATGCACTGAGTAGAAAGTCACTACACAAGTCTAAGTTAATGATGCACAAGATGTATTCGTACGGAGATTTTAGAGATATGAATTTGAACATCACATGGCTAGACGTATTTTTGAAGGAATAATGAACAAAATCTAAAGTAAATATTTATTAAACTTAAGGCCTTTTCTTACATCATTTCATGCAGAAATTTCTAGAGTACTATTCTTGGGAATGTGTTCTAAGCGTAACTCCACATGAAATTTCACAAGAAAATTGTTTTCGCAGGTAATTCCACAGGAAAGCCCACATCAAAAAAATTTCAAAGAAAAATCCGTTTACGTAAATTTGCAGCTTGTGATTATTTTTCTACTTTTTAATTTATATGAAAATTTCAACTTAAAGCGTATGAAAACATTATTATCAGTATATTTTTGAAGTATTTAATATTAGTCTTTAATTGCAATACTCCTAAACAAAATGTATATCATGTTCATAAATCATAACTAAGTATTAATTAAAGCATGATAAGAAAAAAAACTAAGTATAATCAAGTACATGATGCAACCAAATTACCATTATAAAAAAAAATACTACTTATTATGATCACTACCAATGTCATCATCACCACTATCTTCATCAGTTTTATTGTTGGGTTGTGGTGATCAACTTCGACGAGAAGAAGATCCAACAAATCTTAAATGTTGCATAAGAAAGATTAATTTTTTGTTAGTTTCGACCATCTCTTTTTCACGTCGTTGCAATCGTTTTTTCATCAATAACTTTTCTTTCTCTTGTCTTTGCAACGATTGATTCAAAGCATGAACTTGACTTCTCAAAAAATCAACCTCTTCTGAATTATCAAAAAGCAATGTTATTTGACTTGGAATCAAGGTTTTGGATATAGATCCAAGACCTAATATTGTCACTTTCTTCCTCCCAACTGCATCCACCCATAAATCAATATCAAATGATATGTCTTTGTTTGGTTGACTATCGAATTCATCCTCTGTCGGAGCAAAAGTTGAAGCTTTAAATGTTTTCGTATAACCTGGATTATTAATTAATTTTGGAACACAGGTAGTACACAATACTAAAAAGTTATGAGCTTACCAGATTCTACATGAACAATGACCCAATTTTTATCTTTTTTACAATGAGTACGAAAATAAAAGTGTTCATTTGAAAAATAACTCAAATGATATGTGCAAATCAACGTACTTAAAATTGGATCGGACCGTCTGTTTCAACCAATTGAATCGGGAATCAAACATGTGTCTGATCCAATCAAATCTGAAAACATTTATGAAAGTTCTTCATGCAATGCACCTAGATTTTGGACAATTTGTTTTTATGAAAGTTCTTCATGCAATGCACCTAGATTTTGAAAACAACAAATCATTCTTGTAATAATTAGTGATCAACAAGTAATAACAAACAACCATACTTAAGCAAAGTTTTAAACATGTATATGCACTATATGACTTGGGCATGACTAATTTTTTTTACGATTACTGAATCTAAAATTTGCCTCTAATTTTTTTATTACCGGAGAAAACCTCTAGTTAAAAACTAATCATAAAAACAATTATCAATAGCTACGACCGGTGGACTTATAACAACAACACACTATAAGAATTAAACTATAAACAAATCAAACAATTTGTTAGAACAAAAAATTTGACTCTAAAGAAAACAGATAAATAAACACAAATAAGACACAAACAATTGACCATAGGGCTGGCAATCGTGTCTATAACTTCTCCTATAGCAAAGAGGTTGATGTAGTTTTCTATTAAGCAATACTAATACTTACTTATGTTACAAATTACAAAGTTGTGTTTAAATACTATATATTGGCGCCGCTGCTCGAGCGTTTGTATACTTGTTAGTGAATATGAGTCATACTCAACATAATTGGAACATGTTTAATTACAGTTTTGTTGCAACGTCAAAATTATACGATTCATATAGTATGACCAACCTTTCCTTTCTAATAACCCTGACTATAAATTAAAAATTAACATTTATTTATTGGAATATTATAGACAAAAAATGATATCAGGACTATACTATGGGACAAAGAAATGTAAGTATGATGAATTAACACAATAAAGATCAGATCGCTATCTTTGATACCTTAATATCTAAGATAATCCGTTTCTGTAACTAACTTCTTTCCTTCATAGCATAAACAAAATCTTGGTAGCAGAATATCAAAAGCTTGGACCTTTCTTGCAAGTCTTACCCTTATGTACTACACTCTTAAATCAAGGTTGGTTGTTCTAAATTTATATATTCAAAGTGTTACTTTGGGTAATTTGGAAGAAAGAAATGCTTTAATAACATCATCTATTTCATTAATTGAATAATATCATACATGGATAGGTTTATATAACTTGGAAATATGTTTAAATGAAAACAGAAAAATCTAACAAACTTTCAAATAACTAATAACAAACCTATTATTCTAAAAGTGAAATTGGACTTAAGTCAATCCGCACTAAACTGAAGTTGACTGAAGTATATTTGACATCCCCACAAGATGGAGACCATATGCTAAGTAAACCCAACTTGGAAATAAGATTGTGAAAAGGTGTTGGATACAATGGTTTGGTGAAGATATCTGCTAGTTACTGGACAGAAGAAACAAAAAGCAAATGAATCAATTTTTGTTGGAGTTTCTCACGCATAATGTAGCAATCAAGATCAATATGTTTGGCATGTTCATGAAATGAGGAATTTGCTGCAATGTGCCTTGCAGACTGACTGTCAAAATATAGCAAGGCAGGGGAAATTAAATTTGTTTGGACGTATTGAAGAAGGTATGTAAGCCATAGAACTTCACATATAACTGAAGCCATTGTCCGATATTCTGCTTCAGATGAAGATCGAGAAATGGTTGGTTGTTTCTTTCATTTCCTAGAGACCAATGAATTTCTTAGGAAAACAAAAAATCCACTAATTGGCCTTCTTGTGTCAACGCATCCTGCCCAGTTTGAGTCGCAACATGACTTAGTTGTCAGATTGAATCGATGGAAATAAAATGCCATGTGTTGGAGAGTTTTTGAGATGCTTGAGAACATGGAAGGCGACATCATAATGAATATTGGTGGGAGAGCTCATGTGTTGGTTGATTTGTTGCACTAAATATGAAATATATTGTCTGGTATTAGTTAATTAAATTAATTTGCGCACCAGTCTTGTGTACACAACTGGATCAGTAAGCAAGGTTCTAGAATCTATGAGAAGTTTTGATCCTTTAGACATAAGAGTGGAGGTTGATTTTGCTGCAAGAAGACATGTATCAGACAGTAAGTCAAGGGTATACTTGTATTGGCTAATGTGAATACCACGTTTAGAGCGAGCTAATTCGAGTTCCAAAAAATACTTCAAAGTACCAAGGTCTTTGATTTAAAAATTTGTGTTGACAAAGCTTTTGATGGACAATAATAACATCATCCACATAAATCAAGATGGCAATAAAGGAATCAAAAAATTTCTTTGTAAACAATGAGTGATCAAAAGAAGATTGTTTATATCCTATAGAAATTAAAACATTAGAAAATTTTGCAAACCATTGCTTACTAGATTGTTTCAAACTATATATAAACTTTAAAAGTTTGCATACAAGATTAGGATTGTCACTTGTAATTCCACGAGGGACTTGCATATAAACGTCTTCTTCCAAATCCCCATGCAAAAAAAGCGTTATGAACGTCCAATTGATGTAAAAACCAGTTTTGAGAAGAGGCTAAGGCAATTAAAAGTCTTACAGTTGTTGGTTTGGCTACAGGAGAATAAGTGTCAAAATAATCTATACCTTCAATTTCGATAAATATTTTAGCTACTAACCTCACTTTATATCTTTCTATAGAACCATTGGAGTTGTATTTGATCTTGTAGACCCATTTACATATAATAGGTCTTTTACTTGGTTGTAGATCAGTAAGGATCCATGTTGAATTCTATTTTAGTGCAATCAGCTCATCATCCATTGCCTTAACCCAAATTGGTGGTGTAATAGCTTACTTTTATGTGCTAGGCTCATGGTTAATAGTGATTGCTGAAACAAAAAGTAAGTGTGCATAGGACAATTGTGCATATGATAAAACATAAGCAATAGGATACTTAGGAATATTAGAATAATTTTTATTAGTAAGAATACAATTACAATGAAAGTCCTGTAGGTAAACAGGAGGTTGTCTTGGTCTTGTTGATCTTATAACATGTTCAATGTTAGTATTAGAAGAAGTAGAACTAAACTATCACCATCAAAATCAGAATTGTTACAAGAGGATGATTGAGGATTGGAAACATTAGTTGGTAGACGTGTATGATGAGGTATATATATGACATCATCAAAAATAAAATCAGTGTTATCATTAGAAGGAACACTAGAAATCATAGTAGGAGAAGTAGAATTACCTTTAATATAAAGAAAAACCTTTTAATAGAAAATGGCATTCCTAGAAACGAATGTTTTTTTTATAATGGAGATCAAACAAAACAAAAAAACCTTTAGTGCCATGTTAGTAACAAAGAAAATTACATTTTCTTGCTCTAGGATCAAGTTTGGTCCTTGCTTAAACCAAAGTAGAGGCAAAAGATAAACATCCAAACACACGTAAATTATTAAAAGTGAGAGAATCTTTAAACAATACTTCAAAGGGTGTCAAATTTTGAAGAACAAGAGTGTAAAGCCTATTTATCAAATAAATAGCATGCCGTAAAACATGTGACCAAAAACATGTAGGTAGATGAGAGTGAAACAAAAGAGATTTAGTAACATTGAGCAAAATCCTTGAATCTGAAAATTATCTTCATCTGCCATGATTGATATGACAAAGAAGAAAGAAAATGAATGCAACGAGATTCAGTGGAAAAGATTAATGAAAAAGAAATTTTGGAAAATTTAGGGTTTGGGTGTGGCGGAAGCAATATTTGCGACTAATACCATGTTACTTTGGATAATTTTTATAGTATCGTAGAAGTTGTTGTACATTTTTATTTTGATTAAAAAAAAATTTTAATTTATCTATATAAAAATAAAAAATAGAATTGGCACGAAACTTCGCAGGAAATTCACCTGCGAAATTTCCCGAGGATCTAACAAACCTAAAATTTTGTATAAGTATTTGTTGTAGAATTTTACATGTAAATCTTTAAGAAAAAGGTGGATTTTGCTGCAAAAGTATTGTCCCATGTAAATTTGTAGCAAAAGAAAATTTGAAACAAAATCCTAATGTTATTACCTGTGGAATTAATTTGACTGGAAAATTCCCATGAAAAACGCTACATATTTTTAAGCTATAAAATATACAAATTGAGTAAAAGTCAATTGGACTATAAAATCTATTACATCATATGCAATACATATAGTTGACGTATTCATTCATAAATATATCATTCGCCAATTGAAGGTTGAGTTGTGTTTGGCAATCTCTTGCCACCCACAAAAGAACTAAATAGATGCAATGCTCTAGAAGGTTGTGCATATGGTACCATGTGACCTGCTCCTCTTACGGTTGCAAAAGTCAACAAATTCTCATACTTGATTACCCAACCTCCAGCCTACACACACAATAATTTGGGAATTTGAGGTGAATAAAATTTCAAAATCATATCATATAATTATGAAATAATTTATCGGTATGCAAAAAATGGTTAAATTGTTAATAAAAATACACCTGACCGTTGTGGAACCAAATACTATATGGGTCTATAATGTTGAAGTTTAGGTCATGAGCTAGTTCACGAATTAGTGTTCGTGAACCTATTAATGGCACAATAGAATCTTCATCTCCACTGTCATAATAAGTTAACATAAATTATTAGCTTATTAGAAAAACTTACTAAATAAATAACATCCAATGAGTATACTTTGTTTGAAATTAATTACCTGTAAACCCATATTGGAATAGGTTCTTGAACTATCTGTTTGAGAACTGGAAACATACTAATGTCATGATATGTATCCTTGTAATTCAAAACACTGCAACAAAGAAAAAGTGTAGACGATACATTTGATTAGTAATGAAAATAAAATAAAAATCTAAGATTTCAAATTTAGAAAAATTGTATTAGCAATATTATTTTGCTCGTCAATTTGAAGATCAGTACTCTTAACTCAATTTCCACGATAACGAATAAGGTACATATTTGATAGTGACTTTTTCTCGACAACAATCAATTTATTGACAATAAAATACATATGCAACAACTTTTTTTGTCATGGCAATAAACTTTATGTTTTCTCAACAATATCATTGTTGTTGGGAATACAATTATTCTCATTGTTAATGTAACTAGTACAATTGTTTTACAACAATATAACTTGTTGCTCGTAATAATACTAACTTTTACTTTTGGCACCGTAATAATATATTATTGAAAATAATACACGATAAACAAATTTTTTATTTTTATTTTTATAATCCCTCCCCTTATGTATTTATCTTTTTTATAATATAAATGTTTTTTAATTTGTTATGTTTTTAAAAACTTTTTATTAAATCTATACTATAAGTATTTCAAACTTATACCATAGTCTATCATAAATGCTTCCTTGCACCACAAACCTCCTCAAAGAATGCCATTTAATACTTCTGCAGAAAATCATATATAAAAAATGCAATAATAAATCAAAAATTATAAAATCATATATCCAGAAATATATAATTTTTAATAGGATAAGTCTGTTTTGGAATACATATATATTTTTTGTTAAAAATTAAAATTGTCCACAGTAATAAAAATATGTTCGGATTTAAAATGTCCATGTATAAATATATAATCTATAACTTATATAATTTAAATACAAATTATTTTGTGCGTTGTCAAATGATATACTATTTTTCATAATTCATTTCTAAATCTATACTATAAACATTTTAGACTTATTCGATGACTCGTCCTAATTAGTCCTTGCACCACACTCAAAATATCATATTTAATGCTAATGAAATTAATTGATCATACAAATATAAAATGATAAATTATTAATTATTAATATTCGGTCAAAAAAATATTAAAAGCAAGGATATATTATAAAAAAGAAACAATGAATGAGGCAATCGACAAATATACATATGTTTTTAAAAATATAAACAATATATTGAAATTCGAAGCAAATAAATGTAACGGCCCAAAATATTTAATATTGTTTACAAAAATTATATAAGGTAATAAAAAAATTTCCCTGTTGTGTCTCCCTCATTAATTTATACGAAATTTAATATATAATAATATTGTAAGTGATATTTGAAGTGCCTAGAATATCACTAGAAGGGGGGTTGAATAGAGATATTCGAGGTTTTAAATATTTTGTTTTAGTTTAAAACCACTGTCCTCTTTGAAAGGATGATTATCAGACGTTGAAATACAGAGAGAGAATAATGACACACGAATTTTTATACTGGTTCACCCAATGAAGGCTACGTCTAGTCCTCACACACTTGTGAGTTTTTACTAAGTATCAAAAGCTATCAGCCTCTTACTGATGTTGATTACAAATCGTGTATTCTATAGCTTCACCAAGCTTACAATTCTTTCTTTCTGATTTCACTCAAGTGTAACTCACTTGAAGTTCTAAAGATGATATGAAGTGGTTTGATTGGTATTACTTTCTACAAAGATGAATCAAAGATCTAGTGTAAGTTTAAAGAAAGCTTGAGGGGAGATTGAAAATGCTCTTGATAGCCTCTTGATATCTTCTTTTTGTGCGTGTAGTTGTGTGTCTCTGAAGAAGAGCAGCCTTCTTTTTATAGAGAGAAGGAATCTTTCTCTTCAAGAAAGTTTTTCCTTTCTGACCGTTTTCCCAAGTTATAATGATCCTGAGTTTTGTTTTGAATTTACAGCCTTGCCATTGAATTTTGTCCTTTTACAGCCTGCACTTGGGAGGTTACTTCTTTACATAGCTTTCTAGGAGGTTAGATCATTCCATACGTTTTAACAACTGTAAAGTTCTATTTTCTGGTTCCAAGACATAACCTTTCTCTATTCGTGAATGATGTAGCTTTTGATACTTTGGATCTGTTTGTTGTTTTTAATGTAAGAGGATGAAGAAGCAGCTAGAGTTCATCCTCTGGTGATCACCTTATGGTGTTCATCTCTTGAAGTTCACCTTATGGTATTCATCTTCTGATGTTTACCTTCTGGTGTTTCATCTTCTGAAGTTTGCCTTCTGGTGTTTCATCTTCTGATGTTTACCTTCTGGTGTTCATCTTCTGATGTTTACCTTCTGGTGTTCATCTTCTGATGTTTATCTTCTGGTGTTCATCTTCTGATGTATATCTTTTGATGTTCATTTCTTGAGATTTATCTTTTGATGTTCATCTTCCGATGTTTATCTTCTGATTTTCATTTTCTGAAGTTCTGCTACTGGTGTTCAACTTTTGCCTCTGGTGTTTAACTTCAGGTTTTTATATTTCTAGTTTTTCTGCTTCTGCTTTTCTGTTTCTGGATTTCTGTTTCTGGATTTCTGCTTCTGGTGTTCTGCTTCTGGTTTTCTGCCTCTAGTGTTTTGCTTCTGGTGTTCTGCTTCTGGTTTTCTGCTTTTGGTTTTCTGTTTCTGATGTTCTGCTTCTGGTTTTTATATTCTAGTGTTCTGCTTCTGGTTTTATGTTCCAGATGGTCTGCTTCTAGTTTTCTGTTCCAGATGTTCTACTTCTGGTGTTTTAACTTCAAGTTTTCTGCTTCTGGAATTAATGTTTTGTTTCCTACTTAAGTTCATTCTCTGGACAGGAGGTTGCGATCTTTGGATTTTAATCCCGTTCCTTTCTTAGTACAATACTTAAATGCTCGCATTAGTATAATCATAATCTTGAGATAATTTTGTTATCATTAAAAGAGATTTTTTCTCAACAATCTCCCCCTTTTTGATGATGACAAAATTTCTTTAGATTATTTTTAAAATAAAATTGTAAAGGTTCTGTTTTTTGAGTATGAAGCTCCCCCTCAGTATGAGCTAAAAGGAATAGGGGCTCCCCCTCAGAAAGTGCATAAAAGGATTAAAGTTTTTTGAACCAATCAAAATACTTTATATGGATTACAAGAAGATCATACAAAAAAGTGGTTCAAAAGAAAAAAACATAGAGGATTGAATTACGATAATTTCAAAAAGCATCCTCTTTCTAAGTTCCTAATCATTGACAATTTGATTTTAATCTATCTCCCCCAAATTTGTCAATAGGAAAAAGTCAGCAGGGCCCAAAGGATGGTGGTCTACTTGGAAGGAGAGGAATCATCAGACGAGGAGGAGGTTGAGGGACGAGGCAGTGGAGGAGGAGGATGAACAAAGGGTACTGAAGGCTGTGCTTCTGGAGCAACAATCTTGACCAGGTGTGATGTGACCCATTCTAAAAGAGTGCTAAACTGCGCCAGAGTTTGATGAAAGGTAGCCATGGTTGTAAAAAAAAAATTTCTGATCCTTGCGGATCTTTTTCAGTGCACAGAGTTCTTTGTGGGAGCGACGTTGTTCAAGCTTGGGATCAGTGGTGGGAGGACTGGAGTCATCTGGAATGGGGTCAGCATTGATGCTGGTGCTTTTGATTTGAGAGCAGATTCCTTTGTTTTGTTAAGAATTTTCTCATGATTTTGCCAGGAAGGATTCAAGTGAGCTGAATCGTCTTGTAACTTCAGGAAGTGGTGCAGGTGCTGGTTCATTGATGATTTGATGAGCAGAGGGATTAGTGAAAAATTTGTGGGGTACATTTTTGTAGGAGAGGAGAAGATTTGAGCCATGGTGGACGAAGGTTGAGCTGGTTGGAACGGACTTGCAGGAGGATAAGGAAAGAGAAATGGTTCTTGTAGATTCTGAGATGTGTCCAGTGGGTCAGATTGGAGTGGAGTTTCTGGAGGTGAACTTTTTTGAGTAGTCATATTAAGATCAAAAAAGAGTTTAGCATTGTTTTTCATAAGTGGAGGGGGTAAACTGAGTTCTTCATCTTCTGCTGAACGATGGTTTTGATTTTCAAGAGGGACAAGTTGAAGTTGTTCAGGAGGGTGGACATTTGTGGAGGGTGGTGAGGACGGGAATTTTGGTTCTTTGTCAGAAGGAGAATTTGATCCGACTGGAGGTTGAGGTGGTGGACTGGAGGTTGAGTTCCTTTTTGATTTTTTCTTAGATGGCTGTTTGTGAGAAGGCTTTTCAGTGGGGTCAAGGCGCATTTGGTTTACGTTTCTTGCAGAGAAGGTGTTATTGAAGGTAATAGAGTGTTCATCTTCTAAGGGTACTTTAAAAAATTTGAAAATTTTGGTGAGAATCATTCCATAAGGAGCTGATCTCCCAAGATATGCAGCGTTTACCATGAACCTAAAGATAATGTTTGCTAGATGAAGAGGGGATCCAGAAATGAGGTGATGAATAATCAAAATGTCCAACTCAATTACTTTTTCATAACTGCCAGCCCTAGGGACAACAGAGTGTACACAAATATTGTGCAACACTCTACAGATTGGAAGAAGGTTAGATGCAACATGGGGCTTTGGTGGATTAATAAAAATGTTGGCAAGGACAGATGAGCAAGTAATCATGTAGCTGGAATACCAAGCTTCAGAAAATAGATAGGGGCCTTCATCACGTATGTCAAAGATTTGACATAGTAAAGTTGGGGTGAGCTCAATATGTGCCCTTTTAAGAATAACACTGATGCAATTGTCACCCTTGGACACATTTGCAGCAGCGTAGAAAGCTCTGACAAGATTGGGATATTGAGGTTCGTTGATAAGGAGGAAGGTTGACCAACCCAGTTGATCAAGATTTCTTCTACATTTACTCCTCCTTCAGTTAGACCTTTTAGGTCAATAATTTTTCCATTAATAACAGATTTGTCCTGCCATTTCTCTATAAATTTTGCTTCCATGAGCGTGTTTTCGAAGAGAGGGATTTTGGGTGTTTTTGTTGAAGCTGGTTGTTGTGAGTTTTTTGGAGTTACTTTCCTTTTCGAAGTTTCTATTTTGGAGGATGTAGGTTTGGAGGAAGGAGTTTTTGAGGAATCACATTGTGTTGCCTCAGAATCATCTGAGTCAATGACATGAACAGTGTTGTCTTGAATGGGTTGTTTAGATGATATTTTTCCAGATATGATTCGTGCTGATCGTCGAGAAGGAGTTGATGATGAGGTTTTTTGAGAAAAGGTTTTTCTGGCTTTTGAAGATGGTTGAGTGGACAGAGGAGGATGGACCATGTCGATTGGTTTGTGTGAGGAAATGGTAGGGTTTGGATCATTTTGAGAGGAGTCACTTGAGTAGTTTTCAGATGAGTTTGAGGAAAATTTTCTTTTTCAAGCAGATTTGGTGCGAGCCAATGGTGGAGACTTTAGGGTTTTTAAGAGGTTTTGAATTTTTACATTGGCTAAATGGAAGAAGACACATGAGTTAATTTAAAGAGGAAGAAGCATAGTGTAATTATTAGTTACCGTTGGAAGGAGGAAGTATGGAGGCATAAGTTTAATCATGTTAGGCTAGGGAGGTGCACGGGTGACTTATCCGTTGGGCAGTGAATAGGCAGCGGAAATCGAGGAGTTTTTGCAGAGAGGAGTGTAATCAGCAGTGATAGACGTGCCTCCTTCTGACTTTTGCAAATTTTCAAAATTTTGGAGGAGGATAGAGAATTCTCTGAGTTGTCCATCCTCAGATTTTTTTTTCTTTAGAATAATCCACAAAAAAATAAAAATAACATTATGATTAAAGTTTTTTTGTAAATCTTATTTTTTAGACAATTTTTGAAAGATTTATAATGGAAAGTTTTTCTAAAATTTTTTTGAAACGATCCTCCTGGAGAGGTTTGGTGAAAATGTCAGCAAGCTGATTTTCAGTTTCAATGAAAATTAATTCAACATCTCCTTTTTGAACATGATCTCTTAAGAAATGATGTTTAATCTCAATATGTTTAGATCTAGAGTGTTGAATAGGGTTTTTGGAAAGATTTATAGCACTTGTGTTGTCACATAAGATGGGAATTTTTGTGTACCTTAAAAAGTAGTCTTCCATTAGATTTTTTACCTAGAGAATTTGGGAGCAACATTGAGCAGCAGAAACGTATTCAGCTTTTGTAGTGGAAAGAGCTATGGTATTTTGTTTTTTACATGACCAACTTATGAGAGATGAGCCAAGAAAATTGACACGCTCGACTTGTGCTTTTCCTCTCAATTTTGTCACCTGCATAATCAGCATCACAATATGCCATAAGATCAAGATTTGAGTCCTTTTTGTAACAAATTCCCAGATTTGTGGTTCCAACTAGATACCTGAATATCCTTTTTACTGCAGTGAGGTGAGATTCTTTAGGGGATGATTGAAACCTTTGCACAAATACCTGCTGAAAGCACAATGTTAGATCTGCTGGCTGTTAAGTACAGCAAAGATCCAATCATTCCTCTATACTCCTTTTCAGAAATAGAGGTTCCTTCATCATCTTGATGTAGTGAGGAGGATGGATGCATAGGAGTGCTCATTGATTTTGCGAGATTCATGTTATATTTTATCAAGAGATCCTTGGTATATTTTTCTTGAGAAATGAAGATTCCTGATTCCAATTGTTTTATTTGTAATCCAAGAAAGAATTTTAATTCTCCCATCATGCTCATTTCAAACTCGCTTTGCATAAGGTTGGAGAATTCTTTGCACATTTTTTCATTTATGGATCCAAAGATTATGTCATCCACATAAATTTGAACGAGCAACATGTCCTCATTATGAATCTTTTTAAACAATGTTGTATCAATCTGACCTCTTGAGAAGTCATTTTCTTTTAGAAAGCAACTCAACCTTTCATACCAAGCTCTAGGAGCTTGCTTTAATCAATAAAGAGCTTTTGTACACATGATCTGGTTTTTTTTTTATCCTTGAATCCAAGAGGTTGGTGAACATACACTTCTTCATTTAAGAATCCATTCAAGAAGGCACTTTTGACATCCATTTGATATAGTTTTATTCCTTTATGTGTGGCATAGGCTAAGAGGATTCTGATTGCTTCGAGTCTTGCAACCGGTGCAAATGTTTCATCATAATCAATTCCTTCTTGTTGGTTGTAACCTTGTGCCACTAATCTTGCTTTATTTTGAATAACCTCTCCATCCTCATTTAGTTTGTTTCTGAAGATCCATTTGGTTCCAATGATGGATTTTTTAAGAGGATGGGGCACAAGATTCAACACTTTATTTCTTTCAAACTGAGATAGTTCCTCCATCATGGCATTCATCCATGATTGATCACTTATGGCTTGATCAATGTTCTTTGGCTCAACTTGAGATATCACGGCCATGTTGTTTGAATCTCCTTTCAATGATTGCCTTGTCCTAACTCCATCAACAGTATCACCTATGATTAGATCTGGAGGATGATATGTTATAATCTTCCATCCTCTTGGAGGCTACTGAGAGGTTGGATCAGAAATGTCCTCCTCATTTGGATTGTGAACTTTAGAGGATGAATTTTCATCTTCTTCAATTTTATCCATGTTTTCTAAACACAAGTCATCAAATTCATCAAAAATAACATGAATGGATTCCTCCACAGTTTGAGTTCTAAGATTATATATTCTGTAACCTTTCGATGATGTGGAGTATCCCAAAAATATACCTTTATCAGATTTTGGATCAAACTTTCCCAAATTTTCTTTATTATTTAGGATTTAGCAGTAACATCCAAATATATGAAAATAAGAAATATTTGGTTTTCTACCTTTCCAAAGTTCGTATGGAGTTTTGTTTAAAATTTTTCTAATTGAAACACGGTTTGAAACATAGCAAGCTGTGTTGATAGCTTCAGCCAAAAATATTTTTCAATGTTGGCTTCATTTAGAATAGCTCTTTCCATTTCTTGTAAATTTCTATTTTTCCTTTCAACAACTCCATTTTGTTGAGGAGTTCTTGGACAAGTAAAACTATGAGAAATACCATTTTCATCAAAAGAAGTTTTGAAAGACTCATTTTCAAATTCTCCCCCGTGATCACTTCTTACTGAGATAATCTTTGATCCTTTTTCATTTTCTATCTTTTTACAAAAATATTAAAATGCCTTAAAGGCTTCATTTTTGTGTTTTAAAAATAAAACCCAAGTAAATCGTGAAAAGTCATCAACTATAACAAATCCATATTTCCACTATGACTTGGAGTTTTGATAGGACCAAAGAGGTCAATATGAAGGAGTTCAAGAGGTTGTTTTGTTGAAACAATATTTTTGCAGTGAAAACTACTTTTAACATGTTTTCCTTTGGCACAAGCCTCACATACTTTGTCTTTTTCAAAATTTAGTATTCAGGCTAGTATGACCAGCCCATTTGTGCCAAATCCATTTATCCTTTTCAATAGCCATAAAACAAGATTCAGTAGGTAAATCATCTAAATATAAGACATATAAGTTCTTTTTCCTTATACCTAAGAATAAAACTCTACCCGAGCATGAATGCTTGACCTCGCATAGAGTGGGTTTAAAGATTACTTCAAATCCATTATCACAAAGTTGGCTAATGCTTAGCAAGTTATGTTTTAAACCATCAACATACTAAACATGTTCGATTTTGGCAGAATTGTTCTTACCAATAATACATGTTCCTTTGATTTGAGCTTTATCATTGTTGCCAAATGTAACTGATCCTCCATCTTTTGATTCCAAAGAGATAAAGCAATGCTTATCTCCTGTCATATGTCTTGAGCAGCCACTGTCGCAGAACCACGGCTTTCTTTTGTTGATCAGAGGATGTACCTGTGTTAGGATTTAGAAGAGACTTAGGTACCCATATAGAATTGGGTCCTTGGTGGTTAGTCCGTCCTTTTGTAAGGATTTTCTTTTTATGATAGCAAATGGAATATGGTGTCCATGCTTATTACAAAATGAACATTTCCTTTTGTTATTTTCAGCTTTTTTCTTAGCAAGACATACTTCGATAGTATGTCCATGCTTTTTGCAAAAAGTGCACTTAGGTCTATCCTCTAGGTTCTTTGGTAGAAAAAACTTTTCATATAATTTTTGTTTTTGAGAACTTTTAAAACCAATACCAGCTTTGTCAAATATACCAGATTGAGATCTCATAATTTTTTTAAATGTTTCTGTGGAGTTGACAAAGTTGGTAATGTCATTTTTTAGTTCTTCAACCTTGATTTTCAAGTCCTTCTTTTCTGTGTCCTCTTCAGGAGGATGGATTTAGACATTCTCTTTGTTTAAAGTGTTTTGTTGCTCAGACAGTTTTCTATTTGATTGCTACAAGTCTAAAATGATTTTTTGAAATTCTTCATTCTTAGCTTGAAGTTCCTTATTCAGTTTCTTTATTTCATAATTTTTGGTTTTTAAGAAAACCACATTTTTTAGATAAAGTGTTTGAGTCATTTAAGAGATTGTCAAATTCTATTTCTAAATTTTCACAAGAAGGACATAAACCAGTGATGCTTACCTCATCTGTTTCTCAATTTGTCATGAGACAAAGGTTGGCTTCCTCTTCCATTTCTTGCTCAGAGGATGATTCATCACTGTCATCCCAAGATGCCATCTTAGATTTTGTTCTTGTTGTGAAATATTCTTATGTTCCTTTTGTTTAGAGGACACTCAGTTTTGTAGTGTCCCATTTTATTGCATCCATAACAAGTTATCTTGATTTTGTCAATCTTTTCTTTCTGAGAGGATCTTTTGTCTTGTCCTCTTCTGTTGATTATTCTTTGGATTCTTCTGGAAATTAGAGCCAGTTCATCCTCCTCCTCAGAAAGAGGATATTCTGTGTTATCCTTTTTTGTGATATTTTCAGAATTTTTGGAGGCTGGACTTTCAGTTTGACTGGATTTCAATGCAATCATTTTTCCCTTTTTGCTTGGTTTATCAGCAAGCAATAGAGGTTCATGAGCTCTAAGAGTTCCAACCAGATCTTCTAACCTCATGGTGGCTAAATTTCTTGCTTCTATGATGGCAGTCACCATGGGTCTCCATTCCTTTGGTAAACTTCTTAATATCTTCCTTATTCTCTCTTGGACGGCGTATTCTTTTCCCAGAGACCTTAAGTTGTTCAGGATGATTGTTAGCCTTGACAACATTTCATCAATTGTTTCTTCTTCCTTCATTTCAAACAACTCAAACTCTCTTACTCCCATGTCAATCCTGGCCTCTTTAACGTGACTTGAACCTTCATGATGGATCTTCAAGGTGTCCCATAGTTCCTTAGCACTTTGGTATTCTTCAACTCTATCATACTCTTCCCTGCTCAGAGCACACGTTAGAAATAAATAAACTTTAGAGTTTAGAAGTACCTTGGCATTTTCTTCAGTTGTCCATTGTGTTTGAGGTTTTTCGTCAGAGGTTGGATCTGCGCTGTTGATTCTAATGACATGATTTCCTTTTTCTACTATTGGAACCAAGTTGGTTCTAAGTCTTAGGATTTTGATGTTTACAAAAGTACTCAATGTAATCTTATTTTGTACCTTGATTTATTAAATTAAATACCACCAGAAACTGAAATAATCAGAAGCAGAAGATCAAAGGATTCTAGAAAATGAATTTTGGAATTACCAGAAGATACTCCAGGAATGTCAAAACATCACCAGAAGATATCTTTGCTGGCCCAAAACAGAAGGAAGCAATGTCAGAAGAAGACCTGCACCATACCAGAGGAAAGCCTGCCAGAGGGAGAGTTTGTCCAGACCAAGAGGAATCAAATATCAGATTTATTCCAAAAGTTATTCTGACCAGAAGATGGCCTGGCACTGAGAAATTAAAACAGCCCAGACTTTTTCCAGACTCAACCAGAAGATAAGTTAATGAGTCCAGAACAAGAGAATCAATTTAGATCTGACCCAGACCATAAGATAGCATGATTCAGGGCATGAAACTAAGTCCAGACCAGAAGAAATGAATTCCAGAATCAATCCAAACCTGGTCCAAAATCAAAGGTAAAATGTCTAGACTGAAATATTTTTTTCTCAAGTTTATTTAAGTTCATTCCATACCAAGTCCAGAATTTGTCCAGATCAGAGGAAAAATATTCAATTTAATGGTTCAGAATAAATTATTTGGCCCAGTAATGGCCCAGATTAGATGATCAGACCATCGCCCAGTATTGGCCGAAATCAGAGGGATGTGGTCCAGCAATGGCCGAGTTCAGAAGATTATAGCATACCAAGTGCGAGTCCAAGATGGCCGAAATCAGAAGATCAAAAGGTTAGGAAGTGTGGTCCAGGGATGGCCAAATTCAGAGGATCACAGCATATCAATTAGTTTGGTCCAGATGTCGACTAGCGCAGAAAAATCTGATGGTTCAGATTTAATCAGGAGGATTAACGGTGGAGATTTTAATTTATTTTGATCAAAGTATTAAAAAGATTTGTTACAAAAATAAAGTGAAGTATTGTGGAATTCAGGAGCTATGGCGGGAAGCAATGAAAGGATTTGATTGGCCAGTTATTCTTTGAAAGAAATCTGAGGCTTAAAAAAGATATGTTTTTTTATTTAAATGAAGCCCAATTGGTCAAGTTATTTTTACAGAGAATCCAGCAAGATTCAGCTCGAATTTAAGCATTGGAAGAGGCCCAATCTGCATCTATAAAAGGAGGCTCAAGGCAGAATGCTCATAATCGAAAATCACAAAAGAGTCATACACTTCCAAAGCAAACACCCAAATTTTCAGAGAAGTCAATTGTGAGTTCCAGCTTTCAAGAAGCAAGTAATCTTGATATTTTCGTTCCACTGCGTCAAATCTAAGTTGTTGAAGTAGAGTCTACAATCTGAGGGAGTCAATAGAGGTAGCAGGTTACTTGGCAATTAGATTCATAGTGTTGTGTGTTAAATCTAAGTTGTTGAAGTAGAGTCTACAATCTGAGGGAGTCAGAAGGGGTAGCAGGTTACATGGCAATTAGATTCATAGTGCTGTGATTTCTTCTACAATCTAGGATTGTCAGATTGGATGAAGACAGAAGCTGCATTCCTCAAAGAATTCTAGGATTGTTAGACTGTTTGAGAAGACTGGCTTGGAGGGTCAGTAGCAAGGTTTTAATTCAAGGTTTGAATTAGTGAAATCCTTTAAGGTGAAGGGACTGGACGTAGCCTCGTTAACGGTGAACCAGTATAAAAACTGTGAGTTTTATTTTTATTTTTTATCCGCTGCTAACTCTGTTTTTAATTATACATCAAGTTTTGTTTTAAAAGTATAAAAACAGGAAAAGTATTCAAGTTAAGTCAAACACAATTCAACCCCCCCTTCTCGTGTTTGCACCTTCAATTGGCATCAGAGCTCGGGCTCAAGGCTGAGCACTTAACAGTGTTTGAGGAAAGGTCCAAGGGGTTCAACATGGCAGATTCTAGAGAAGAATTGGGAGGCAACATCAACAGACCACCACTATTTGATGGAGAAAGGTTTGAATATGGGAAGGACAGAATGAGAAGCTTTGTCATATCTCAAGATCCTGAACTATGGAAGATGATAGTCAAAGGATACACTGCACCTACTGATCCAGAAGATCCAACTAAAAAACTAGACATGGATGATATGAAACCAGATCAGTGCAGATTACACAAACTTCATCACAAGTCCAGAAACATTATGATCAATGCCGTCACATTCAAGGAATTTGACAGATGCATAGATAAAGAAACAGCAAAGAGCATATTCGACAGTCTAGTTCTGACCTATGAAGGAACACAGCAGGTTCAAGAAGTAAGGGCTAACATATTGGTCAGACAGTATGAGCTGTTCAAGATGGAAGAGGATGAAGACATTGAAGCAATGTTCAGCAGATTCCAGACTCTGGTATCAGGTTTAAAAGTATTAAAGAAAATCTATACCACTGCAGATCATGTCAGGAAGATTCTAAGAAGTTTACCAAAAAGGTGGAGACCAAAGGTTACTGCAGTACAGGAAGCTAGGGATCTGAATACCTTGAAGCTTGAAGATCGAATCAGCTCACTCAGGTCTAATGAAATAGAACTAGAAGCAGATGAACCAAAGAAGTAGAAGAATATGGCTCTGAAATCGAAACAGAAGAAAGCTGCAAAGGCAGCATCAGAATCAGAGGATAGTGACAGTGACTGTGATGATATGGCTTACTTAACCGAAAAGATGGTTAAAATATGGGAAAATAGGAAGAGAAGAAACTTCAAGAAGAAACATAACAACAAAGGAAAGGAAGAATCTGACATGAAGAGTATTGTTTGTTATGGATGCAATAAATTTGGACATATCAAGTCAGAATGTCCAAATCTGGAAAAAGATAAACAACACAAGAAAAGTTCCAGATTCAGAAAGAAGGGTCTGATGGCTACGTGGGATGTATCAGAATCAGAGGAAGAATTGTTTGATGAAGAAGAGCAGAAACAGCAAAGATGGCTCACATCAGGTCTACTTCTGGACCTCATAAAAGAATGATTTCAGAAAGGAAAACAGGCAGAAGGAAGAATGATCGAAGCAATCATTCAGGCAAGTCTGGAAGCACATCAGAAGAAGCAATTCTGTCTCTTATGGCTCATACCAATTTAAGTTCTGGATACAGCTCAGGAACAGAATCAGAAGATGAAGACAGTGAGGTATTTTCTGATCTTTCTAAATCTGAATTAATTGAGACTTTCAAAGACTTGTTAAATGCAAACAATAAGATGTCTTTAAAACTGAAAACTCTTAGGGAAGATAAGAAAAATCTAACCAAAGAAGTCCATGTTTTAAAGAATCAAAATTCTGAGTATGCAACTGAAAACAAAGATTTTAAAATTGAAGTTGCAAGACTCAAGTCTGAAAACCAAACTCTCAAAAGTAATAATTGTTCCACTTCTGAAACTGTTTGTAAATCTGATATGCATGAGCAATTTTTTCAAAACTTTATTTCAAATGGAATGGAAAGAAGTAAATATGATTCTATTATTTATGGAAACAGTAACTCTGGAAAAAGAGGTCTTGGTTTTACATAAACAATTATTGAAAATAAAGCTGTTCATTCTGATGTTTTATGCATTGTTTGTGCTAAGAAAGGTGACTCTGAATTATCTTGTCCAATGGTAAAATCTGAACAAGATCAGAGAGCTGTTACAACTAACAAACCTGGACCCAATCAGTTCTAGGTCCAAAAGACCAAATTGTCTATGTTGTAGATATTCTGAGCAACCAGAAGGAGACACCAACAATGGTGCCTGGACAATGGATGTTGGCAACGCACAAGCAGAAGAAGGTTTATGTTCCAATATCTACCAAACCGAAGCCAAGTGACTCTGGTAGAAGAAGAACTGGTCAACACAATCAGAACCAGAACCAGAATCATAGGAGGAACAGGAAATATCAAAGATATCACACGAATCAGAACAAGAACTGGAACCAGAATCAGAACATGGACCAGAATCAGAACATGGACCAGAATCAGAACTGGAACCAGTATCAGAGGAACAGAAACTGGAACCAGAACCAGAACTGGAACCAATATCAGAGGCACAGGAACTGGAACCAGAATCAACACTGGAATCAGAATCAGAATCAGTACCAGAACCAGAACCTGAACAGGTATCAGTATCAAAGGTTGAGGTATGATCATCAGAATTCCTCTAATTATCAGAATCAGTATAATTACCCGAATCACCATAAGTTCCAGAATCACCAGAGGAACATGGTGTATCAGCTAAAGCAGAAAGAAAGGAATCAGAATCAGGAGAGTTCTTCAAACACTCAAGTAAGATTTATCAAGACTACAAACCTGGAAGGGAATTCAAATCCCCTCATCCAAACCATGTAATCACAGAACATACAGATTAGGAATCTGAAAATCAGAAGCAAGAGGATTTTCAGAGTAAAACTGAAACTGTTGACATAGTGGTTACATCTTGCTCTAAATACTATTATTATTTGATATTTATGTTTACTATGATAACAAGAAGCTTGATCTTAACAAATCAAAGCTAGATAAGTATTTTGCAGGTTTTCAAACTGTCAGAAGAACCAGGTGATTCACACGAATTGAACACCTCAGCAGAAACAGCATTCCAGTGGTTTCAAAAACAAGCAGAAACCACCAGAAGCAGAATTAATGGTTTGGCTATATTGATTTAAATTTTAAATTATTTGATTTGCATTATATAATATGACAAACTTCTTGATCTTGACAAATCAAAGCAAGATAAAAATAGTGCAGGTTCACCAGAACCAAAGGGAGCAGAAGCAGAAGCAGAAGAAACATAAGTACCTGGAAAGGTAGAGGATACAAGCAAGTTAGCAACCCATGACAAATCTTCAAAAGATAAAATCTGATCAAGTCAGAAACAGCCAAGATAAGCCAGAAGAGAAATCTGGATATTTACCAGAATCTGAAGCTGTTACAGATTCACCAGAACCAGAAGCTGATCTATCAGAATCAGAAGCTGTTACAGATCTTCCAGAACCAGAAGCTGATGTTGATGAAGCTTTGGCAGAGGAAGGTTGGATACTTGCAATGCAAGAAGAGCTGAATGAATTTCAAAGGAATGATGTTTGGGATCTGGTATCCAGACCAAATAAAAACATTATTGGAACCAAGTAGGTGTTCAGAAACAAATTAAATGAAAAGGGTGAAGTTGTAGCTCAAGGATACAGTCAACAGAAAGGTATAGACTACACTGAGACTTTTGCTCCAGTCGCCAGGTTAGAAGCAATTAGTATCCTATCATTATTTGCTGCTAATCATGATATAATGCTGTGCATTCTTAAATGGCTACATAAGTGAGGAAGTCTATGTCAAAAAGCCCCCTGGAATTGAAGATTCTGATTTTCCAAACCATGTTTTTAACTTAAAAAAATCCTTATATGGTTTAAAATAAGCACCAAGGGCATGGTATGACAGACTTAATAGAGGCCAGATTGATAATACTCTATTTAGGAAATCCATTAAAAATGATATTTTGATTATTCAAGTTTATGTTGATGATATCATATTTGGATCGACTAATGGCACTTTGTGCAAAGAGTTTTCTGACCTAATGCAGAAAGAGTTCCAAATGAGCATGATGGGAGAACTCAAGTTCTTCCTGGGAATTCAGATTCGCCAAGGTAAATCACGTATACTCATTCAACAATCTAAATATACTAAAGAACTTCTTAAAAAGTTCAAAAATGAGTGAATGTAAGCCTATGGCCACCCCCATGCACCCAACCTGCTCACTTGAGAAAGATGAAACCAGCCAAAAGGTAGACCAGAAAACATACAGAGGTATGATTGGATCCCTTATTTATTTAACTGCTTCTAGACCTGACATTTTGTTTAGTGTTTGTGTCTGTGCCCGATTTCAAGCTGACCCTAGGGAATCCCATTTAACTGTTGTCAAACGAATTCTGAGATACCTTAAAGGAACCACCATCCTTACCCTGTTATACAAGAAAACCCCCACCTACAAACTCATAGGTTTTTGTGATTCCGACTATGCTGGAGACAAGCTGGAAAGAAAAAGTACAAGTGGCAACTGCATGTTCTTAGGTGATAATTTGATCTCTTGGTCAAGCAAAAGACAAAGCACCATTGCCATGTCAACAGCTGAAGCTGAGTATATATCAGCAGCAGGATGCAGTTCACAGTTACTCTGGATGAAACACCAACTTGAAGATTACAACATCTTTGAAACCAATATCCCTTTGTTCTGTGATAACACTTCATCCATAAACCTAACCAAGAACCCTATCTTACACTCTAGAGCCAAACACAATGAAATAAAACACCATTTCATTAGGGACCATGTTCAAAAAGGGACTTTAAGCATCCAGTTTGTGGACACTGATCATCAATGGGCTGACATCTTCACCAAAGCATTACCAGAAGATAGGTTCGAGTTCATCAAGAAGCATCTCAGCATTACCTCCATATCTGACTAGCTCAAGTAGTCATCTTAGGAGTTTTTAAATTTCCTGTAATTTTATTTTCTGTCTTTTAGTTTATGTTTTTACTTTCTGCAATTTGTAAAGAGAAAAACAAAAAACACAAAAATAGTAGGACCACTTTTTGGTTGATGACAAACAGGGGGAGAGAGAGAGAGAAAGAAGAAATAAGTAGAAAAGGAGAGACAAAAAGAAAGGAGAGAAAAAATGAAAGAGTAAAAAAAAAGAAGGAGTTGAAAAGGAGCGGAAACAGGGAGAGAGAAAAATAAAGAGAGAAAAAGAAAGAGTGAAAAGAGAAAGAGTTGAAAAAGAGAGGAGAAGACAAGAAAAGAAAAAGAGAACAAAGAAGGAGAGTTGAAAAGGAGAGGAGAAGAGAAGAAAAGAAAGAGAGAACAAAGAAGGAGTTGAAAAGGAGAGTATCAGACTTAGAGGGAGAGATTGGTCTGAGGAGGAGTAATTCAAGTCATTCGAGTTATAAACTAGCAAAATAAGTTAAGGTTTTGTCATCATCAAAAAGGGGGAGATTGTTGGAACCAAGTTGGTTCTAAGTCTTAGAATTTTGATGTTTAGAAAAGTACTCAATGTAATCTTATTTTGTACCTTGAATTATTAAATTAAATACCACCAGAAACTTAAATAATCAGAAGAAGAAGATCAAAGAATTCCAGAAAATGAATTCTAGAATTACCAGAAGATACTCCAGGAATGTCAAAACATCACCAGAAGATATCTTTGCTAGCCCAGAACAGAAGAAATGAATTCAAGAATCAATCCAGACCTGGTCCAAAATCAAAGGTAAAATGTCCAGACTGAAATATTTTTTCTCAAGTTAATTTAAGTTCATTCCAGACCAAGTCCATAATTTGTCCAGATCAGAGAAAAAATATTCAGTTTAATGGTTCAAAATAAATTATTTGGCCCAGTGATGGCCCAGATCAGAAGATCAGACCACGGCCCAATATTGGCCGAAATCAGAGGGACAGGATGTGTGGTCCAGCAATGGCCGAGTTTAGAAGATTATAGCATATCAAGTGCGAGTCTAGGATGGCCGAAATCAGAAGATCAGAAGGTTAGGAAGTGTGGTCCAAGGATGGCCGAATTCAGAGGATCACAGCATAGAAATTAGTTTGGTCCAGATGTGGACTAGCGCGGAAAAATCTGATGGTCCAGAATTGATCAACGGTGGAGATTTCAATTTATTTAAATGAAGCCCAATTGGTCAAGTTATTTTTACAGAGAATCCAGCAAGATTCAGCTCGAATTTAGGCATTGGAAGAGGCCCTAATCTGCATCTATAAAAGGAGGCTCAAGGCAGAATGCTCATAATCGAAAATCACAAAAGAGTCATACACTTCCAAAGCAAACACCCAAATTTTCAGAGAAGTCAATTGTGAGTTCCAGCTTTCAAGAAGCAAGTACTCTTGTTATTTTCATTCCACTATGTCAAATCTAAGTTGTTGAAGTAGAGTCTACAATCTGAGGGAGTCAGTAGAGGTATCAGGTTACTTGGCAATTAGATTCATGGTGTTGTGTGTTAAATCTAAGTTATTGAAGTAGAGTCTACAATCTGAGGGAGTCAGAAGGGGTAGCAGGTTACTTGGAAATTAGATTCATAGTGTTGTGATTTCTGCTACAATCTGGGATTGTCAGATTGGTTGAAGACATGAGCTGCATTCCTCAAAGAAGTCTAGGATTGTTAGACTGTTTGAGAAGACTGACTTGGAGGGTCAGTAGCAAGGTTGTAATTCAAGGTTTGAATTAGTGAAATCCTTCAAGGTGAAGGGACTGGACGTAGCCTCGTTAATGGTGAACCAGTATAAAAAATGTGAGTTTTATTTTTATTTTTTATCTGCTGCTAACTCTGTTTTTAATTATACATCAAGTTTTGTTTTAAAAGTATAAAAATAGGAAAAGTATTCAAGTTAAGTCAAACACAATTCAACCCCCCTTTCTCGTGTTTGCACCTTCATCTAGCACTGACCACATGTTATTATCTTGAGATATGAGAAACAATCTCATCTAGCCTTTCCAGTGGTAGTAGCCAGTTCCATCGAAGTAGGGAGGTCTGCTGGATGATCCTCCTTCTGGGATATACTTCGCTTCTGACATATTTCTTTTGGATCTTTTTCTCTTACACTGTTAGGTGTAGTTTTTTAGAGAGCCTTGCTCTGATGCCAATTGAAGTGGCTAGAATATCACTAGAAGGGGGGTTGAATAGAGATATTCGAGGTTTTAAAAATTCTATTTTAGTTTCAAACCACTGTCCTCTTTGAGAGGATGATTATCAGACGTTGAAATAAAGAGAGAGAATAATGACACACGAATTTTTATACTGGTTCACCCAATGAAGGCTACGTCCAGTCCTCACGCACTATTGAGTTTTTACTAAGAATCAAAAGCTATCAGCCTCTTACTAAGGTTGATTACAAATTGTGTATTCTATAGCTTCACCAGCTTACAATTCTTTCTTTCTGATTTCACTCAAGTGTAACTCACTTGAAGTTCTAAAGATGATATGAAGTAGTTTGATTGGTATTACTTTCTACAAAGATGAATCAAAGATCTAGTGTAAGATTATAGAAAGCTTGATGGGAGATTGAAAATACTGTTGATAGCCTCTTGATATCTTGTTTTTGTGCATGTAGTTGTGTGTGTCTCTGAAGAAGAGCAGCCTTCTTTTTATAGAGAGAAGGAAGATTTCTCTTCAAGAAAGTTTTTCCTTTCTAACGTTTTCCCAAGTTATAACGATCCTGAGTTTTGTTTTGAATTTACAGCCTTGCCATTGAATTCTGTCCTTTTACAGCCTGACACTTGGGAGGTTACTTCTTTACATAGCTTTCCAAGAGGTTAGATCATTCCATACGTTTTGACAACGGGAAAATGCTCTTTTCTGGTACCAAGACATGACCTTTCTCTGTTCGTGAATGATGCAGCTTTTGATACTTTGAAGCTGTTAGTTGTTTTATTGTAAGACGATGAAGAAGCAGCTAGAGATCATCCTCTGGTGATCGCCTTATGGTGTTCATCTCTTGAAGTTCACCTTATGGTATTCATCTTCTGATGTTTACCTTCTGGTGTTTCATCTTCTGATATTTGCCTTCTGGTGTTTCATATTCTGATGTTTACCTTCTGGTGTTCATCTTTTGATGTTTACATTCTGGTGTTCATCTTCTGATGTTTAAGTTCTGGTGTTTCATCTTCTGATGTTTACCTTCTGGTGTTCATCTTCTGATGTTTACCTTCTGGTGTTCATCTTCTGATGTTTATCTTCTGGTGTTCATCTTCTGATGTATATCTTTTGATGTTCATTTCTTGAGATTTATCTTTTGATGTTCATCTTCCGATGTATATCTTTTGATTTTCATCTTCTGAAGTTCTGCTACCGGTGTTCAACTTTTGCCTCTGGTGTTTAACTTTAGGTTTTTATATTTCTAGTTTTTCTGGTTCTGGTTTTCTGTTACTGGATTTCTGTTTTTGGATTTCTGCTTCTAGTGTTCTGCTTCAGGTTTTCTGCTTCTGGTGTTCTGCTTCTGATTTTTGTATTCTAGTGTTCTGCTTCTTGTTTTATCATTCTAGTGTTCTGCTTCTGGTTTTCTGTTTCAGATGTTCTGCTTCTGGTGTTCTGCTTCTGGTTTTCTGCTTCTGGTGTTCTGCTTCTGGTGTTCTGCTTCTGGTTTTCTGCTTCTGGTGTTCTGCTTCTGGTTTTCTGCTTCTGGTTTTTATATTCTAGTGTTCTGCTTCTGATTTTTATAAGCACAATCCAGAACAGGTATAAAATCGGTTTTACTACTTTTATTTTGATATTTTTGCTAGTTTTAGTATAGTAGTTTTTGAAGTTGGGTTTTAATTATGTTTCTGGGACTGATAATTTCACTATCTGAATTACTTATATCACAATACCCTCCCCGCCTCCGACTTGAAACATTTAGTTTTCCCTTGTCCTGCAGCTTACCAACTACAGAAAGAACTGCAGTCAGTTTCTGAACTTCCAAGGGCCAAGTATGCTTCATAAAATGGTGCCTCCATGTCGAGTCATCAATAATGAACCTTAACAGATTTTGTGAAAGGGAATTATATGAACGTGATTCGGATTAAGGTGTATAGAAAAAATGTTGAATCAGAGTTGTATGATATCTCTATTGATAGCATGATTGTGATTGATGATCGTCTCATTCCCCATTCATATGGTGAATCTAAAGTCTTAGTACAAAATGTGAGTCAATTTGATTTTGACTTTATGTGTTTTGATACTTAAAGAGTAGTGTTGAGAGGAAATAGGTTGTTGATAGTCCTTCAACGCATATTAGGTATGCTACCTCACATTGCTTATGCTTAATCATGCTTGGATTGAATTACTTTAAAATTCTATCCTTTTTTACTTGAGTGTGTTCAATATAAGAATATGAATTCATTTCTTTTCTAAGCATTATGCATGACTTGAGTATATACAATTATGATGAAGAAGATATACATGGATGTTAGAAATTATAGGCAAAAAGCTCTAGACAAAATGTTCCTTGTGTCATGGATTAGTCTCCCACTACGCCAAAAATTGCCTTTTACAACGCTTTTTTTAAGCCCTTTACAGCGCTTTTAAGCGCTCTAGTATCTAGTGTTGTAAAAAGATACAGTAGCGCTATTGAAATTTCAAAAAAGCGCTGTAAACAAGCGATGTAAATCCAATATAAGAAGCGCGCTGTAAATCCAATATTGGTGTGCAATACTCTCCCAAAGTATTGTACAATGTTCCTTTTCCAACCATGCGGGTAGGGGAAGACAAGTATAGGCAGCGACGTAAAACCCCCTAAATTAAATCAACAGTTAATACATAAGTATGTGAAACAATTAGGTTGAATGAATTTCTTATTTTGTTAAGTAATTAATTACCTTCGGTAGACTTTTACGACTAATGTTGCAACTTCCATTTTCACTTATTTGAATTTCACGTTGAAGGTGCAAACACGAGAAGGGGGTTGAATTGTGTTTGTAATACTTGAATTCTTTTTCTGTTTTTCATGATTATTTAAAATCTGATATATAAGCAAGCAAAATTAGCAGCGGATAAAGTAAAATAATCAACACAAAGATTTATCCTGGTTCACCATTAACTAGGCTACATCCAGTCCCTTCACCTTGAAGGATTTTTCCAATAATTCAAAACCTCTAAATAACAACAGCACTACTGACCCTCCAAGTCAGTCTTCCAAAAAAGTCTAACAATCCTAGACTTTTGAGGAACACAGCACCTTGACTTCACAGGTCAAGTCTTCTCCTACCAATCTGACAACCCCAGATTGCAGAAGGGATTTCAACACCTTGAATCTAATTACTAAGTCACCTGCTACTTCTTCTGACTCTTCAGATTGTAGACTCTACTTCAACAATATAGATCTGACACAAGGGAACCAAAAACAAGAGTACTTGCTTCTGGAAAGCTGATACTCACTATTAACCTCACCGAAAACTCGAGTGTTTGCCTCTGGAAGTTTATGACTCTTTTACTCATTTCGATGACAAAGTCTTCTTCCTTGAGCCTCCTTTTATAGATGAAAATTAGGGTTTCTTCCATGACCAAATTTGAGCTGTATCTGTCTAGATTCTCTTGCAAAAATAACTTGGCCAATCGGGTTTGAGCTTTATGCTTGATCTGAACCTTTTTGCTTCAGATTTGTTCTGAAAATAACTTTGGCCAATCCTTTTCTTGTTTAATTTTGGACCATATCTTTCTTCCCTCCAATTTCTTTTAAATTCCCTCCAAGACTTCAATTTATTTTTGTATCAAATCCCCTTAATACTTTGATCAAATTTCTATCAAAATTTAATCAAGTCTTTTTCGAATTTTAATCAAGTCTTGACTGATTTTCATCATGATTAAAATCTAGACCGTATGATCCTCTGATCTCGACCAACTCTGGACTATGTAATCTAATATGTGCCAATTCTGGACCATTGATCTTTTAATCAGAACATTTACCCTCTAATCTAGACCAAGTCTGGACTGAGTCTGGATTGAATCTTATATTCACGACCAAGCTATCTTCTGGTCAGAATTATGTCTGAACCAAGTTTGACTTATATTTCCTTCTGGTCTGGACCAAGTCTCTCTCTGACAAGCTTCCATCTGGTCTAGACCAGATCTCCTTCTGGACTCTGCTTCCTTCTGATCTGGACAAAGAAAAATATCCTCTGATGATGTTATTTGTCCTTTGATGTTTGGCCTTTGATGACAACTTCTGATATCTTCTAGAGGTGTATCCTCTGGTGTCATTCTCTGATTTTATCCTCTGGTGTCCTCATCTTCTACTTTTGATTTTATCTTCTGGTGATGTCATCTTCTGCCTCAGGTGATGTCATCTTTTGGTGGCATTTTTCATTATTATTCTAAGTCAAAAATAAGATTACATAAAAGTACTTTTGTAAACATCAAAATTCGAAGTATAGAACCAACTTGGTTCCAACAAAGCGCTGTAAATGTTTTGTACTTGTAATTTATTTTTTTGAAACCATTTACAGCGCTTATGGTCAAAAGTGATGTAAATATTTTGTACTTGTATATGTTTTATACATAAGCATTGTAAATCTGGACATTTGATATTTTAATCTGGACCAAGTCTGGACTAAGGCTTATGTTCTGGACTAATGTCATATCCTCTGATGATGTTATTTTTCCTTCCCTTTGATGTTTGCCTTTGATGACCTCCTTTGATATCCTCTAGAGGTGTATCCTCTGGTGATATCCTCTGGTATCCTCTGGTAACATCTGGAGGTGTATCCTCTGGAGGTTTATCTTCTTGTATCCTCTAGAGGTGTATCATATGGTATCCTCAGGAGGTGTATCCTCTGGTGACATCCTCTGGAGGTGTATCCTTTGGTGTATCCTCTAGTATATCCTCTGGTATCATTTGGAGGTGTATCCTCTGATATCCTCTTGGGTGTATCCTCTGGAGTTGTATCATCTGGTATCCTCTAGAGGTGTACCCTCTGGTGTATCCTCTGGAGGTGCATCCTCTTGTATCTACTAGATGCATCCTCTGGCATTGTAATTGTTTTATCTCTTGTAATTGTAATTTTTTTTATACCATTTACAATACTTGTGGGCAAAAGCGCTGTAAATGTACTTGTATTTTATTTTGCATTTTACAATACTTGTGATATAATATCCAAATATTGTTCATATCAACTTATATGATGAGTTTAGGTTATAGTTAAAAAATTTATCAAATTGTCATCTTTAAAATAATTAAATAAAATAATTAAAAAAATTATATGATGAATTATATAAGCATTAAATCAAATACTGGTCAGTTCTGGCAGGTCAAGTTATTACATTAAATTTTACACAATGAGTACAAATCATTACATGACTTATATAAAACCCATAAACACACTTAAGATGCCCTTCTTCTTTTCCTGGTGGGATTCACATTTGTTTGTCCATTAATGATAAAACGATGGATTAATCCAAATTCCCTCATCATGATCATCTCTAAGATATAAACCATCATCAATTGAATCAATTTCACATGGTTGTGATGTCGCAAAGAAAATATCATTACCAACATCTTCAACGTTATTGTTATCATCACTTTTTTTTATTGGTCGATAGGACAAAAGACCATTTATCATCAGCAAGATCAGTGACATAAAACACTTATTGAGCTTGCGACGCTAAAATAAAAGGTTCATCTTTGTATCCCACCCTTCTAAAATCGACAAACAAGAACCCTGACTCATCAATCCGAATGCCATTATTATTATCGACCCACTTGCAACCAAAGATGGGAACACGAAACACTGTGTAATCCAACTCCCATATGTGCTCGATAACCCCAAAATATGATAGATTTGCAAATATTGGCTTTTTGTCTTTTGCACTTGAGATATGCATCGCTTCAGCTACTAGAGTGACTTCACTATTTTGCATAGTGGTTTGCTCATCTTGTTTTGTGGTATAAAATGTATAGCCGTTAATTACATAACCGGTGTAAGAAAAGACATGAAAACTCGGGCCATTTGCTAGCCACCTCAATCTCTCTAAAATTGAAGCGGGGTCTATATCAAACTTTGAGCTAATGTGATTTTTTAGCCAAGGGATAAAACATCGATTGTGCTCTCCTGTTATCCAATTTTTATTCCTGTTCATGTTCAAACTAGATAACTGATCCATGTGTATTGTAACATATGGTTGAACCTCATCATCATTGTGCAGAACATACAATTGTGCCTGCTCTTATTCTGTTCTCGATTTAATCATTACTCTATTTCCAATTATCTCTTCTCCTGTTATTCTTCCCAAAAGACGAGACATAGGAAGTCATATGGATTCAACATTGGATAGATATTCAGTACAAAATTCAGCAGCTTCTTTGACAATGTACCGTTCAGCAATACATCCTTCTGGTCGACTTCTACTTTTTACGTACCCTTTTAGTATTTTCATATATCGTTCTATCGGATACATCCATCTCATGTAAGCTGGCCCACAAAGTTGTGTCTCCTTAACAAGATGAACAGTAAGGTGAACCATTATATCAAAAAACGAGGGTGGGAAATACATTTCAAGCTCACACAAAGTAACAACAATTTCCATCTTCAATGTCGGTAATTTCTGAGGATCGATCACTTTACTACAAATTTCCCTGAAGAAGAAACATAATTTAGTTATGGCTCGTTGAACTTTTTCAGGTAAAATGGAACGTATACCTATTGGTAGCAAATGCTCCATTAGAACATGACAATCATGAGTCTTCAAACTTTTAACTTTAGGTCTTTCATACAAACTAATTTTTTTATGTTTGAACTGTATCCTTCTGGAACTTTAACTTCATGTAGAAATTTACACAAAACAATTTTTTCCTTTCTAGATAGAGTATGAGCGTCTGGAGGTAGATATGTGCGATTTCCTTTCATTACGGGACCCAATTCATTTCTTATTCCCATATCGACCAAATCCAATCTTGCATTGATGCTATCGTTAGAATTTCCTGGAACACTGAGTAACGTACCAATAACACTATCAAAGACATTTTTTTCGATATGCATCACATCGAGAAAATTTCTTATATACAATGACTTCCAATATGGCAATTCAAATAAAATTGACTTTCTCTTCCACCATGTTTTGACAAGCTCTCTCGCAAATGGTTTGCCAAATTTATTGGTCAAACCTTGTACTTTTTCCAATATTTGATATCCAATCAGTGCTTTTATAGCAGTACCTTCCTCTGATTTTCCATTGAATGCATTTATAATGATGACTAAAAGGTAAAAATTTACGATGTCCAAGAAAGACGTTCTTCTTACAATGTTTCAACCGCATGCAATTTGTACTCTCTTCACATATAGGACAGGCACACTGACCTTTAATGCTATACCCTGATAAATTACCATATGCTGGAAAACCATTAATTGTGCCGAACAACATAGCCCTCAAATTGAAACATTATTTCTTATACCCATCATAAAATTCCACACCTGACTCCCATAACTTTTTTAAATCTTCAATTCAAGGAGCCAAGTAAACGTCGATATCATTCCCCGGTTGTTTGGGTCTAGAAATCAACAGATTAGTAGAAAGTGCAAGTCGTAGATTTCTTGACTCTCTCTACTGAAATTAGGATACTCGTGATCAATTTTTGCCCATTATGGAGAATCTGCAGGGTGTCAAAACTTTCCATCTCTAATTCTTTCATCTACATGCCATGTAAGGTGTTTTGAATCTTCTTCACTGCGATAGATTAGCCTAAATCTTGGTATTATAGGAAAATACCACACGACTTTTGCTGGAGTAGATTCTTTCTTCTTATATCGAGAGACATTGCATTTTGGACACGCCTTTAGTAATTCATATTCTTTTCGAAATAAAATGCAATTGTTAGGAACATATCTTTTTGGAGTGTTAATAATTTTGTGAAGCTTTTATCAGACCATCCATTTCTCGCTTTTAAGTTGTACAACTTTAATATCGCCGAAAGTCTTGTGAATTTAGTACAACCATTATATAATGGTTTATGTGCATCACTCAACAAACTCTCAAACATTTTAGGACCTATATGAATGCAGACATCCATTTCCGGTCCATTTTAATTATATGACCTATATGAATGCAGTAAGAAGAAATCAAATCGATTGTCAGAATTTATGAATGCAGCTTATGAATGCAGTATATATGAATGAGTGTTACAGAAATTTATCAATCTATAACATCATACAAATCTATAGCAGTCTATATTGGAAAATGGAAACCAAGGTCCAAGGTCATGCATACAAGTCTGATTTCAAAACAGAACAGATCGAACAAATTTCAAAACAGAACAGATTTATCATCTAAAGTTTTATATGCATGGTTTATCAGGTAACAATTTATCAGTTTTAGAGACAATAACAAATTAATAAATTAATACAGTACGTGAGACAACAATCACTCAGTAAAAATGGGCGCAAAGTAGAGGAAAGGAAAGTTTGTAATAGGGTTCGAAGGGATAGAACGTATTAAATATGTTTTTATTTATTTATTTATTTATAAATAACTGCTTGTAATTTTACAGCGCTTATGTCCATAAGCGCTGTAAAAGGCTTTCAAAAATTAAATTTGAAAACATTTACAACATTTACAGCGCTTTCTAAAAAAGCGCTCATAAAAGTGCTGTAAATATAGTGTGTGGGCGCTATATTTTACAGCGCTTTTATCCATAAGCGCTGTAAAAAATAGTTCGTAATATAGTGTGTGGGCGCTATAATTTCAATTTTAAAACATTTACAGCGCTTTTATACAAAGCGCTGTACATGTAGCGCTCTAAACTTTATATGAGAGCGCTATATTTTACAGCGCTTTTATGCGAAGTTCTCTAAAAGCGCTGTAAACATTATGTGAAATCGCTATGACCCTACAACAGCTCTTTTCTGTAAATCCTAAACCCTTCATGACCCTACAACAGCGTTTTTCCTAAAGTGCTTGTCATTAAACCGCTGTTGTATCCTCCGTTATTTTTAAAATACTATACAACAGCGCTTTTAGTTATTAAGAGCTTTAAAATGTTCGCTGTAAAAGGCCATTTTTGGCATAGTGTCCCTATTATATGAATACGACATAGTCTCACTTGTCATTCTGCATTTAACAGAGCTACTTCACGAAAGAAGCAAATTCACTGACATGATAAAATATGAGAGAATGTGTTAAATTTCCAAAAAAGACTAACTCCATTAACCCCATTAGACATGTTCTAACTCCTTGCATGTGAGGATCCTCTCCTTAACCCACAATAAACCATCAAAATGTGTTCGGGTGAGGACAAAGACGCAACAAAGGAAAATGGACTTGAAGAGGAAGAAAGCTAAGAAGTAGACATGCTACTCCAGTTAACTCATATTCAAGAACCTTTTTAGAAAAACTGAGTTATGTTTCATTAACATCTTTTAGCATGATGGTTTTTGGGAGTCTATTCACTGAAATCCTTGACTTTTTATTATAAATTATTTTGGGGATTTTTACGGTTTAGAAGAACTTAGTTGTGTGAAAGAAATGGAATTGATTCTGCACCCAAATGATTTTTAAATTGCCATGCATGTTGTTGTTTGATCATTTCATGATTGTTGTGTTAGTAACTTATAAAATCTCAGGATTTTTAGTAAAGAATTTTAGTTCAATGCCCGAAACTTGCCAGAAGGCAATTACGTATGCTTTGGATGCTTTTCGACCCTTGCCATTGTAGATTTGTCTCTGGGGTTACTCAGTAATTTGGCCTTTTTTCCTCTAGAAAATTTTCCTTATTTTTACCTTTAACAATTCTTCTCTATTTTATGACATCATTATGTTGTTTTCTATTTTTGCCTCTAATTCTCATTTTCTGATTCTGGGCATTTTGCCTCTAATTTCCACATCGTGTTTCTTATGTTTTTTGCCTCTGGGTATTTTGGCTTTGGTATAATACTTATGTTTTTGTTTGATGTGTTGCTTCTTTTCTGCCTGTCGTATCATTCCTTCGTCTTACTTCTGATTCTCTTTCTATATTTCTCCCGCCACTGATGTTTCTTCTCCTTTCTGACTCTGACTCTGGTCATTGTTCATCTGCCTCTAACTCTTATCAATATTCATTTGCCTCTAACTCTGAACATGTATCCTCTGATTCTTCCTCTAAACACATATCCTTTGATTCATTCTTTGGACATGTATCCTCTTATTCTTTCTCCGAACATGTATCCTCTAATTCTTCCTCTAGACACGTATCCTCTGACTCTGCCTCTGGCCAGGATCATGTGCTCTGATCATGCTTCCTCTGGTCTATTTAATCCACATGGAACAACAAGTAGAGGAGAAAAATTAGGATGCTGGCTTCGGTTTGGCTAGACCACTTTTACCAATTAGTACTAAAATACCATAGTGACTCACATCAAGATATTGGACGAATTTTTTCCTTGTTTCAAGGAAAAGATTTGAGATCATGCATAGTTTTTATCAGAATTATTATAAAAGAATAATTTCAGTTACGTTTTATAAAAAGAAATTGAAGTTTAGAGCTTCAGCTGAAGGTGCATCAAAATTTCATTTTTTTTATGCATATTTATGAAAGAAATATTTTTAAAAAAAAACTTCCCTCGCTTTAATTTCTGAGCTCACTCAGAATTTATATCTCCCCCCCTCTGATCACTATTCATCTGCCTCTAACTCTGAACATGTATCCTGTGATGCATTCTCTAGACATGTATTGTCTTATTCTTTCTCTGAACATGTATCCTCTTATTCTTCCTCTAGACACGTATCCTCTGACTCTGCCTCTGGTCAGAATCATGTACCCTGATCATGCTGCCTCTGGTCTATTTACTCCACATGGAACAACAGGTAGAGGAGAATAATCAGTATGTTGTTGGGGTTTGGCTAGACTACTTTTATCAATTAGTACTCAATTATCTTGGTGACTCACATCAAGATATTGGACGACTTTTTCCTTGTTTCAAGGAAAAGATTTGAGGTCTTGCATAGTTTTTATCATAATCATTAGAAAAGAATAATTTCAGTTAAGTTTTATAAAAAGAAATTGAAGTTGAGAGCTTCAACTGAAGGTGCATCAAAATTTCTTTTTTTAATACATATTTATGAAAGAAATATTTTCAAAAAAAAAAAAACTCCTCTCTCTTTATTTTCAGAGCTCACTGAAATTTTATATCCCCCCCCCTTTTATTTATTAGCAGCTGGAGGAACATGAGATACAAGTTTAACATCAGAGGATCATTTCCAAACTTGTTGGAATTTGAATTTGATGATTTTATTTATATTTTATGATGTAATCAGACATTTGTAGTTCATTTTTAGATGTAATATTTTATGAATCTGTGGAAGAAGTTGTAAACTATAATTATGAATGTAGTTTTCAATTGAGTTTGGTGATTCTAATTTATTATTCGTTATTATTTTCCTTTGTTTTTATTAAGGTCATGGATCTAATTGCCAATTTCTAAATAATTGGTATTGGGTCTTACAAGAAGAAAAAAGAATAAGTACGAATAGTAGATATTTTTAGAAATAAATGTTTGAATATGACAAGAATATACCGTGAACATAAATTATGTATTGTTCCAAAGTTTCAATTTGTAAATATTCCTATTCTAAGGATTTATTTCAAATTTCGTAGGTTTTAATAATATTATAGAATTTGCCTCTAAATAATATTATAGAATTAATTATTATGATATGCATGTAAATCAAAATGAGAGGCAATTTCTAATATATTTAAAATTTAAAATATATATACAATGAATGGTATTTTCTCGAAAAGTGTAAAAAGATCATATCCATAATAAATGTTTAAATTTTTATAAAACATCTTATTTTAAAATTATGTTTCAATGGACTATTTTAAGCATAATTCGGTATTTATATTCAAGTTGATTTGAGTTTTTATTTATGTCTATCATAAATTTGGTCGTTTCAAACATTTTCGAGATTCTTATCTATTCTTAAAAATTGGGTTTTTAATTAAAAAAAAGTACAATTTTAATAATTAGAAGAGTGTAACATAAATTTTAGTACATATAAAATTTAACTTTTAGTCCTTATAAAAAAATTATCAAATTTTATAGTCTCTAAATGTTATTTTTATTTACTCTTAGTTGCTATTTTGAAAAGTTTTTTTATAAACAAAAATGATACTTTTAGCCTATAAAAAAAGTCTCTAGAATCAAAATAGAGACTTAAAGTGAATAAAATATGTTTAGGAACTAAACTTAAAATTTCTTAATTTTGTAGGAATTGAAAATATATTTAACCCAAAAAAAATTCACCTTTATATTATAAAAATAATTTTTTTGGGGACTTTACTAATTTAGAATCCATTTTTAGAGGTAAACCTAAAATATTATAATTTTGTAGGAATTGAAAATATATTTAACCAAAACAAATTCACCCTTATATTAAAAAAATAAATTTTTTGAGACCTTTGCCAATCGGGAGCCTTTTATATTAAACTGCTTACACAACCCAATAACCGGCTATGATCATAAAAACAAATAATATCTATTTTATGAGTTTACTTTTAAATGTATCATTCTATCAATATTCATTGTTATTTTTTACTTGGCTTTAATAGCATTGTTTCAACTTACACAATATACCAACACCATATAATGTTGCAACTTTTAAATGGATATTTTTAATAGGTAAATACTAATAAATATAAAAATAATATAAACACAAAAAAGCATATATATGTGTTAAAAGAATTAAATGAATTTTATTAAATTATCGAACTTATAACAGATTTCCATAAAAAATAATCATAATAACTTTCTAAAATAACTCAATAACTCATATTCCTTGGCAATTAACAGTTACTATAATAAAATACCGTATCAAAAAAATTCATTCATAAAAAAGAAACTACAATTTGTTACTGCATGTAAACCTAATAGGATATTTTATTATAAAAAAATTTAATAGAATATTATAATCTTTACGATCTTAATGCACTGATAACATACAATTTTTTTTCTAGCAAGTGAAGATATTGGATTCAGCTCAAAATAGCAAAATCAGGCTATACATGTCCTAGATAAAAGCAGGGGTGGGATTAGAATTGGTCATGGTCGAAGTCTTAATAATTATTTTATAAGAAAAATTATAAATAAAAAATATATTATATTTTTCAATTTAAATTCTAATTGTATGTTTTGAGTTTCATCTAAGATATAAAATTCAAATCAATAATTTCATAGATTCAAATATGTAATTGAAAACAATTAAATTGATTTTATTTTTTTAGGTTTTAAATCAAACTGAACTTAATTAAATAAACTCAATCTCTATTGATTTGAATATGGTTTGACGCCAATTTATAAAATTGATTAACGATATGTAAGCAAAACTTTTAAATAAAAGTGATTTTTAATCATTTAAATATTATTATCTTTCATTACAGTTAGTCACAAAAAAAGTTTATGCAATTATTTTATTGATATAAAAATATAGTGTTTTATTTCAAAAAAAAAAAACTAGCATTTGAAAAAAATCATATTTTTAAAATAAACGTCTTAATTTTTAAAATATCAACTTGTTTAAACTGAACAAAATCAACATATCTTTTATGAATTTGATTTGAATTTTTTGAGAAAAATTGTTAAAGTTTTACCAATTTGGTGTTGAGTCCCAAACTTGTATAGCTTCTCATTCTAATTCTAAATCGCTATGTGGTTGTGTTTACAATTTTTGTATCTATTTTTTTTACAAATTTTTAACTTAAAATTTTAATGTATAATAAAATATTATGTTTAATATATTAAATAAAATTAAAAATATGCAACACTCAATCTTTCTTTTTGTTCAAATTCCACCATTAGATAAAAAGTACATCATTGAGAAAGAAGAAAAGGGAATGGAGGGGGAACAAAGAGGAAAGGGAGAAGTTCAAATTTTCTAATTTAGAGTTAGAATTTTAAATGTCTTTGACATCAAATTTGCTTCTTTCTATTAAAAATACCTTTCTATTTATTTATATTTAGAGTTATTATATTTTTAATTATAACTTATAAGAGTAAATGAGTAGATTATTTTTTATATTTTATCTTGCTAGTTTTTAATCTAGTTCATATTCATAATAAAAGTTAAATTAAAGAGACAAAATATGATAGAATTCTAGATTAATTTATTATATTCTATTAATTTATCAAATATTGAATTCAAACATAATATAATAATTAATTTCTATTTTGTCTCTTATTACGTTCAGCCCTAAACTCGTCAACACTTGATAAATAAACATTTTTTATTTTTGTTGTTGTAGTACGTTGTACGGTGTTTTGCTTGACTTCTCATATTTTCATTATTAGGTGTAATGTGAGATAGTTACAATATATTATCAACTTTAAAGCTTGGACTTTCAACGGGGCTCTGCTCTCGTATATAGTAAAAATCAATATATGTATTTTTGAGGGAAAAATCGATATATGTATTATGTAATACTCTGGTCTCGTTTTACAGAAAAGGAAATGTGAAAACAAAAAACTCAACTTAAACATTTTTATAGAAACAAAAAAAATAGAAAAAGGGAAATAGTGACAAAAACAGGAAAGAGAGCGAAAGATCTCATAAGTTAGAAATGATATAGATAATAAATTTTTGACTATTCTAAAGTGAAAAGTTAATAACTTAATAGAATCAAAAGTTTATATTTGACCTATTTATTATAGATTTTAAAAAAGTTATTTTAAATTTATATTTTTAAAAATAAATTTTATGAAAATTTATTAAAAAATACCAGAAGTTATTTTGGACTCAGTTTTTACAAATTAAAAAAGTAATTTTTATATTCAATAATTTAAATATTTAATATTAAAGATTTTAACGTGATAAAAATTATTTTTTTTTTAAATGTATCTCTAAAAAATAAATTTTATGAGAAGTTTATCAAAATAACTTCTCATTTTAATATTTTTCATATTTCATTATGCAAAAATAGTTGTAACAAATAGATGAAATACTTAAAATGACTTTTTAAGATATGCTATTTAAATCAATTTATTATTTGAAGCTTTATTTTTAAAATTCTTTTTGAAAAGATTTATAACAAAAAGATGCAATACTATAAAAATCATTTCGAAAAAAATTGTAACAAACTAATCTAATTTATAACTACTTAAGAGTGGTCGTACATGTATACATAATATCAACCATTAATTTATTTAGTTATGGTTTATATTATTCAATTTTATATTCTTAAGTGAATTGTTCAAGAGAGTCTAATTCATGAATGATATAGATTTTATATTTTTTTTTATAAAGAAAAGTTGAATTAGATGTTACTTTATGAGGTCTCATCGGGTTGAAGACATACCTTAAGGCTCAAAGAACATAGAAGTACTTATAAATTATACACGACTTTGTGGATGTGATCTAAATTCTTACCAATTGAAACATCTTTCATTGATAGATATTATATGATTTAGTAAGGTTTTTTTGTGGCCTATTAAAAATTATTCGAAAGCAGGACAAATAATCCACTAGAAATTCTCAAACTATAACAATAATTTTATTTTGAAAAAAACTTTAACCATAGGATTTTTGTTGTTGATAAATTTAACGATTGGATTGAAAATAGAATGGAATAGTTAACCCATCATTTAAGAACACCATCTTTTGTATAAGATAGAATCACCTCTATTTCATTAATTATGGGTGACATCAATATACTCATCATGATTTGATTAGATCTCAATCGTCAATCACACATCATCATCACATATTATTATGTCACACAATGCATTCATAGGCATAAAATCTTATCAAATTAAACATAGGCACAGATTTCATTCGGCATTTAATATCACAATAATATCAAAAATCACACAATCATAAAAAATTAAATCAATCAACACCTTATAAACATTTATGTTTCATATTTTAATCTCATAGTTTTTATATTTTCACATTGTTTAATTTATCCCTCAAAGGGCTATTACCATATGTAGAGAGCCCAAATAAATAATTGGGAAATACAACTTTCTCGTTCATCTCACATTATAATATACTCATGATTTCAAACGTTCTATCATTCTTTACCTTATTTTTATGCTTTTGCACACTAATCTGATTCCAAAAGAAAAAGCCTTTGTTCATTTGAATTTTCGTCCTCCAATCCATCCAACTCCATAGTTTATTGGTAAACGTCAAAAATAAATATGAGAACAAACTCTAAATAGTCAATTTCAAAATTGGATCAAGGATGTAAGACCCTTAAATTTAAAATTTAATTATGGAGTAGAAACGTAACAGAGGTAAGGGGCACCTTCCACTTTCTAGTTTGCATTTTAGGGCTGTAAATGCATGTTTGATGTGTGATCATATTTTGGTTTTTGGTTTGAAAAACGAAACTGTTGGAACCAAGTTGGTTCTTGCAATTAAAGTTTTGATGTTAACAAATGTATTTTATGAAAATAACATATTTGACTTAGAAGAAGAATGAAAAATGTCATCAGAAGAATAGATCAAAAGATGACGTCACCAGAAGCAGAAACAGAGGATGACGTCACCAGATGATGTCATCAGAAGATGACGTCACAAGAAGCAGAAATCAGAGGATGACGTCACCAGAGGATATCGTCAGATGAATCTGTTAGAGAAAAATGTTCAAAACAGAATCTGAGAAAAATGCTCAAAACACAATCTGAGAAAAATGCTCAAAACAGAATTGGAGAAAAAGGCTCAAAACAGAATCTGAGAAAAATGCTCAAAACAGAAGCGGAGCAAAATGTTCAAAACAGATCAGTGAGCAAAAGGCTCAAAACAGAATCTGAGCAAACTACTCCAGAATATTCTCAAAACAGATTAATTGAAATATACTGCAGAAGTAAAGCATCAGTGAAGTTCTAAAGTTCAACTATAAATAGAGACTTAATGCCGAAGAATAAAGTATCGAAAAACACAAGAACTCAAGCTTCAATTCAAAGTTATCTGAGAGTTCAAAAAAGAGAAACACAAATGAACAAGAGCAATATTTTCTAAGTGTTTTCGAGAGAGAAATACAGTGCAACAATCAGCTTTCCAAAAGCAATAAAAGAGTGCAAAAATAAAGTGCAGCAAACAGCTTTCCAGAAGCAACGTTGCAAAGTTTCAAACCTTTACTATATAACCCGATAGTGGTGTAGATTCCTTCTTCAATCTGGGGTTGTCAGATTGGTAGGAGAAGACTTGACTTGTAGAGTCAAAGTGTTGTTATCGTTCCTCAAAAGTCTGGGGATGTTAGGCTGTTTGAGAAGACTTAGCTGGTTTAGTTAAGGTGTTGTTGTTCCTCAAAAGTCTGGGGTTGTCAGGCTATTTGAGGAGACTTGACTGGTATAGTCAAGGTGTTGTTGTTCCTCAAAAGTCTGGGGTTGTCAGGCTGTTTGGGAAGACTGGCTTGTAGGGTTAGTGGTGTTGTAATTCAAAGGAGATTGAATTAGTAAAAAGTCCTTCTGGAGGAAGGGACTGACGTAGCCTAGTTAACGGTGAACCAGTATAAATTGCTGTGTTATTATGTTATTATTATCCGCTACTGAATCTGATTAGTTATATATCGAATAATTCACATTAACATTCAACAAAACAGCAAAAGAAATTCAAGTTTGACAAACACAATTCAAGCCCCCCTTCTCGTGTTTGCACCTTCAGAAACCATTGTGCATGTTGTTATAAAATGCGAAAAATGCATCATGTTGATGTTTGATGATTCTGTGATGCTGTTGTTTTGGCTGATATAACATTGCTGTTTTGGTTGTGTGGGAATACTGGAAAATGCTTTGCATGTTGTTTTGGTTGTGTAAGAATACTGGAAAATACTTTGCATGTTGTTTTGAAAAATGATCAAAATGTAAACATTGAAAAACGTATGTTTTGTTGTGGTTGACAATCTGGTGTTGATGATGGTTTTCAAAAGAAAAGGATTTAAAATGGTGGAAGTGTTTTCTGGAAAATCTGTTGATGATGAAAAATGTTTTGAGTTTTGTGGTTTCAAAAGAATGGGATTTTGTTCTGGTGTTGTGTTGGTTTTTCAAAGAAAAGAATTTGAAAATGTATTGAAGTTTCAGGAAAATTTCACTGAATTCGAAGGTGTATTCGAATACAGCATGAGTGTATTTGAATACAATCTGCAAAATTTCTATTTTATTCAAATTTTTGAACTTGTATTCGAATACGGGCCTCTGTATTCGAATACAGATACGAGATTTTTGCTTCTGACTTAGCACCTGTATTCGGCTACGTGGATCCGGTAAAGATTGAGACAATTCTTGCCTGGAAACAGCCCCAGACTATCACAGACATACGAAGGTTTGTCGGACTAGCAGGAGATTTATTGAAGGTTTTGGTAAGATTGTAACTCCTTTGACACAACTTACCAGAAAGAATCAGCTGTTCGCATGGACAGAGAAGTGTGAGGAAAGTTTTCAGTTGCTTAAGGAAAAGTTGACAACCTCACCAGTGTTGGTCTTGCCACAGCCAGAGGAACCATATGAAGTCTACTGTGATGCATCTCACCAAGGTTTCAGATGTGTTTTGATGCAACACAAGAAAGCTGTAGCCTACGCCTCAAGGCAGTTGAAAACTCATGAACGAAACTATCCTACTCATGATTTAGAGCTTGCTGCAGTAGTGTTTGCATTAAAGGTCTAGAGGCACTACTTATATGGATGCACGTTCACGGTGTTCAGTGACCATAAAAGCTTGAAGTATCTATTCGATCAGAAAGAATTGACCATGCGACAGAGGAGATGGATGGAGACTCTCAAAGATTTTGATTTTACATTGCAGTACCACCCTGGGAAAGCCAATGTGGTGGCTGATGCATTGAGTAGGAAAAGTGTATCCGTATCTTCAATGATGATGGCCAGACAACAAGAGTTGTGGGAAGCATTTAGAGATCTACACTTGGACGTAAAGTTTGCACCAGGAATTTTAAAGTGTGGAATGATATACATTTCGAGTGGACTACTTGAGGAGATTGCGAATTTGCAAGATGACGCATTAATTCAAGAAAAGAGGAACCTGATACTGCAAGGAAAGACAACTGAATTCAGGATCGGACCGGATAATATTCTGAGATGTAATGGAAGAATTTGTGTACCGGAAGTTGCAGATCTGAGGAGAACAATTTTGGAAGAGGCTCATAAGAGTAAGTTGAGTATTCATCCTGGAGCAACCAAGATGTACCAGGACTTAAGACAAAATTACTGGTGGCCAGGAATGAAGAGGGATGTAGCGGAATATGTATCGGCTTGTTTAACTTGTCAGAAAGCGAAAGTGGAACATCAACGACCTGCTGGAATGTTGCAACCTTTGGATATACCAAAATGGAAGTGGGATAGCATTTCCATGGATTTTATAACAGGATTGCCCAAAGCAAGGAAAAGAATGATTCGATTTAGGTAATAGTGGATCGATTGACAAAATCCGCACATTTCTTACCGATAAGGACCACTTTAAAGTAGATAAGTTGACGGAAATCTACATTACTGAGATCGTGAGATTACACGGAGTTCCATCGAGTATAGTATCGGACCGTGACCCAAAGTTCACATCTCATTTTTGGGGAGCGCTGCATGGAGCGTTGGGAACGAAACTAAAATTGAGTTCAGCTTACCATCCGCAAACAGACGGACAGACTGAGAGAACAAATCAGTCCTTGGAAGATCTATTGAGAGCATGTGTGTTGGATGATAGGGGAAACTGGGATGAGGTATTGCCATTGATTGAGTTTACTTACAACAATAGCTTTCACGCAATTATTGGAATGGCACCCTATGAGGCTTTGTATGGACGCAAGTGTCAGACGCCTTTATGTTGGTATAAGGACGGAGAAAGTATGATTGTTGGACCCGAGATGGTGGAACAGACTACAGAGAAACTCAAGAGGATACAAGAGAAAATGAAGATTTCACAGGATCGTTAGAAGAGTTATGCGAACAAGAGTCGCAGACGTTTGGAATTCGAGCAGGGTGATCATGTATTTCTAAAGGTCACGCCTACAACTGGAGTTGGCAGAGCTATTAAGTCGAGGAAGTTGACTCCGAAATTTATTGGACCATACCAGATTACTGCACGAATTGAACCAGTGGCTTATCAAATTGCTTTACCTCCAATATTGTCCAATATTCACGACGTATTTCACGTGTCGCAGTTAAGAAAATACATTTCGGATCCGTCACATGTAATCAAACCAGACACAATTCAACTGAAGGATAACCTGTCATTTGAAGTATTCCCTGTGAGAATTGAAGACAGGAAGATTAAACAGTTGAGGAACAAGGAAGTCCCACTAGTCAAAGTGATTTGGAATCCGACTACGGGAGACGCGACTTGGGAACTGGACAGTAAAATGAGGGAACAATATCCTCAGTTGTTTATCAACATGTAGTTTCAACGACGAAACTAATTTAAGGGGATTAGTAATGTAAGACCCTTAAATTTAAAATTTAATTATGGATTTAATATTAAGTGTATTTTGGAGAATAATTGTAAAATATATAATATATGTGTATTTTGTGTAAATATATATATATATATATAAATATTTATTTTGGAGGTTGAATTAAAATTATTGGATGAAGGATAAACTAAATTTAATTACAAGTAATTAAATTATCGGGCAGTTAATTAAGATGTTATCTGCTAATTGCAACGAGACTGGTTAAGTGTTGGAGGGTCAAACAATATTATAATAATGAGGTGTGGGTGAGGTGGCACCTAAGTGTCTCTATATATAGATGGGAGAGGCCAGGACATAAAAAAAAACAAACCCATTTCCTCCTCCCTTACTGCATGAAACAGTAACCTTTTTCTTCCTCTTCCCATTCAGTTTTCTGTTAGCAGAAAAAAAAAAAGAGTTGCCCAAAAGTGAGATTAGTTGGAAATCCAATCACCAAACCACCAAGTACCAAGAACAAAAGTTGTTCCTCTCCTCATTACGGAGCTAGAGAACTAACTTTGGAAGCGGCAAACGCAAATGGAAACTTCGCAGATTTTTGACGCGGAAACATGAACGGGAGCAGAAACGTAACAGAGGTAAGGGGCACCTTCCACTTTCTAGTTTGCATTTTAGGGCTCTAAATGCATGTTTGATGTGTGATCATATTTTGGTTTCTGGTTTGAAAAACGAAACCATTGTGCATGATGTTATAAAATGCGAAAAATGTATCTTGTTGATGTTTGATGATTCTGTGATGTTGCTGTTTTGGCTGATATAACATTGCTGTTTTGGTAGTGTGGGAATACTGGAAAATGCTTTGCATGTTGTTTTGGTTGTGTAAGAATACTGGAAAATACTTTGCATGTTGTTTTGAGAAATGATCAAAATGTAAACGTTGAAAAATGTCTGTTTTGTTGTGGTTGACATTCTGTTTTGGGTAGTTTAAGCAAACTGTGATGTTGTTCTGGTGTTGGTGATTCTGTTTCTGTTATGTTGAAAAACAATCTGGTGTTGATGATGAAAAATGTTTTGAGTTTTGTGGTTTCAAAAGAATGGGATTTTGTTCTTGTGTTGCGTTGGTTTTTCAAAGAAAAGAATTTGAAAATGTGTTGAAGTTTCAGAAAAATTTCACTGAATTCGAAGGTGTATTCGAATACAGCATGAGTGTATTCAATACAGCCTGCAAAGTTTCTATTTTATTCAAATTTTTGAACTTGTATTCGAATACGGGCCTCTGTATTCGAATACAGATACAAGATTTTTTCTTCTGACTTAGCACCTGTATTCGGCTACGACCCTGTCGTATTCGAATACAAGATTGAAATTTTGCCACTGTATTCGCATCTGTATTCGAATACAACACCCTCATATTCGAATACAGAATGCTGATTTTCACTATTTTAGCTGCTGTATTCAAATACAAGGGAGCTGCTGTATTCGAATATAGATTCGTGTTTTCCAGAAATTCAAGTTTTAGACACTGTCATATGAACTTTAAGAGTTGGGGAAACATTGGAAAGGTTTGTGATAAATTAAAATGGAGTTTTTGAGATAGTTTTGAAGTGGTGATGACGAAGTGCTTGAGATCTTTATTGATGTTGTGAAAAATGTTGATTTTGCACTATTTTAACTTCTGTATTCGAATACAAGGAAACTGTATTCGAATACAGAGTATTGATTTTTCACTATTTTAGCTTTTGTATTCAAATACAAGGAAGCTGTATTCTAATACAGATTCGTTTTTCCAGAAATCTCAGTTTTAAACATTATTTTATGAACTTTAAGAGTTGGGGAAACATTGGGAAGATTTGTGATAAATAAAAATGGAGTTTTTGAGATAGTGTGAAGTGGTAATGATGAGGTGCTTAAATGTTTTTATTGATGTGATGATAATGAAATTATTTGGGTTGAGATGGTTTTGGGGAAATGATGGAAAGGCAGAATTTTGCAAATGTTTGCATACTGTTTTCAGTGAAGAGAAAACATTGCATGTTCATGCATTGCATAGTCAGGTGGTAACCGCGATGGGCCACAGAGTAATGCGTAAAACGTGTTGGTCTGTTGAGCGACTGCACTGGTACTGGTCTGTGAGCGACTGTACCTTGATATGCGCAAAACGTGCTGGTCTGTTGAGCGACTGCACGAGTGCTGGTCTGTTGAGCGACTAGACTTGTACTGGTCTGTGAGCGACTGTACCTTAGTATATGTGAAACGTGCTGGTCTGTTGAGCGACTGCACGAGTACTGGTCTGTTGAGCAACTGCACTGGTGCTGATCTCTGAGAGATTGCACCATGGTCATGTTGGCCATTAAAGTCTAACATATGAAAATCGTGCTGGTCTGTGAGCGACCGCACGTGTGCTGGTCTGTGAGCGACTGCACCTTGGTAATTCCAAGAAGTTGAGTACATGAGCATATACATATTGCATCGGGGTGTTTGACCGGTGGGTCATGATTTGGATATATGTTGATGATTGGAAATTGAGGTGTGTAAGTATCTTATAAAATCTGAATTTCTGATGAATGGTTGTGATTGCTGAGTTGATGGTTGTACTTACAACATGTTTTCCATATTAATTGGTTGTTGTTTGAAAAGGCCTACATGTCATGAAATTTCAAAATGAGCATCCTTATTTATCATCATTGTTATATGATATGCCATGGATATATTTGTTACTGTTGATATAAATGCTATGTGTTATTTGTTAATTTCGGTCGGTGACCCTTTACTATTATTGTGGAAAATTGGGCTTTGCCATCAGATGCCCCCCAAACCCATTTCACCAATGGGTTCTCAGACGACAGAAACGTCGCTCGATTTCATTGATCGTCTCCTGCCTACTGCTTGGGTATACGACCCCATCTCAAGCAGGGCAACGTACATGGGGAGACTGGCGAGGACCTGCAGGACTAACGGGGTAGTGGACTATGTGGAGCACACCCATATGAGGAATGACTTTCCGGTGCCTTCCAAATTGGTATTGGAGGCGCACGGAGTTTTTGAGGACGCGGAGGAGCCGACGAGAGGGGTTGAGACGGAGGCCACTGTAGGTGTGGTGACTTCCAACCCGGTGACTGGAGGAGCTGTACATGAAACCGAGGTGGAAATGGAGAATCAAAGACCGACGCTAGTAGCAGATGATGTTCCGGGTCCATCTAGGACGTCCGATGATTACTTTGAGATTCCGACACTGCCGAAGCGACCCCAACTATATATGGATCTGACTTCGGAGGAGACTGATCCTTCCTTATATGATGAGGAGGAGGACGTTACGTCGAGGCGAGCTGCGGAGTCGGATGAGACTTACATGGGCTGCGGAGGGAATCCTTGCTACTGTAGCTTTAGTGCATGATCAGTTTAGACTTTTTGTATAGGGTCTTGATTTCGGTGGATGTAATTTATTTTGGGAATTACTGTATAACTTTTCTGCTATTCTCTTCCGCACTCTGATACTATTTAGTGGGCCACAGGCCGGGTGTTCTATTTTGAGATGATATGACATTTGTTTTTTTTAAAGGTATTAATGTTTATTATTAATTCCCAAAGTTAAGTACTTAGTGATATTATGATGAAATTATTTAATTACGTTCCTCGATTAAATTACGACGTACTATTTTACGAAACGACTTAATTAAAATTTTATTATTATTCTTTTGAATTAATAATTTTGAAGAATCCTTTTATTTATTTGTTTCGGTTGAAAAAAATAAATAAACTCGCGCTGTGTTTTAAACTCGGGGTGTTACAAAGGAAATCTACCATAAATTAGGAAAAAAATTGTGAATAATGTAGCCATTGTTTCATGCGGTCGTTTTGGCGTTGGTTTAATTCAAATCGGAATTATGGTGATGAAAAACCATACAAAATAACAGGTTTCATTAATGAAGAAGTTGGGTATTTTAGAAAAAAAATGAAAAAACTAGAAGTCTGAAAAATGGTTTTAAAATAACTCAGAAAAAAAACAACATACTGAAATTTGGACAAAAACGGATAGAGTTTTCTATTTATTATGGATTATATCCCCTTCTCACACAAAAGCAAATGGGTCAAGCCCATTGGTTATTTTCTTTCTTTTTATTAAAACAAAATAATAATTACTCAATATCATTTTTTATACTCTTTTTTTATTCTTTTACTAATGTTCTTCTAACTTATTCTACTCAGAACTAAATTATTAACTCTAAAATACTCCTGCTAAATTACTTTCATTGTTAGAAAATAATTAAAACAATCTTATAAACAAATATTGACACTTTATACTAACCACTAAATCAAATAAATATCTATAAAATAGACATATAATGAGAAACATATAAAATTAATATTACTAATATTTCAAAATCAATATTTTACAAAATAGATTAATTGAAGAAATTACCCTTTTAAAAATATATCAATAATAATTAAAACTCTCATATTCATCATAATTATTTCCACAATTATTAAAATAGTATTTTTCAAAATATTCACATTAAAATACTATCATCTTTAGAGGATGGTCAAAATGATAAAATAAATAAATATAACATCAACACTATATTCAAAAACCATAAGAACATTATCAGTAATTAAACGACAAAAGATAAAAGCACTCTGGTATTGATTAACCATATTAGACAGGTGGGCTATAATCATATTAGCTATGGTTTTAGTGACAATTTTAAGAATCACATTACAAAGAGAAATAAAACGATAATCAGATTGATAATTAGCGTTTTTAATTTTCGGGATGAGAGAAATATAAGTAATGCTAATGCTACTAGGACAACCATTATTATTAACAATATTGAGAACAAAACTAATGACATCATTGCTGGAAGTCCGTCTCGCCCCGAAACAGCTGTACCCTTCATTTGTTTTTATAAAATAATAGACATTATGAGTTGTAAAATTTTTAGCTAGATTTTGGTACCTATCTGGATTGGCCTTGCCTTTGACCACTTTGATGATATTAGTTACATTGACACTACTAGAGGTCGTGAATGTTCTGAAAATGAGTCATGAATATGTCTAATCTTTTGCTCATGGTACTGCATTTCCTAATTCAGATTAGTGACAGATTTAATCCAATTTATTTTCTTTCTCTAGGAGGCTTTCTAAGGGAAATATTTAGTGTATCCATCTCCTTCTTGAAGCCAACTAACCTTTTCTCTTTGACTCTACCACAATTCTTTATTTTTTAAAATGTCATCACGCTCTTTTTCCTTTTCTTTGATGAGTCCTATATTAGTGTTATCAGGGATGGTTACTTTTAGATTTTTTAAATTTTCTTGGATCTATTTAATCCTATTTAGGTGATGCCAAACTTTTGCATACCCAACTCATGTGTATCAATTAGAGAATGATTAAGCTTATCTTGGAAACCATTGCCATTTTCTTTTGTCCAACTGTTGAGCACTATTAGGTCTATCTTATCGTCTATAAGGCAAACTTGTTCAAATCTCTTAATCTTTTTTGAGTGGCGACTGCTATCCCTAAAAAAAATGTTAGTATCAAAACTAAATAACATCGGACAATATTTAGAAATATACCCCAAGAGATATTGATTACAGTAGATTGGGTACTTCGATATCTAACTAGGAGAAGCAACGAACCTGCCAAGTCTAGAATTTATAGGATTTTCATTTAACTGGTTATTAGTCAAGGTAAAATTCGTACCATTATATCCCACATCAACCAAATTGCAACAACCAAATTGCAAGAATTAATTGTATCTTTAAATAAGTTTGTAATAGTGGGATCAATAGGGTTTCCCCAAGTTTTTTCATGTTGATATATCACAAAGTTGAAGTCTCAAAAGGTTAACCAATTGTTAGAGGATCTATTATTATACAAGTTAGTAAGCATATCAAAGTAATATGTTTTTGTTTTTTTTAAACCATGGATACATGTAGCTCTCCAAGTATCACCATTATCCATGGTATCACAAACAATATAAAAATCAATGTAATTATTATTCAAATAAACAATACTAATTCTTACATGATTGATCCAAAGAAAACCAAGACCACCAACCCTACCACCTCCCACAGTTGAGCAGTTCACAATGTGAACATTAGGCAAAATGTGACATATCTAAGAAAACATTAAACTGTAATAAGTATCCAAATTTATTGTTTCCATAAGAAAAACAACATCTTAATTATTGAAGTGGATTAGCCTTTTCTAAAGCTCCAAATGTGTGTGGTTTTCACAACCCACCACATTTCCACACAAGGAACTTCATTGTTCCCAGCTAGCCTTGAGTGCAAGGCTTGCTGATTGATAAAAAATTGAAGAGTTTGAGGAATGCATTATACGTGACTAGAGGAAGAATCAAATGATACATGACCATAGGAAGAATAAGAGGATGCATGACTAGAGGAAGAGTTAGAAGAACTTAGATAAGAGGCAACACGATAAGAAGAACTTGGATAAGAGGCAGCGTGATCAGAAGAACTTGGATCAGAGGCAGCATGATTAGAGAAAGACAAAAGGGAAAACAACAGAGGCACAATGAAAGGATAAAATTAGAAGCAAGGTAGAAGAAGAAAAATCAGAGGCAAAGTAGAAGAGTATTATCATAGGCAAAAATAGAAGCATTTCACCAGAGGCAAAACATAAGTAAGTTACTAGAGAAAAATACCTGGCATCATAAAAAAACTAACAAAGACAAAAATAGAAAGAGAAATTAGAGGCAGAAATACTTAGAGTTGAGAAATGACATCAGAGGCAACATGCCCAGAAATGTAAGTTAATCATCATAGGCAAAATACCCAAAATCATGAGCTAGGAATCAAAGGTAGAATTAAGAAGAACATCATAGGCAAGAAAGGGAAAAGGCTCTGGGGGCATACATATTAGTTCCCATTGTAAGTTGCACATCCAAATAGTCCTTAATCCTATTTTTCTTAGATTCCTAACTAACTTACCAGTATAATCATCACACAATTAAAATAACAACATGCGTGATAATTAAACACAATTTTTGATGGAGATTTCACAATCACCTTCATGCTTTAAGGTTCCAATTCCTCTTAATTTTTCTAACCCCTTATTACCTAGAAACGCTTTCACCAGTAAATGGAAAATTTCAATTAACTTAACCCATAACTACTCATGCTAAAATAATTTAATGTAAAGAACTCACAAAAATGGCACTAAGAAGATTTCCGCATACAAGGCTGCTGGGCAGCTTTGGGGACTTTAGTGAACTTTTAGTCTTGGAAGATTTGGATGAGAACAAAAAATGGAGGACATGGAAGAGAAAGTGAATAGTAGCAATGGGGTTACCCTTGAAATTGGTTACAGGAAGGAGAAAGGAAAAAAATGAGAGAATGATGAAGTATTTTTACGGGGAAGAATAAAAATGAGGAAAAAGAATGAAATTCTCCTTTTTTCTGCCATGGGCATTCCCCATAATACCTTTTTGTGTATTCCTATTTTAAGTGAAATTCTTTATTTTTCAATCATTGTGTTAATAGTTTGACTACCTTTTTTTTTTAAAACATATTTTAATTAAATGAGTTATTACATTCTT
>JBBPBO010000003.1:33685383-33788562 GCA_037974295.1 Cicer cuneatum | reverse complement strand
TTCCCCCCCCCCCCCCTTTAATAAAAATTTGCACTCGAAATTTGACAATTTACCTATTGAAAGAGGTAAGGATACTCCTATTGCATATCAACCTCTATCTCCCAAAATGCTTCATCTCAAGATGATCCTCCCCAATAACCTTTGTAACACACTAATTTCTTATTATTATATTTTAATTATAAAATATAATGCACAACTATTATTATCCGTATGTTGACATTTGCGATAATTTCCTTCGTGTTTGTCCTATGTGTTCGCCCTAGTGAATTATTTAAATTATTAATATTTAAAATATTCAATTTGTTTTAAAATATATATATATATATATACATATATTTATATAAAAAGAAAATAAGAAGTAAACGTGTGTGTTGCTACATTAGTCTATTAACTTAAGCACTAGTAGAGTGGGTTTATGATTGTAATAATAATAATAAGAATCATAATAATATTAATAATAATAATAAGGGTCATGGGCTAAGTGTATAGGTCTGATAATAAGCCTACTAATATACATAATACTACTAGTACGTATAGATAGGTATATAAGTGAATGAAGGAAGCTATCGTGCATTCTGTGTCTCTATTTCCCTGTTCTATTAGGAAGAAAAAAATTGAATTGACTACTGCCCTGTTGCATCCAGCCACAACTCTTAATACCAAAATCTTACATTGATTTCAAAGTGTAGGCTGTTAGAGACAGTGATTGGCGAAGACGCGACACATTACATCAACGGATTAACTTCGTTGAGAAAAATCTTCAGCCAAGGTAAGGGTGAGAGGAGGTTCGATATTATGAGTATAAAATGACATGAGATGAATGGGAATACTGAAATTCCCATATATTCATCCGGGGCTTACTACGTATGGTCGAGCCCTATTGAGTGATAATAATTAATTAATAATATATGAAAGGTAATAGTGAGGACTAAAATATATTTTAGCAACCTATAGAATTGTTGTGAATTTATTTATATAAAGATTGCATGCTGTCTGGTTTTATGAACCTTATGTTGATTGTTATTGTATGAATGATATGTACTTGAGTGTTCTTGTAACTTAATTGAAATTATAATATTACTTGAATGTGCCACCTGTTTGATTTCTTATTATGTGATTGATGAGATTGAATTGTGTATTGTGAGTAGTGTAAACCAAATATTGGGGCTTTATTGTGATTGACTGATATATATATATATATATATATATATATATATATATATATATAATGATGAATATTGTGAAGTACAACAGAAAATAATTGAGTTATGATAATCCAGTAAGTATGAGATAGATGTTGTAGTTTTGGAGTGAGGATTATTTTGTCATCACATAGAGAGGGTTAGACAAACCTAGTGATTCGGGGAAGTACAACTGAATGTCTCTGATCGTGGAGGGCTACAGTCGAACCGTAAGGTAAGACTGATAGGCTTTGGGAGTACATCTAGTTTGGAATTCCTAAGTGGATTAGTGGGTTATTCCCTAAGGCCAGGAGCTACTGTGCAAAACAAGAGTACCCCGACCATCGCATTTATATGTCTCAGGTTGAGTTAAGGGGATCTATGAGGACTCGACCATTCATGAATTGTCCATCTACTCTTGTAGTGACATTTTATCGGGCCTCCTAATCAAGTACTTCTGAGTAGAATGGTACCAAGTGATGGAGAAGTATAGAGTATAGGACATGCATAACATTTTCTCCCGATAAATATTTTATTGTGATTGAATTAGATTAACCTTTGATATTATATTCGGGAATGTTTCTCAGGTTTGTGTTAATTTGATTACTTATGTGCTCTTGTCATTTACATTATACTGTTACATAATTTCGATACTCACCCGTTGTTGTTTGTGTTTGGCGTTTGCGAGGGACGCAGACGAGCTGCAAGCTGCAGGTGAAGATTAATACTCTCATAGTGTAGGAAGTCGTCTCATCTTGAAGACTTTTATCATCTTCCTTTTATTAATTTCATATTTGAACATCTTTTATTTTGGAAAATTTTGCTCTAATAGTGACACCGGGTTGGGACTACATTTATAATTACTAGTAACTTATGTACGTGTACTTCAAAAAGAATTTAATTTGATCACTGTTATGACTTTCGAATTGTTAAGCTGATGGAAACTTTGGATTAATACGACTTGTCCATGATTAAGTGATACTTTTTCCTTAAAGAAATCGTTCGAAAGTTTTATTTATTTTTTATATTTTATTATTTTTATATTAAAATTTGAAGAAAAAATTTAAAATAAATTTGGGATTTAGGGTGTCACATTAGTGGTATCAGAGCAGGTATGTCCAATCAAACCGTATGTGTGTTATGTGTTCACTATGTTTCCTTGTGTGCTATATTATGTGTGTGTTGTTACTATGATTGTTATTATGTTAGTAGTGTAGAACTAAGTTAGTTTCCTCTCTCCCTAAGTGCCCCACTGTATTCAATTGGCCTATCTGATTGATGTAGGTAGTGATGGCTAGTGGGAGGAATGACACTGCAATTGTTGAGTCTCTAGATTCCATAGCAGGAGTTACAGTGCAGGCTTTACAGGCTTTGGCTGAATCCCAAGCTACTGCGCAAGCCTCTGCACAAGCTACTGCTCAAGCTGTACAGGTTGCTGCTCAAGCTGTTGCTCAAGCTAATAGTTACACTGGTGATCAAGGAAATGTGCAAATAAACGAGTTCATGGTGATGGATCGATTCCATAAGGCTAATCCTATATCATTTGAAGGTCACTATAATCTGGATGGAGCCCAGAAGTGGTTGCAACAGATTGAGAAATTTTTTAGAGGAGTGGCATGTCCCGAAGGCCAAAAAGTGCATTTGGGAACTTTTATGTTGACAGAAGAAGCTGAACATTGGTGGGATAATTCGCGTCAGTGTTTAGATAATGCAGGGACTGCAATTATTTGGACAATATTCAGAAACATGTTCCTAGTCAAGTATTTTCCTAAAGACATCCGCAATAGGAAGGAAATGGAATTTATCAAGTTAGAACAAGGTAATATGTTAGTGGCAGAGTATGCCGCTAAGTTTGAGGAGTTGTCCAGGTACTATCCACTCTATGTAGGAGAAGCAGGAGAAAAGTCTAAGTGCATCAAGTTTGAAATGGGACTCAGACCAAAGATCAAGAAGCAGGTTGGAATGCAAGGGATCCGTGACTTCCCTACCCTAGTGAATAAGAGTAGGATCTATGATGAGGATAGTCGTGCTGAAAAGGCACATTATTGAAACACTGGAACCATGAAGGACAAGAGGCCTATGCATCATAATAGGGGAAAACCTTACTCTTTCCCTCCTGGTAAATATGAAAGTCATTCGTATTATCACCAACACAGTTCTCCAACTGGAAGAGGAAATGGTAATGGTAATGGAAAAGGAAATGAAATTAGTTATAGTTATGGGGGTGGTAGAGGAAACCCGAATGGAAGAGGAGTTAGTTATGTGAATAGCAACAACAGGAGTCAAGTCTCGAGCAACAACAGTAGTAACAACAGTGATCCAGCTACTCCTATTCGATGCCACAAATGTGGTAAGCAAGGTCATATGGCATTTGAGTGCAGAGATACTGTAGTTACTTGTTTTAATTGTCAACAATAGGGCCACATCAGCACCACATGCCCCTATCCAAAGAAGACTCCCCAATTCAGAAACCAGAGTTCCCAAGCCGGCCGACCTATATCTAATCGAAGAGTCTTTGCCCTCAGTGGTGCAGGAGTGTATGAGAAAGACAACTTGATCCAAGGTACGTGTCTCATAAGTGATACTCCTTTTTTGTGCTATTTGATTGTGGTGCTACTCATTCCTTTGTGTCTCTTGATTGCGTTAGACGTTTAGGACTACCTGTGTCTCGTTTATAGTATGATTTGATTGTGAATACCCCTGTTGGAACCAAGTTGGTTCTAAGTACTTAGGATTTTGATGCTTACAAATGTACTCAATGTAAACTTATTTTGTACTTTGAATTATTAAGTTAAATGCCCCAGAAACTGAAGGAAACAGAAGCAGAGATCAAAGGAAAATGAATTCTGGAATTTCCAGAAGATGTTCCAGGATGTCAAAACATCACCAGAGGATATGTTTGGTGGCCCAGAACAAAAGGAAGAAAAATCATAATGAAACATGGATCATACCATTGGAAAGCCTGCCAGAAGGAGAGTTGTTCTAGACAAACAGGAGTCAAATATCAATTTTATTCCAGAAGTTATTCTGGCCAGAAGATGGCCTGGCAGTGAAAAATTACATAGTCCAGACTTGTTCCAAACTTGACCAGAAGGTATGTTTATGAGTCCAGAACAAAAGGATCAATTCAGATTTGGCCCAGATCATAAGATACCATGATTCAGGGCATGGAACTAAGTCCAGACCAAAAGAAATGAGTTCCATAATCAATCCTGACCTTGTCCAAAATTAAAGGTAAAATGTCCAGACTGAAATATTTTTTGTTCAAGTTAATTTCAGTTTGTTCCAGACCAAAGTCCATAATCTGTCCAGATCAGAGTAAAAATTTCCAAATCAATGGTTCATAAATAATTATTTGGTCCAGTGATGAACCAGATCAGAAAATCAGACCATGGCCCAGTGGTGGCCGAAATCAGAGGGACAGACTGTGCAGTCCAGTAAAGGCCGAATTCAGAGGATTTTAGCATATCAGGTGCGCGTCCAGGAATGGCCGAAATCAGAGGATCACAATATCAAATAGGCTGGTCCAGATGTGGACTATCGCATGAAGATCCAATGGTGCAGATTTGATCATGAGGATTAAAGAATTTGAGAAAAATGCTCAAAACAGAAGCGGAGCAAAATGTTCAAAACAGATCAGTGAGCAAAAGGCTCAAAACAGAATCTGAGCAAAATACTCCAGAATATTTTCAAAACAGATTAATCGAAATATACTGCAGAAGTAAAGCATCAGTGAAGTTCTAAAGTTCAAATATAAATAGAGACTTAATGCTGAAGAATAAAGTATCGAAAATCACAAAAGAGTCATACACTTCCAAAGCAACAACTATCAAATTTTCATATAAGTCAATTGTGAGTTTCAGCTTTCAAGAAGCAAGTACTCGGTTATTTTCTTTCCACTGTGGCAAATCTAAGTTGTTGAAGTAGAGTCTACAATCTGAGGGAGTCAGTAGAGGTAGCAGGTTACTTGGCAATTAGATAGGGTTGTATCTAAGTTGTTGAAGTAGAGTCTACAAACTGAGGGATTCAGAAAGGGTAGCAAGGTACTTAGCAATTAGATTCATAGTGTTGTGAATTCTTCTACAATCTGGGGTGTCAGATTGGCTGAAGACAGGAGTTGTTTTTCCTCAAAGAAGTCTAGGATTGTTAGACTATTTGAGAAGACAGACTTGGAGGGTTAGTAGCACATTTGTAATTCAAGGTTTGAATTAGTGAAATCCTTCAAGGCGAAGGAACTGGACGTAGTCTCGTTAACGGTGAAACAGTATAAAATCTGTGAGTTTCATTTTTATTTTTATCCGCTGCTAACTCTGTTTTAATTATACATCAAGTTTTGTTTTGAAAGTATTAAAACAGGAAAAGTATTCAAGTTAAGTCAAACACAATTCAACCCCCCTTCTCGTGTTTGCACATTCAATTGGTATCAGAGTCAGGTTTCAAGGCTGAGCACTTAACAGTGTTTGAGGAAAGGTCCCAGGGATTCAATATGTCAGAAGAATTGGAAGGCAACATCAACAGACCACCAATATTTGATGGAGAAAGGTTTCAGTATTGGAAGGACAGACTGAGAAGTTTTGTCATATCTCAAGATCCTGAACTATGGAAGATGATAGTTAAAGGATACACTGCACCAACTGATCCAGAAGATCCAACTAAAGAATTAGACTTGGATGATATGACACGAGATCAGAGCAGATTACACAAACTTCATCACAAGTCCAGAACCATCAGGGTCAGTGCAATCACATTCAAGGAATTTGATAGATGCACAAATAAAGAAACAGCAAAGAATTTATTTGATAGTCTGGTTCTGACCTATGAAGGAACCAAGCAGGTTCAACAAACAAAGGCTAACATATTGGTCAGAAAGTATGAGCTGTTCAAGATGGAAGAGGATGAAGACATTGACACAATGTTCTGTAGATTCCAGACTTTGGTATCAGGACTGAAAGTATTAAACAAAAGCTATACCACTGAAGATCATGTCTGGAAAATTCTGAACTGTCTACCAAAAAGGTGGAGACCAAAGGTTACTGTAATTCAGGAAGCTAAGGATCTGAGTACCTTGAGGCTAGAAGATCTTATCAGCTCACTCAGGTCTCATGAAATAGAACTGGAAGAAGATGAACCTAAGAAGAAGAAGAATCTGGCTCTAAAGTCGAAACAAAAGAAAGCTGCAAAGGCAGTATCAGAATCAAAGGATAGTGATAGTGACTGTGATGATATGGCTTACTTAACCAAGAAGATGGTTAAGATCTGGGAAAACAGAAAGAGGAGAGGTTCCCAGAAGAAACATAACAGCAAGGAAGAATCTGACAAGAAGAACATCATCTATTATGGATGCAATGAACCTGGACATATCAAGTCAGAATGTCCAAATCTGGAAAAAGGAAAACAGCACAAGAAGAGTTCCAGATACAGAAAGAAAGGTCTGATGGCTGCCTGGGATGTATCAGAATCAGAGGAAGAATCTTCTGATGAAGAAGAGGCAGAAACAGCAAAGATAGCTCACATCAAGTCTGCTTCTGGACCTCATAAAGGCACGAATTCCAGAAGGAAAACAGGCAGAAGGATGAATGAAAAAAGCAATTATTCTAGCAAATCTGGAAGCACATCAGAGGAAACAATTCTGTCTCTGATGGCTCATACCAACTCAAGTTCTGAATATAGCTCAGGTTCTGGAACAAAATCAGAAGATGAAGACAATGAGGTATTTTCTGATCTGTCTAAATCTGAATTAATTGAGACTTTAAAAGACTTGTTAAATGCAAACAATAAAAAGTCTTTAAAGCTAAAAACTCTTAGGGAAGATAAGGAAAATCTAACAAAGAAGTCTAAGTTTTAAAGAATCGAAATTCTGAGTATGCAACTGAAAACAAAAATTTTAAAACTGATGTTGCAAGACTCAAATCTAAAAACCAAACTCTGAAAAGTAATAATTGTTCCACTTCTGAAACTGTTTGTAAATCTGATATGCATGAGCAAGTTTTTCAAAACTTTATTTCCAATGGAATGGAAAGAAGTAAAAATGCATCTATGATTTATGGAAACAGTAATTCTGGAAAAAGAGGTCTTGGTTTTACAGAAACAATTACTGAAAATAAAGCTGTTCATTCTGATGTTTTATGTAGTGTTTGTGCCAAGAAAGGTCACTCTCAATTATCTTGTCCAATGGTAAAATCTGAACAAGATCAGCGAGCTGTTACAACTAACAAACCTGGACCCAATCAGTTCTGGGTACCAAAAGATCAAATTGTCTATGTTGCAGATATTCTGAGCAACCAGAAGGAGACACCAACAATGGTGCTTGGACAATGGATGTTGGCAACGCACAAGCAGAAGAAGGTTTATGTTCCAACATCTACCAAAGAGAAGCAAAGTGACTCTGGTAGAAGAAGAACTGGTCAACACAATACCTATCTGAACCAGAACCAGAATTATAGGAGGAACAGGAAATATCATGGATATCACTCGTATCAGAACAAGAACTGGAACCAGAATCAGAACTGGAACCAGTATCAGAGGAACAGGAATTGGAACCAGAACCAACACTGGAACCAGAACCCGAACTGGAGGCACAGAAACTGGAACCAGAATCAACACTGGAACCAGAATCAGAATCAGAATCAATACCAGAACCAGAACCTGAACAGGTATCAATATCAAAGGTTGAGGTATGTTCATGAGAACTACTTTAATTATCAAAATAAGTAAGATTATCAGAATCACCATAAGTTCCAGAATCACCAGAGGAACATGGTGTATGAGCCAAAACAGAAATTAAAGAATCAGAATCAAGAGAGTTCTTTAAACTCTCCAGTGAGATTCATCAAGACTACAAACCTGGAAGGGAATTCAAATTCCCTCATCCAAACCATGTAATCTCAAAACATACAGATTAAGAATCTGAAAATCAGAAGCAAGAGGATTTTCAGAGTTGACATAGAGGTTACATCTTGCTGTAAATACTATTATTTAATATTTATGTTTACTGTGATAACAAGAAGCTTGATCTTAACAAATCAAAGCTAGATAAGTATTATGCAGGTTTTCAAACATTCAGAGGAACCAGGTGATTCACACAAATTGAACACCTCAGCAAAAACAGCATTCCAGTGGGTTCAAAAACAAACAGAAACCACCAGAAGCAGAACTAACGGTTTACCAGAACCAAAGGGAGCAGAAGCAGAAGCACAAGAAGCAGAAGATACAAGCAAGTCAGCAACACATGACAAATCTTCAAAAGATAAATCTGATCAAGTCAGAAACAGCCAAGATAAGTCATAAGAGAAATCTGGATATTTACCATAATCTAAAGCTGTTACAGATTCACCAGAACCAGAAGCTGATTCATCAGAATCAGAAGCTGTTACAGAACCAGAAGCTGATGCGAACCAAGCATTGTTGATGAAGTTTTGGCAGAGGAAGGTTGGATACTTGCAATGCAAGAAGAGCTGAATGAAATCCAAAGGAATGATGTTTGGGATCGATTATCCAAACCAAACAGAAGCATTATTGGAACCAAGTAGGTATTCAGAAACAAATTCAATGAAAAGGGTGAAATTGTAGCTCAAGGATACAGTCAACAGAAAGAAGGAGCTTCAAATGAGCATAATGGGAAAACTTAAGTTCTTCCTGGGAATTCAAATTCATCAAGGCAAAACAGGTATACTCATTCACCAATCTAAATACACCAAAGAACTTCTTAAAAAGTTCAAGATGAGTGACTGTAAGCCTATGGCCACCCCCATGCACCCAACCTACTCACTTGAGAAAGATGAAACGAGTAAAAAGGTAGACCAGAAAACATACAGAGGTATTATTGGATCCCTTCTATATTTAACTGCTTCTAGACCTGACATTATGTTTAGTGTTTGTGTCTGTGCCCGATTTCAAGCTGACCCTAGGGAATCCCATTTAACTGCTGTCAAACGAATTCTGAGATACCTTAAAGGAACCACCAACCTTACCTTGTTATACAAGAAAACACCCACCTACAAACTAAAAGGTTTTTGTGATTCTGACTATGCTGGAGACAAGTTGGAAAGGAAAAGTACCAGTGGCAACTGCACATTTTTAGGTGAAAATTTGATCTCTTGGTCAAGCAAAAGACAAAGCACCATTGCCATGTCAACAGCAGAAGCTGAGTATATATCAGCAGCAGGATGCAGTTCACAGTTACTCTGGATGAAACACCAACTTGAAGATTACAACATCTTTGAAAACAATATCCCTTTGTTCTGTGATAACACTTCAGCCATAAACCTAACCAAGAACCCTATCTTACACTCTAGAGCCAAACACATTGAAATAAAACACCATTTCATTAGAGACCATGTTCAAAAAGGGACTTTGAGCATCCAGTTTGTGGACACTCATCATCAATGGGCTGATATCTTCACCAAGGCATTACGAGAAGATAGGTTCGAGTTCATTAAGAAGCATCTTAGCATGACCTCCATATCTGACTAGCTCAAGTAGTCATCTTAGGAGTTTTTAAAATTTCTTGCAATTTTATTTTATTCAATTTTTACTTTTTGTAATTTGTAAAGAGAAAAACAAAAAATACAAAAATAGTAGGACCACTTTTTGGCTGATGACAAAAAGGGGGAGAAAGATAGAGAGAGAAAGAAAGAAGAAATAAGTAGAAAAGGAGAGATAAAAAGAAAGAAGGAGAGAAAAAGAAAGAGAGAAAACAGAAGGAGTTGAAAAGGAGAGGAAACAGGGAGAGAGAAAAACAAAGAAAGAAAAAGAAAGAGTGAAAACAGAAGGAGTTGAAAAGGAGAGGATTCAGGGAGAGAGAAAAAGAAAGAGTGAAAAGAGAAGGAGTTGAAAAGGAGATGAGAAGAGAAGAAAAGAAATAGAGAACAAAGAAGGAGTTGAAAAGGAGAGTATCAGACTTAGGGGGAGAGATTGGATAAAATAAAATTGCAAGAAATTGAATAAACTCCTAAGATGACTACTTGAGCTAGTCAGATATGGAGGTAATGCTGAGATGCTTCGTAATGAACTCGAACCTATCTTCTGGTAAAGCTTTGGTGAAGATATCAGTCCATTGATGATCAGTGTCCATAAACTGTGAACTGCATCTTGCTGCTGATATATACTCAGCTTCTGCTGTTGACATGACAATGGTGCTTTGTCTTTTGCTTGACCAAGAGATCTAAGAAAGTGCAGTTGCCACTTGTACTTTTCCTTTCCAACTTGTCTCCACCATAGTCGGAATCACAGAAACCTCTGAGTTTGTAGGTGGGGGTTTTTCTCTATATGTTTTCTGTTCTACCTTTTGGCTGGTTTCATCTGATTTACCTGGATGAATCTGAATTCCCAGGAAGAACTTAAGTTCTCCCATCATGCTCATTTGGAACTCTTTCTGCATTAGGTCAGAAAATTCTTTGCACAAAGTGCCATTAGTTGATCCAAATATGATATCATCAACATAAACTTGGATAATTAGAATATCATAGTGTATTATCAATCTGGCCTCTATTAAATTCATTCTTAAGCAGAAAGTTACTAAGTCTGTCATACCATGCCCTTGGTGCTTGTTTTAAACCATATAAAGATTTTTTGAGTTTAAAAACATGGTTTGGAAAATCAGAGTTTTCAAATCCAGGGGGCTGTTTGACATAGACTTCCTCACTTATGTCGCCATTTAAGAATGCACTTTTAACATCCATTTGATACAACATTATATCATGATTAGCAGCAAATGATAAGCGAATTCTAAACGCTTCTAACCTGGCCACTGGAACAAAAGTCTCAGTGTAATCCATACCTTTCTGTTGACTGTATCCTTAAGCTACAACTTCACCCTTTTCATTGAATTTGTTTCTAAATACCTACTTGGTTCCAATAATGCTTCTGTTTGGTCTGGATACCAGATCCCAAACATCATTCCTTTGAATTTCATTCAGCTCTTCTTGCATTGCAAGTATCCAACCTTCCTCTGCCAAAACTTCATCAACAATGCTCGGTTCGCACCAGCTTCTGGTTCTGTAATAGCTTCTGATTTTGATAAATCAGCTTCTGGTGAATCTGTAACAGCTTCAGATTCTGGTAAATATCCAGATTTCTCTTCTGACTTATCTTGGCTGTTTCTGACTTGATCAGATTTATCTTTTGAAGATTTGTCATGTGTTGCTGACTTGCTTTTATCCTTTACCTTTCCAGGTACTTCTGTTTTTTGTGCTTCTGCTCCCTGCACTATTTTTATCTTGCTTTGATTTGTTAAGATGAAGCAGTTTGTCATTTTACATAATGCAAATCAAATAAGTTAAAATTTAACTCAATACAGCCAAACCATTCGTTCTGCTTCTGCTTCTGCTCCCTTTGGTTCTGATGAACCTGTACTATCTTTATTTTTCTTTGATTTGTCAAGCAGTTTGTCATATACCATAATATAAATCAATTAATTTAAAAATGAACTTAGTACAGCCAAACCATTAATTCTGCTTCTGGTGGTTTCTGTTTGTTTTTGAACCCACCGGAATGCTGTTTCTGCTGAGGTGTTCAGTTCGTGTGAATCACCTGGTTCCTCTGACAATTTGAAAACCTGCAGAATACTTATCTAGCTTTGATTTGTTAAGATCAAGCTTCTTGTTATCACAGTGAACATACATATTAAATAATAATAGAATTAACAGCAAGATGTAGCCTCAGTTCTGAAAATCCTCTTGCTTCTGATTTTTAGATTCCTAATCTATATGTTCTGAGATTACATGGTTTGGATGAGGGAATTTGAGTTCCCTTTCAGGTTTGTAGTCTTGATGAATCTCACTGGAGTGGTTGAAGAACTCTCCTGATTCTGATTCCCTTCTTTATGTTTTGGCTGATAGACCATGTTCCTCTGGTGATTCTGGAAGTTATGGTGATTCTGGTAATTATACTTATTCTGATAATTAGAGTAGTTCTGATTATCATACCTCAACCCTTTGATACTGATACCTGTTCAGGTTCTGGTTCTGGTACTGATTCTGATTCTAATTCTGGTTCCAGTGTTGATTCTGGTTCCAGTGTTGATTCAGTGTTAATTCTGGTTCCAGTGTTCATTCAGTGTTAATTCTAATTCTGGTTCCAGTGTTGATTCTGGTTCCAGTGTTGATTCTGGTTCCAGTGTGCCTCCAGTTCTGGTTCTGGTTCCAGTTCCTCTACCTCTGATACTGGTTCCAGTTTCTGTGCTTCTGGTACTGGTTCTAGTTCTGGTTCTGGTTCCAGTTCCTGTTCCTCTGATACTAGTTCCAGTTATGATTCTGGTTCTAGTTCTTATTCTGATTCGAGTGATATCTATGATATTTCCTGTTCCTCCTATAATTCTGTTTCTAATTGTGTTGACCAGTTCTTCTTCTACCAGACTCAGATTGCCTCTATCTTGTTGTAGCAGGGACATAAACCTTCTTCTGCTTGTGCATTGCCAACATCCATTGTCCAGGCACTATTGTTGGTTATCTGCAACATAGACAATTTGATCTTTTGGTACCCATAACTGATTGGGTCCAGGTTTGTTAGTCTTAATAGCTCTCTGATCTTGTTCAGATTTTACTATTGGACAAGATAGTTCAGAGTGACCTTTCTTAGCACAAACAATACATAAAACATCAGAATGAGCAGTTTTAGGTTCAGTAATAGTTTCTGTAAAGCCAAGACTTCTCTTTCCAGACTTACTGTTTTCATAAATCATAGATGCATGTTTACTTCTTTCCATTCCATTGGAAATAAAGTTTTGAAAAGCTTGCTCATGCATATCAGATTCACAAACAGTTTCAGAAGTGGAACAAGTATTACTTCTGAGAGTTTGGTTTTCAGATTTGAGTCTTGCAACATCAGTTTTAAAATCATTGTTTTCAGTTACATACTCAGAAATTAGATTCTTTGAAACTTGGACCTCTTTGGTTAGTTTTTTCTTATCTTCCCTAAGAGTTTTCAGTTTTAAAGACATCTTATTATTTGCATTTAACAAGTCCTTTAAAGTCTCAATTAATTCAGATTTAGAAAGATCAGAAAATACCTCACTATCTTCATCTTCTGATTCTGTTCCAGAGCTGTATCCAGAACTTGAATTTGTATGAGCCATCAGAGACAGAATTGTTTCCTCTGATGTGCTTCCAGACTTGCCTGAGTGATTGCTTCTATCACTCTTCCTTCTGACTGTTTTCCTTCTGGAATTTGAGCTTTTATGAAGACCAGAAGCAGACTTGATGTGAGCCATCTTTGCTGTTTCTGCCTCTTCTTCATCAGAAGATTCTTCCTCTGTGATACATCCCAGGCAGCCATCAGACCTTTCTTTATGTATCTAGAACTCTTCTTGTGTTGTTTTCCTTTTTCCAGATTAGGACATTCTGACTTGATATGTCCAGGTTCATTGCATCCATAGCAGATGATGTTCTTCTTGTCAAATTCTTCCATGCTGTTATGTTTCTTCTGGGAACCACTCCTCTTTCTGTTTTCCCAGATCTTAACCATCTTTTTGGTTAAGTAAGCCATATCATCACTATCACTATCACTATCCTCTGATTCTGATTATGCCTTTGCAGCTTTCTTTTGTTTCATGATACCTGAGTGAGCTGATCAGATCTTCCAGCCTCAAGGTACTCAGATCCTTAGCTTCCTGAATTGCAGTAACCTTTGGTCTCCACCTTTTTGGTAGACTTTTCAGAATTTTCCAGACATGATCTTCAGTGGTATAGCTTTTGTTTAATACTTTCAGTCCTGATACCAAAGTTTGGAATCTACAGAACATTGTGTCAATGTCTTCATCCTCTTCCATCTTGAACAGCTCATACTTTCTGACCAATATGTCAGCCTTTGTTTGTTGAACCTGCTTGGTTCCTTCATAGGTCAGAACCAGACTATCGAATATACTCTTTGCTGTTTCTTTATTTGTGCATCTATCAAATTCCTTGAATGTGATTGCACTGACAATGATGGTTCTGGACTTGTGATGAAGTTTGTGTAATCCGCTCTGATCTCGTGTCATATCATCCAAGTCTAATTCTTTAGTTGGATCTTCTGGATCAGTTGGTGCAGTGTATCCTTTAACTATCATCTTCCATAGTTCAGGATCTTGAGATATGACAAAGCTTCTCAGTCTGTCCTTCCAATACTCAAACCTTTCTCCATCAAACAGTGGTGGTCTGTTGATGTTGTTTCCTAATGCTTATGCCATATTGAACCCCTTGGACCTTTCCTCAAACACTGTTAAGTGCTCAGCCTTGAGACCGAGCTCTGAGTCCAATTGAAGGTGCAAACACGAGAAGGGGGGGTTGAATTGTGTTTGACTTAACTTGAATACTTTTCCTGTTTTAATACTTTCAAAACAAAACTTGATGTATAATTAAAACAGAGTTAGCAGCGGATAAAAATAAAAATAAAAACTCACAGATTTTATACTGGTTCACCGTTAACGAGGCTACGTCCAGTCCCTTCGCCTTGAAGGATTTCACTAATTCAAACTTGAATTACAACCTTGCTACTGACCCTCCAAGTCAGTCTTCTCAATAGTCTAACAATCCTAGACTTCTTGAGGAAAACACCTGTCTTCAGCCAATCTGACAACCCCAGATTGTAGAAGAAACCACACCACTATGAATCTAATTGCTAAGTACTTGCTACCCCTACTGACTCCCTTAGCTTGTAGACTTTACTTCAACAGCTTAGAGTTGACACAGTGGAACGAAAACAAGAAGAGTACTTGCTTTAAAAACTGAGACTCAACAATTGACTTATATGAAAATTTGAGAGTGTTTGCTTTTGAAGTGTATGACCCTTTTGTGATTTTCGATTATTAGTATTCTGCCTTGAGCCTCCTTTTATAGATGCAGATTTGGGCCTCTTCCAAGCTTAATTTCGAACTGAATCTTGCTGGATTCTCTTGCAAAAATAACTTGACCAATTGGGCTTTATTTAAATAAGAAACATATCTTTAGATTCTCTTCCAAAAGAACTGGCCAATTAAATGTGTTGGTTGTTCCCGCCACAGCTCGTGAATTCCACAACACCTCACTTTATTTTGTAACAAATCTTTTTAATTCTTTGATCAAAATACATTAAATTCTCCACCGTATAATTTCCTGATTAAATCTGGACCATTGGATCTTCATGCGCTAGTCCACATCTGGAGCAACCGAATTGATATGCTGTGATCCTCTGATTTCGGCCATTCCTAGACCACTCTTCCTAACCCTCTGATCTTCAGATTTTGGCCTTCTCTGGATGTGCACCTGATATGCTAAAATCCTCTGAATTCGGCCACCACTGGGCCATGGTCTAATTTTCTGATCTGGACCGTCACTGGACCAAATAATTATTTCTGAACCATTGATCTGGAAGTTTTTACTCTCATCTGGACAGATTCTGGATTTTGGTCTGGAACAAACTGAAATTAACTTGAACAAAAAATATTTTAGTCTGGACATTTTACCTTTAATTTTGGACCAGGTCTGGATTGATTCTGGAACTCATTTCTTTTGGTCTGGACTTAGTTCCATGCCCTGAATCATGCGATCTTATGGTATGGGCCAAATCTGGATTGATCCTCTTGTTCTGGACTCATAAACATACCTTCTGGTCAAGTCTAGAACAAGTCTGGACTGTGTAATTTTTCACTGCCAGCCCATCTTCTGGTCGGAATAACTTCTGGAATAAAATTGATATTTGATTACTGTTTGTCTGGAACAACTCTCCTTCTGGCAGGCTTTCCAATGGTATGCTCCATGTTTCATTCTGATTTTTATTCCTTCTGATCTGGGCCATCAAAAATATCTTCTGGTCATGTTTTGACATTCCTGTATCTTCTGGTCAATCCAGAATTCATTTTTCTGGAATCCTTTGATCTCTGCTTCTATTTCCTTCAGTTTCTGGGGCATTTAACTTAATAATTCAAAGTACAAAATAAGTTTACATTGAGTACATTTGTAAGCATCAAAATCCTAAGTACTTAGAACCAACCTGGTTCCAACAAGAAGATGTTGCTGAGTTTTGTATATGCTTGTTTTACTTGTCAAAAGTCTAAGGTAGAACACCACAAACCTTCAGGCTTGATGCAACCTTTGAGTATTCGTGAATGGAAGTGGGATAACATCTATATGGACTTTGTTGTAGGCTTACCTCGAACTCCAAAAAAGTATGACAATATTTGGGTTATTGTGGATAGATTAACCAAATCTGCTCATTTCATTCCGATAAACATAACTTATTCTATGGAAAAGTTAGCTAAATTATACATAAAGGAGATTTTTAAGTTGCAGGGAATCCCATCAAGTATAGTGTCAGATAGAGACTCTAGATTTACCTCTAAATTTTGGCAAGGTTTACAAAGCGCTTTGGGTCTATAAGACCCTTAAATTTTAATTAAAATTATGGAATTAATTTTAAGTGTATTTGGAGACATTTGTAAAATATTTAATATATGTATGTTTTGAAAAAAAAAATATATATATATTAAGGATGGTGGCAAAACAATTAAGTGCTGAAGGATCCAGCATTATTTTAACATTATTTTTGGGTGAGATGGCACGACAAAAGCCTATAAATAGGAGTGAGAAGGATGGTGAAATCAGAACACCATCCCTCCTTCCTCACTGCCCATACTGCATGTAACAGTGCTGCATGTAACAGTACCCCTTTCCCTCCCATTCTGTTTGCTGTTTCTGCCTTCCTCCATTTCCAGTTCACGATTACAAAGAAGAAAAGAGGGAACTCTTCAAAGTGCCATTACTTGGACATCCAAGCATTGAAACACCAAAACCCCAGTACAAAAGTTATTCCCCATACCATTACGGAGCTAAAGAACCCAGTTTCGTAGCAGCGAACGCAGGCTACAATTTCACCCGTTTTTGGCGCGAAAACGGGAACGACAGCAGAAACGAGAGAAGTAGCAGAACACACAACAAGGGTAAGGGCAACTTCCATTTTCTAGTTGCATTAGGGTTGTAAGTGCATAACTTTCATGGCATTACTAGTGTTTTCATTACTGTTTTGAAACTGGTTTGCCTGTTGCTTGAAAGAAATGAAAAATACATTTTTTTGATGTTTTAAAAGCTCTGTGATGATTGCTGTTTGGGCTGAATGCACTAAAAGTTGTGTTGTTTATATGGGAAAGTGGAAAAATGTCTTGTATGTTATTTTAAACATGATTAAAATGCACGTTCATAAAACTGTTTTGAAAATGGTTTTGAAATGCAAAAAATGCATTATGTTGGTGTTTTGCTGCTTTGTAATGCTTGCATGTTATTTTGATATGTTGTGAAAGCTGAAATGCTTGCATGTTATTCGGATGTGTGGTGAAAGCTGAAAAGCTTGCATGTTATTCTGATGTGTTGTGAAAGCTGAAATGCTTGCATGTTATTCTGATATTGAGAAAGCTGTAATGCTGTGTGATGTTTTGATGATTGATCATTATGTTTCTATTTCTGGATGATTTGGTGTTGATGAGTCTGATTCTATTTCTGTTGTGAATGATTCTGGTGATGTTGATGATTTAAAAAGAAAAGGGATTTTTAATGAGGAAAGTATTGTCTGGAAAAAAGTCCTGAATCTGTTTTAATGTTTGGTTGTTTGTTTTTAAAAGAAAACAGTTTGAAAAGGGTTGAAATCTCAGGAAAATTTCACTGGTTTTTCGAAGGTGTATTCGAATACAATATGTGTGTATTCGACTACAACCTGTCAAGTTTCTGTTTTACTTAAGTTTTCAAACTTGTATCCGAATATGAGCCCCTATATTCGAATACAGAGGAAGGATTTTTGCTTCTGACTTTGCATATGTATTCGACTACGACCATGTCGTATTCGAATACAAAAGTGGGATTTTAACACTGTATTCGCATCTGTATTCGACTACAGGCATGCTGTATTCGAATACAGAATGCAGATTTTCACTAGTTTCAGTTTCTGTATTCGAATACAATGGGTCTGTATTCAAATACAGATTCGTGTTTTTCCAGAAGCTCAGTTTTTAGCTTCTGTATTCGAATACAGATTCGTGTTTTCCAGAAAATCAACTTTTTAACACTGTGATATGCAGTTTAAAGTGTTGGGAAACTTTGAGAAGGGTTAAAATGATTTAAAATGGAGCCTTTGAAATAGTTTTGAAGAGGAGAGGATGATGTTTGGAAAACCTTTAATAACCTGGGAGAAAATGCTGAATTTTTCAAGGTTAGGTCTTTTGTATTCGACTACAGGCATGCTGTATTCGAATACAGAATGTTAAAATTGCAGTTTCATGCTTCTGTATTCGAATACAAATTCGAGTTTTCAGAAATTCCAAGTTTTCAAGGGTGTTTTGTAAACCCTGAGTGTTTGGGGAATATTGGGAATGTTGTGGTGAATTAAAATGGAACTTTTGGTGATATTTTGAAGTGGTGGTGATGAAGTTTTTGAGACTTTACTGATGTAGTGAAAGATGTTGTTTTGTACACTAAGACTGCCTCTGTATTCGAATACCAGAGGGCTGTATTCGAAAACAGAGTGTAATTCTGCCCTGTTTTTGGCTTTTGTATTCGAATACAGAGAAGCTGTATTCGAATACAGATTCGAAATTTCCAGAAATCCTCAATTTAAACACTGTATTTGAATTTTAAGAGTTTGGGAAAACATTTCAAAATGTTAATGAATACTTGGCTGTTTAGTCATGTTTGTGATGATGATAATCCTGATTGTGCTGAGATATTTTAAATAAGATGGAAAGGCATGAATTTTCTCATTTTGCATACTATTTCCAGAGAAGTGAAACATTGCATATTCATGCATTGCATAGTCAAGTGGTACTCGCGATGGGCCACAGAGTAATGCGCAACCACGTGCTGATCTGTTAAGCGATTGCACGAGTGCTAGTCTGTTGAGCGACTGCACTAAGTACTGATCTGTTGAGCGATTGTACTTTGGTATATAGGTGCTGGTTTGTTGAGCGATTGCACTGGTACTGGACTGTTGAGCGTCTGTACGCTGAAATACGCAGCCACATGCTGATCTGTTGAGCGATTGCACGAGTGCTAGTCTGTTGAGCGACTGCACTAGGTACTGATCTGTTGAGCGATTGTACCTTGGTATATGTCAAACGTGCTGGTCGGTTGAGCGACTGCACGAGTGCTGGTCTGTTGACCGACTGCACGAGTGCTGGTCTGTTGACCGACTGCACGAGTGCTGGTTTGTTGAGCGATTGCACTAGGTGCTGATCTGTTGAGCGACTGCACCTTGGTCTTGAGGGCCGTTAAAATCAAACATATTGTGCTGGTCTGTTGAGCGACTGCACCTTGGTGATTCCAAGAAAATTGTATATATGAGCATATACATATTGCATTGAGGGATTGACCGATGGGTCACGTTTGATTATGTGATGAATGGTTGGAAATTGATATGTGTGAGTACTGTGCAGAATATGAATTTCTGATTTAAATGAATGTGATTTGTTGAGGTGTTGTTTGTACTTACCACATACTTCATAATAATTGGCTGCTGTTTTTGAAAAGGCATATATGTCATTAAATTTCAAATGAGCATTATTATTTTCCTCATCATCATATGTTATACCATGGATATAATCGTTGCTGTGAAATATATGCTATGTGATTATTTGTTAATTTCGGTCGGTGACCCTTGCTATTATGTTGTGGAAATTGGGCTTTGCCCTCAGATGTTACCCGAACCCGTCCTACCGACGGATACACTAATGACGGAAGCTTCGTTAGTTTCCCCTGATCTTTACGTACGGAGTATCCGTGGACAACGTAGAAGGACGACGGTTGGCCGAAGACGAGACTTATAGAGGATACGGTGGAGACTGTGCTACTGTAGCTTAGTGCATGATCAGACTAGACTTTTGTATAGGGTCTTGATTTTTCGGAAATGTAATTTATTTTGGGAATTAATGTATGACTTTTCCGCTGTATCTTCCGCACTCTGATACTATTTAGTGGCCACAGGCCGGGTGTTCTCTTTTGAAATGAACTGATGAAAATTTTATTTTAATTCCCTTGACATTAATTTTGGAAAACTCATTTTAATTATTTATTGAAAAAGAAAAAAAAAATACACTCGCGCTGTGTTTTAAACTTGGGGTGTTACAGGTACGAACCTTAGGATGAGTTCAGCCTATCACCCATAAACAGATGGTCAAACTGAAAGAACTAATCAATCCCTTGAAGACTTATTGGGAGCTTGTGTGTTGGAACAAAGTGGAAGTTGGGATACCTTTTTGCCACTTATAGAGTTTACCTATAACAATAGTTTCCACTCTTGCATTGGAATGGCCCCTTTTGAGGCGTTGTATGGAAGGAGGTGTAGAACCCCTCTGTGTTGGTTTGAGATGGGCGATAACCTTGTGTTAGGAGGCAAAGTGATCATGATAAAAGTAAAACTGAAAAAGTAAAAATGATTCAAGAAAAGATGATAGCGTCTTAGAGTAGGCAAAAGAGTTACCATGATAAAAGAAGGAAAGACCTCGAGTTTCAAGAAGGTGATCATGTATTTCTGAGAGATACTCCAACAACCGGGGTTGGCTGGGCGTTAGAAATGCGAAAGCTTACTCCTCGATTTATAGGACCCTAACAAATTCTTAAATGTGTCGGTAACGTAGCATATCAGATCGCGTTGCCTCATTCTCTTTCTAATCTTCATAGTGTCTTTCACGTATCTCAACATCGCAAGTACATTTTCGATCCTTCACATATAATCGAGTCAGACAAAGTCCAAATAAAAGATAATCTAACTTTTGAGACCTTACCGCTACGGATTGAGGACCAGAAAGTCAAGGAATTAAGAGGTAAGACAATTTCTTTGGATAAGGTTGTCTGAGGAGGTGCTGTTGGTGAAACTGCTACGTGGGAAGTCGAAAGTCAAGAGCGTGATTCGTATCCAGAGTTGTTTTCCTCAAGTAAATTTCGAGGACGAAATTTTTTTTTACAGGGGGAGAAATGTAACACCCGAATTTTTTTATTATTATATTTAAATCATAAAATATATTGCACAACTATTATTATCTGTATGTTGACTTGTGCGATAATTTCTTTTATGTTTGTCTTATGTGTTCGCCCTAGTGATTTATTTAAATTATTAATATTAATAATATTAAATTTGTTTTAATATATATATATATATACATATATTTATATAAAAAGAAAGTAAGAAGTAAACGTGTGTGTTGCTACATTAGTCTATTAACTTAAGCACTAATAGAGTGGGTTTATGATTGTAATAATAATAATGGTAATAATAACGTCATCGGCTAAGTGTATAGGTCTGATAATAAGCCTAATAATATACCTAATACTACTAGTACGTTTAGATAGGTATATAAGGGAATGAAGGAGGCTGTCGTGCATTCAATGTCTCTGTTTCCCTGTTCTATTAGAATGAACAAAAAATTGAATTGTTTACTTCCCTGTTGCATCCAGCCGCAACTCTTAATACCAAAATCATACATTGATTTCAAAGACTATGCAATTAGAGACTGTGATTGGCGAAGAAGCGAAACATTACATCAACGGATCAACTTCGTTGAGAAAAATCTTCAACCAAGGTAAGGGGTAAGATGAGGTTCGATATTATGAGTATAAAATGACATGAGATGAACGGGAATACAGAAATTTCTAGATAATTAATAATTAATAATATATGAATGGTAATAGAGATGACTAAAATATATTTTGGCAACCTATAGAATTGCTGTGAATTTATTTATATCAAGATTGCATGCTGTCTGGTTTTATAAACCTTATGCTGATTGTTATTGTATGAATGATATGTACTTGAGTGTTCTTGAATGTGCCACCTATTTGATTTATTATTATGTGATTGATGAGATTGGACTGTGTATTGTGAGTAGTGTAAACCAAATATTGGGGCTTTATTGTGATTGACTGATATATATATATATATAATGATGAATATTGTGAAGTACACCAGAAAATAATTGAGTTATGATAATTCGGTAAGTTTGAGATAGATGTTGTAGTTTTGTAGTGAGGGTTATTTTGTCATCATATAGAGAGGGTTTGACAAACCTAGTGATTCGGGGAAATACAACTGAATGAGTTTGATCGTTGAGGGCTACAGTCGAACCGTAAGGTAAGACTGATAGGCCTTGGGGGTACATCTAGTTTGAAACTCCTAAGTGGATTAGTAGGTTATTCCCTAAGGCCAGGAGCTATTGTGCAAAACAAGAGTACCCCGACCGTTGCGTATATGTGTCTCGGGTTGAGGGGATCTATGAGGACTCGGCCATTCATGAATTGTCCATTCGCTCTTGTAGTGACATTTATCAGGCCTCCTAATCAAGTACTTCTGAGTAGAATGGTACCAAGTGATGAAGAAGTATAGACTATAGGACATGCATAACATTTTCTCCCTCTGACTGTTTTATTGTGATTGAATTAGATTAACCTTTGATATTATGTTATGGAATGTTTCTCAGGTTTGTGTTAATTTGATTACTTATGTGTTCTTCTCGTTTACATTATACTGTTACATAACTTCGATACTCACCCCTTGTTGTTTCTGTTTGGCGTTTGCGATGGACGCAAACGAGCTGCAAGCTGCAGGTGAAGATTAATACTCTCAGAGTGTAGGAAGTCGTCTCATCTTGAAGAATTTTATCATCTTCCTTCTATTAATTTCATATTTGAACATCTTTTATTTTGGGAAATTTTGCTCTGATAGTGACATCGGGTTTGGACTACATTTATAATTATCAGTAACTTATGTACGTGTGCTTCAAAAAGAATTTAATTTGATCATTGTTATGACTTTCGAATTGTTAAGCTGATGCAAACTTTGGATTAATATGACTTGTCCATGATTAAGTGATACTTTTGCCTTAAAGAAATCGTTCGAAAGTTTTATTTATTTACTTATTTATTTATTTTTATATTTTTTTATTCTTAAATTAAAATTTGAAGAAAAAATTTAAAATAAATTTAGGATTTAGGGTGTCACAACCTTCACTTAGGGAATAAATCTGTTTCTTAATGCCTTGATGATCCCTTCAATAATCTGAACTAACACTGAATTGTATGTCAGGTTGGGTTTCAGTTGGAGAGACTCATGGTGTAAGATTTGGTGAGGGTTTGGAATATATTTCTTTAATTGGGAGACATGGAAAACATAAAGGAGACTGGACAAAGATTGTAGCTAGTCTAATATGTTAAAAGAGGGACCTATCCTCTGTATAATTTGGAAAGGTCTAACAAAGCATGGGCTAAGCTTTTTAACTTTCAGCACTCTTCCAATGCCAATAGTAAGGATAACCCTTAAAAATATATGGTCACATTTCTCAAACTCTAACGATCTCCTCCTATGGTCAACATAACTTTTCTTCCTACTTTAGGCTATCCTCAACTTGTCCTTGATGATCTTACTTCTTTCAGCGGTTTCTTGGATAACCTCAGGTCCTAAAATCACATACCTCCGACCAACACAAAGGGTTCTACATTTTCTTCCATACAATGCCTCTGAAGGTGCCATGCCTATACTAGCATGGTAGCTGATATTGTATACAAATTCCACCATCCTCCAAAACGCAAGCCTTTAACATTTCTTCCAAAGTCTAGATGGTCCTTTTAGTTTGGCCATCACTTTGGGAATGATAAGCAGTATTAAGATGTAACCTGATCCCCAATGACTTTTGGAAGGCTTTCCAAAATATGGAGGTAAATTTGGGGTCCCTATATGATATTATACTGTTAGGTACCCCATGTAATCTTACTAAGGGTTTTTCTTAGAGTTCAATGAATGAAACATTTGTTTGAATGAGAAATATTTTCTAAGGGTTTTTCTTAGAGTGTGATAGTCATTGTTATAATCGGCTTGTTAGAAGCAAGTACTCAAATTGAATCATACCCTTACTGGATATGAGGTATTCCTACTACAAAATCCATGGAAATAGAATCCCATTTCCATTCAGATTTGTCTAGAGGCTGGAGTAGATCTGCTAGCCTTTGATGTTCAATATTTATCTTTTGATAAGTCAGGCACTGAGCAAAAAAGATAGCTACATCATTCTTCATACATGACCACCGATAATTTTTCTTAAGATCCTGATACATCTTGGTGGCTATAGGGTGATTGGGGAAGTGGCTCTTATAGACTTCCTCTAATATTATGTTCTTCCATTCTTGGTCCCTAGGTATACAAATTCTGTTTTGAAACATAATTGTTGCATCTTTTGCCTTTGAAAATTTCTCTTGATCCTTCTTAGCTTATAACACTTCATCTAGTCCCTGGAACTGCCTAATTTGATCCCTAAGATCATTGTTTATTTACAATTGCTTAAAAAGAATTCTCCCTTGAAGAGGTGTCATCCTCCGATTTAACTGTCTAAAGTTTGCTAGTAATATCAATTCCTGAATCATCTAATATGATATATGTAGTGACTTTCTACTCAAGGCATCTGCTGAAGGGGCAAACACGAGAAGGGGGTGTTGAATTGTGTTTGTCAAACTTGATTCTTTTGTTGTTTTGTTGAATGTTAATGTGAATTATTCGATATATAACTAATCAGATTCAGCAGCGGAAAATAATAACATAATAACACAGCAATTTATACTGGTTCACCGTTAACTAGGCTACGTCCAGTCCCTTCCTCCAGAAGGCCTTTTCACTAATTCAAACTCCTTTGAATTACAACATCACTGACCCTACAAGCCAGTCTTCCAAACAGCTTGACAACCCTAGACTTTTGAGGAACAACAACACCTTGACTATACCAGCCAAGTCTTCTCAAACAGCCTGACAACTCCAGACTTTTGAGGAACAACAACACCTTAACTAAACCAGCTAAGTCTTCTCAAACAGCCTGACAATCCCAGACTTTTGAGGAACAACAACACTTAACTAAACCAACTAAGTCTTCTCAAACTGTCTGACAATCCCAGACTTTTGAGGAACTTCACAACCTTAAACCTACAAGCTAAGTCTTTTTCTAACAACCTGACAACCCCAGATTTTAGAAGAAACTTCAACACTATAGGATTTAATATAAGGGATCGAAATAAGAACTGAGTAATTACTTCTGGAAAGTTGATACTCACAATATGCTCTAGAGTGTTTACTTATGAATAGTTTATGATGACGATCCGCTTCACACTCTAAGAAAAAAACACTTAGAAAATATTTATCTTTTAAGCATGTGTTTCTCTCCTTTGAACTCTCTGAACACTTATGAATTTTTGCTCGAGTTCTTCTATTTTTCGATGCATTAATCTTCAGCATTAAGTCTCTATTTATAGTTGAACTTTAGGACTTCACTGATGCTTTACTTCTGGAGTGTATTTCGATTAATCTGTTTTGAGAATATTCTAGAGTAGTTTGCTCAGATTCTGATTTGAGTCTTTTGCTCACTAATGCTTTACTTCTGGAGTGTATTTCGATTAATCTATTTTGAGAATTTTGCTCCGCTTCTGTTTTGAGCATACTTTTAGCTAGATTATGTTTCTCCAGTCTTTTGCTCCAATTCTGTTTTGAGCATTTTTCTCGGATTCTGTTTTGAGCATATTTTTAGCTAGATTCTGTTTCTCCAGTCTTTTGCACCAATTTTGTTTTGAGCATTTTTCTCTGACAGATTCCTCTAAATATCCTTTGGTGATGTCATCCTCTGATTTCTGCTTCTGGTGACGTCATCTTCTGATGACATCATCCTCTGATTTCTTCTTCTGGTGACGTCATCCTCCGATTTCTGCTTCTGGTAACGTCATCCTCTGGCGACGTCATCTTCTGATTTATGCTTCTGGTAACGTCATCCTTTGATCTATTCTTCTAATGACATTTTTCATTCTTATTCTAAGTCAAATATGTTATTTTCATAAAATACATTTGTTAACATCAAAACTTTCATTGCAAGAACCAACTTGGCTCCAACATCTACCACTACATTGGCCTTGCCTAGGTGGTATCTTAGCCAAAGTAATAATCTTTCACGAATTCCACCCATTTCCTTTGCCTCATATTAAGTTCTCTTTGGTCAAAGAGGTACTTTAGACTTTTATGGTCACTAAAGACATTAAAATGTGCTTCGTACAAATAATGTATCCCGATCTTTAGGGAAAACACTATGGCAGCCAGATCTAGGTCATGGGTAAGGTAATTCTCCTTATGTGGTTTGAGTTTGCTTGAGGCATAAGCTACTACTTGATTGTTTTGCATCAGCACACAACCTAGACCTTTTAATGATTCATCACATTATGCCTCAAATCCTAAAGTTGGATCTGGGATAGCCAACACAGGGGCTATGGTCATTTTGATTTTTGAGTGTTTGAAAACACTTCTCACACTTATGATCGTACACAAAAAGGTAATCTTTCTTGGTTTATCTAGTCAGAGGAAAGGCAATTAGGGAAAGTTTTCTATTAAATCTTCTGTAGTACCCTGCCAATCCTATGAAGCTTCTAACTTCAGTCACATTCTTAGGTTGTTCCCAATACAACACGTCCTCTACCTTAGAGGAATCCACTGCCACTTCTCCCTTAGTGATCACAAAAAAACTAAAATTTTTACTTTTGACATCCAGAATTCACATTTACTAGGTTTGGCATACAAATTCCTATCTCTAAGTATTCGTAGCACTATCTGAAGACATTCTACATGTTCCTCAAGGGTTTTTGAGTATATCAAAATGTCGTCTACGAATACCACTTCAAATCTATCAAGGTATGGTCTAAAAATCCTATTCATATAATCCATAAATATTAATGGGGCATTGGTCACCCCAAAAGGCATAACTAAGAATTCATAATGTCTGTACATAGTCTGAAATACTATTTTGGGGATATCCTATGACTTTATTCTAATTTAATTATATTTCGATCTCAAATCAATCTTGGTAGTAACTCCCCCTAATTGATCTAAGAGGTCATCTATCCTTGCCAGAGGATATTTATTATTAATGGTTACCTTATTCAACTGTCTATAATCTATACAAAGCCTCAAACTACCATCATTTTTCTTTACTAACAGCTCAAGGGCTCTCCAAGGTGACACACTTGGTCTGATGAATTGCTTGCTTATTAGATCATCCATTTGATTTTTCAGCTCACTCAACTCAAAGGGGGACATCCTATAAGAGGCAATGGAGATTGGTCTTGTTCTAGGGACTAAGTCTATAAAGAATTCTATTTCTCTTTCTGGAGGCAGAGATGTCACATTTTTGGAAAGACATCATCATACTCATTGGCCATTGAAATGTTTGATAATTCTACTTTCGACCCTCAATTAGATGATTACAACAACAATATTCCTTGACCCCCATTGTTTAAACATTGGAAAAGTTGGGAAGTTGGGGACTGCTTGAGGGAATAATAATCTTCTTACCATTGTAGACCATAGTCACTGAATGTTCAGATATCCAGTCCATTCCTAGTATAATGTCTAACTCCTTAAGGGGTAAACACACTAAATCTATTAAAAACATTTAGTCAAATAAGATAACTGGACACTAATGACACACTAAGGAAGTTTGAATTGAATTCTTAACTGTAGTAGTTACAACTAACGGGTTAGCAAACTAAATCTATTAAAAACATTTAGTTAAATATGATAATTTGACACTGATGACACACTAAGGAAGTTTCAATTGAATTCTTAGCTGCAATAGTTACAACTAAGGGGAAAGGCATTTCAAATAGGGGAAAATTGAGTTGCAAAACACAATATGAGGATATAAGTGATTGGGATGCACCAATGTCAAACATAACAATCAAATGAATTTGATTTATGAAACAAGTATCAGTAATCAGATTATGATTCTTGCATTTCTTACCATTGAGGGCAAAAACTCTCCTAGTGTAAGGTTTTCTTGGGTTGGAATATCCTTGTTTTTGGCGCACTAGACATGAATGAGCCATATGACTAGGTTGTTTATAGTAGTAGCAGACTTGCTTCCCAAACAAAGCATTTCCCCCATGCTTTCTACCATAATTAAAACACTTCCTTGCTCTTGGGGAACTGGCGACCTGTACTTGCTTTCCATTTCCTTCCCTTTGAGGAGTCTTTACCTTCAATTGCTGGCCAAATTTTTGAGACTCTCTCTTTTGTTTCCACTTATCCTGCTTTTCCTCTTGTACCTTCTTTAAATTGTCTTCAACAATGTAGCTTTTGCGTACAAGAATAAAATAATTGGTAAGCTCCATATGACCTATATTTCCTTTAAATTCAGGCCTCAAATGCCCACCCAAAGTGGTGTATCTTCCAATCTTTAATCAGTGCATACTAGGCATGTGGGGAAAATCTAGCCATTTATTCAAACTTAGCAACATATCTGCAACAAACATGTTTCCTTGTAGCAGGTGCACAAATTCCAGCTCCTTTTATCTTTTGGCCCTTTTTGGGTAGTACATATCCAAAAAGGTCACTTAAAAGTATTCCCAATTCACAGCGGTTCCTTAAATCTGAAGATAACTCCTTGCACCCCTCCACTAATACTATGTCTCACCATTAAGTAGATGGGCAACCAATGCCACTTTATGTTTTTCAATACATCACACTACTTCAAATTCCTTCTTAATCTCATCCAGCCAAGCTTGGGACTGTGAGGGATTGTGGCTTCCCTAGAAGGTTGGAGGCTATAACTTAAGAAAATCATAAAATACCCTATTGGCATTTTGAGTGCCATCTCTTTGCTCTGCCATTTGTTGTACCAAATTATGGGTAGTTGTGGCTTGCATTTGAATAACTTCCACCACCTTTTTCCAGGGTTTAACAGTAGGTGGTGGGATCATATTGTCTTCAAGGGAAAAGTTTCTCCATGGCCTTCCTCTCCTCCTAGATCCTTCAACCATACTTTTCAATACCATCCACCAAATACTAAGTTGATCATACTTAATATTAGGTGAAATGATAATTAGAATTTATAGTAAAAGAAAACTATTCTAATTCCTAATCTATAACACATAGTCCTATTGAATCGATGTGGCTCTGATACCAAAATTTAAGACCCAATACCAATTATCTAGAACTTGACTATTGAATCCATACACCTTAACAAAACAAAAGGAAATGTAATGAAATAATAATTAGAATCATAAACCACAACTTAAAACTACATTCATAATATAGTTTACAACTTGTTTGGGTAGATTCATAAATTAATATCACAACTTGAGCTAATTTAAGTCTTTAACAAATTTTCATTACAACTATAATTCAATACATCAAAATTTCAAAACTACTAAATCTGGACCAACTGCTAATATAAAAATAAAGGGGTGAGATAAAATATCAGTGAGTTCTGAAAATAAAGGGAGGGGTAGTTTAAAATTATTTCTTTCATACATATACATAAAAACATGAAATTGTGATGCATCTCTTGACGAGGCTCTTAACTTCAATTTTTCATAAAGCATAGCTAAAATCATTCTTTCCTTATGATTATTAAAATTACGCATGATCTCAAAAGGAAAAGTCACTGATATCTTGATGTGGGTCACCAAGATAATTGAGTCCTTATTGGTAAAGGTGGTCTTGCCAAACCCAACCAGCGCCCTAAATGTTCGCCTCTACCTGTTGTTCCAAGCCATGAACAAACTTGAATGTCCCACCTGAAGTAGAAATGTCAATTTACAAGGAAGGAGGGTTTGAATTGTAAATCTTCCTATTTAAAATTTCCTGAAGTATTTTTACAAGGAAGTAGAAAAAACATTTTAACTCAAGAATGATCTTGGTTGAGAAAACAGAAAACAAAGAAAGTTCTTGGTTTTTCCTAGAAAACGGAGAACGTTCTTGGTTAGTTAAAAATCAGAAATTCAATTTGTATTTTTAACTTGAAAATCAATCAGACTTACTAAAAAGATAATGGATAAGAGATACAACACAAGGATATATTTTGGTTCACCCAACTCAGGCTACGTCTAGTCCTCATAACTGAGATTTTCCACTAAATGTTCAAAACAAGAACCTTTTTGGTTTTACAGCACCTAGTCTAGATCAACCTTGACCTTTTTACAAATTGTATCTTTGCACCTAGAAACAAATACAATTAGGTCACCTATCAATCTTTAGATAGAATTTTACACTTTACCTTTTAACCATAAAAAGGATTTCTTACAATCTACTCAAACTATACTCAATACGTATAGTCTTGAGCTTTACACAATAATGATAAGATTGTTTGATAGAATCTGAGATGTCTCAACTCATGTTTGAGATTAGATTCTTTACAAGAGATTCAGCACAAATATCACAAGACATTGAAATAAGATCATAACTTACTCTCTTTGGGAATGGGAGAATTTCAAGTATGTGAATGTGAATGTGAATGAATTGATCAGATTTGTTAGCACTTGAACTTCTGAGTTTTCCTTGAGCATTGGTCTTCTTTTTATAGGCTTGAGAACATTTAATGAAGGTAAAAAAGAGCTGTTGGTAGTGCTCTATCAGGCTTGACCAAAACTAATTTTTATGATTAAAAATATTCCTACCTTTGAACATTTTTGAGTTCTGTTTTGACTGGACTGATTTCTTCGTTCTTGATCAGATTCTCTTGAGTTTAATGATCCTTAATACTTTATATATATTTGTTGATGCCTTTGGCTTGATCTGGAGTTTTGATTCTTGTCAGAACAGCTTGGAGAATAATGATAAATTGTTGCAGAATGTTTACTAAAAATACTAGAGATTGATTATCAATTTAGAGATTTTAGTCTTGAACATTATGGAGATTGATAATCAATCTGGAGGTTTAGTATTGATCATTCTTGAATCTGCCCTGATGTCTTGTATATTTCAAGATCGTATAACATTCTTGGCATTCAAGCTGGAGAAGGGTCATACTTGTTTGGACTTGCTTGATTCATGACCTTTTTCCTTTGTAATTTGAATGGTTTTTTTGACTAGAGTGGATCCTATTTGCTCTTTGGAGAGTACTGATAATATTGATGTTAATACGAAAAGCACTATCTTCTTTTAATTAATGGAAATTGATTGATCTTGAGGTTGTCTTGATCATTCTTGTACCTGAAGAACATTCTCCGTTTTTCCAAAATTTGTCAAGAATGTTCTCTGTTCAGTTTTCTGCTTCTAATGCTGATTTATTTGCTTTGCTTGAATCCTAACTTTGATTTAATACACTCAAAAGCACAAGTTAAATTAACATAACATTTAGATTCATAATTAACTTTCTTAATTAACCTTTGTTTATTTTCATCAAAACTTAAATTGAGAGTTTGTCTTAACACCATCGTGAACAATGAAGGTGCAAACACGAGAAGAAGGACGTTGAATTGTGTTTGACTAAATTCATAACTTTTTCATTATTTGATTAATCTGGTTCAGACATGGTGATTTACTTGGAGTAGAAGCAATAGCAAAACTAAGGAGTGGAGGAATAAAGTGACACAAGTAATTTATCCTGTTTCACCTCTAACTTGTCTACATCCAGTCCCTACTCAAAAAGGATTTAATGCACTAATTCAACTACTTGAATTACAAAGCATCTGAACCTCCAACAATAAGATATGGTTAAAATATTATTCAAATGATTACAAAATATAAATTGTTCTCATTTTGGTTATTATCAAAACGAAATTAAGGGTCATTGTTCTTCAAACCAACTTGGTTCTAACAGATTGTACATCAATTTGTCTATTGAACAATATTTGTTTGTGTGTTATAATTAGTATTCTAACACATGTAGCACCTATTCTGAGTGCTAGCTAAGTCATTTAATGCATGTTCAAATTTCGAAACTCAAACGTTTTATCAAAAACACCAACACTCAAACACCCGTTACCTCCACATTTTTATCAATATTCTGTTTTGATTGTCAATGGCTTCAAGTTCTAATCCATTGGCATTCTTTAACCCTTCTAACATTGTGAAGAAAAAAGACTTCACAAAGGATAGAAGCAAAAAATGAGGCTTTCATGGAATCTACGGTCAAGAATCAAGAGCATATCCAAAACACCTTAGACCTTATCCTAGCTCGATCGACCAATCCAAACCTTTAGGTATTGTTTTTGTTATTTGGATTCTTCTGCATTTTATTTTTAGTAGACATGTTTAATTATTTACTTTCTTTTTTCTTGATAACAATAGGGGCAGAAGTCCTGAGAACAATTTTTTTAATCTTTGTCAAATAAAATAGGATACATGCTAAAGACTACGTGGTTACATAGAATACTAATTTCATTATAATATTAACACTTTCCTACTTTTACTTAAGGGGAGCATTGCTTTGCGTCCTTTTAGCACTCGCAATATCCCAAAATTCGCACCTTTATTAATTGGACGTCAATACTACCTTTCTTCGTCGGTACTTAAAAGAAGAGTTTTGGAACCAATTTGGTTTTCCACTTATAGTTTTGATGTTAACGAAAGTATTTTATGAGAACAATAAATTTATTGGACTAATGACTTCATTAAGTATGCAGAAATTAGAACAGGAAAATTCGAGGATACCACCAGAGGATATCACCTAGAGGAAGTAAAAAGGTTATAGGAAACTAAATAAAATTAGTCAACAAAATCCTCATAATCGACAAATTCACGCTCTGGAAAAGAATGTGCATCCGCCTCTGATAGCGAGTTTCTTGTAAATCTGTGTGCCTATGAAATTTCATTGTGTTTCTAGAGTTCCCATGCCTCTAACGAATAGTAAATGTTCCATGCCTCTTATGAACAATAATGTTATCATGTCTTTGATGAATAGTAACTTTAGCATGTCTCTGATAAATAGTAACTTTAGCATGCCTCTGATGAATAGTAACATTAGCATGCCTCTAAAGTCTGGAGCACTGTTCAAGTCCGCATCTGAAGAATATATTCCTGTGACTCTGAAGACTACAACACGTTCCAGAATGCTGAAGACTACAACACATTCCAGATACTCGAAGCTAAAGATGCGTAACACGAATCACAAACATAGAAATCCTGAAAACCAAAGCTATTTAGAAAATCTCAAGAGCTCAATATTTTCTAAGTATTCAGAATTTAAGGTTTTAAGTTCTAGCAAAGAACTTGTTCAAAGGAAAAAAGTGTTGTAGTGTGGAAAAATCATTGTATCAAATTTGCTTAGTAGAAGCAAAAACCAAAAAAGGTTCCAACTCGTTGTAACCCAACTTGATTCAAGTTGTTTTGAGAAGACTTGACTTGTAGGGTCAAGTGGGTAGTTTGCCTCTAAAAATATATAGGTTTTAGGTTGTGTAAGACTTGACTTGTAGGGTCAAGGTGTTGTTTGCCTCAAAAAGTCTGTAGGTTCAGGCTGTTTTGAGAAGACTGACTTGTAGGGTCAGGTGCTATATAATTCAATGTTTTGAATTAGTGAATAAATCCATTTGTTTGAGGGACTGGAGATAGCTATCAAGTTGGTGGTGAACTAGGATAAAATCATGTGTGTTGTTTATACATCTGCATTATCTATCTTACTGCTGCCTCTAATTAGTAAAACTGTTTAAGTCACAAAATCATAATTACAATTAAGAAAATAGTTTTAAATTAGACAAACACAATTCAACCCTTCCTTCTCGTGTTTGCATACCTTCAAAAAGGTTTATATAAAACCACCCACGGCCTTTCTTTCTCTCAACCTAAGCAGGCAATGGAGTGACAAGCTCACTGAAGCATTCTTACACACAAGTACACTCAATCTAAATCAGATTACTCACTCTTCACCGAATCCTAACCCACTGGTGTATTGACCATTCTTATTACGTTGATGACTTAGTGTTAGGAGGCATTGACTTACATGATATAAATTGCACACAGTAAGGATGAAATTTCCCTTTGTCAAAGAAAGTATCCTTGGATTTACTACAAAAAGCACGTTTGCTTGGCACAAAGCCCTACAACACACCTATGAAGCCTAATCAAAAGATGCATCTCACTTCAGGTACTACTATACATGCTTATGATGTCTATAAGAGCTAAGTTGGCAAACCCATTTACCTCACTCACTCTAGCCCTTATATGCCATTTGTAGTTGGCAGATTAAGTCCAATCATTCAATGTCCTACATATGTTCATCTGAATTTTACAACTAGAGTCCTCAAATTTATTAAAACAGTGTTGGCCGTTGTTTTCTTTTCAGCTCCTCATTTACTCTCAGTCTTAAAGGATTTTATTACTCTTATTTAGTAGCATGCCCTGACACACATCGTTGTACTTATGGCTATTGTTTCTTCCTTGGCGACTGATAGCGTTTCAGCAAGTGTACTGAATCGTTGCAAGTAATAATTAAAACGGTAATACCGAGTGTCGAACTCAAGGATTGCGTTTTACTATCGAATTATCTTTACTTACTGAAATTGAACAAAAGGTTTCCGAATTGATTTAAGTAATATTTAAAATAACAATTGTAATGAATTGAACTTTTATAATGAGAAAAATACCAAGGACGAGTTTCACTTTGAATCCAACCTTGGTTTCTAATTTGATCCTAGTTACCGAATTCCTTTATTGAATTATTACCGAATTCTCTTTAGTATTATTGCCCTAATGTCTTAGTGACATAACCTTTAATTCCAAAATAACCCCTAATTCCTTAGTGGGTTTAAAATTAGGATTAAGCTTTACATTACAAAAATTCTATTTTTAAACTGTTGTCTCTGCAACAAATTCAATTGGTTTCGTGACCTGCATCTATCCCTAGACTACAATCTCATGAATTTATCATCTCAAGCATTCGTAAAGTCTACTTTTGTTTCAAATTACAAATCATGGAACATTTCAAAGTTGATCAGGCAATAAAAAGCATTAAGCACAGAGATGATAAAAATAATTCAATAAATTTATTCATATAACTAGGAGTCAATTCAGACAAATAAAGCTTTCATCCTGTTCCACTCATCCCTAACAAATAGGGCTTAGTTACTCATTACAGAGATTAAAGAGATAGAGATTAAAGAAGAATTACAAGAAGGATTCATGAATGATTCTTGATAAAACTCTTCAATGGTGTAGAACAGTCGTCTCTGAGCTTCTCTGCTAGGGCAAAAGTCTCTGAGCTTCTTAATTGACAAAAAGATCCCTCAAAATTCAGAAAAACTCGGTTTTATGCATTCTTCGGCGTACCATGCGCCCCAAGCGCAAGACTTGTGCTTCCGGCTTCAGGCGCATTAAAACAGAAGCAGTGGTGCCAAAACGCGCTTCGAGCGCAGCTGGCACGCTCCAAGCGCACAACATCTGATGTCTGGAATTTATTGCATTTTTCTCCTCTTTCTAGTCCGAATTTGGTTCAGGTGTCTGCACGAAAGTTGTAGCTATGGATCTTAGCTTTCATTTGAACTTAGTTTGACTCCAATTGGACATCTACAACTCCAGATATGGTAGAAATACTCCATGTAAGTCATGTTGATTTCTCACCAAAATTCAGCACTGCACGGAAAATAAGGAAATAACATAACACCATAAAAAATATCTACTTAATAAAGGAAAAACGAACATAAACATGTTGTTAAATCTAAAAACTAAAATCAACAAAATATATTAAATAACTCCTTAAATTAACTAATAATTTCCTATAAATAAGACTAAAAACAATGACAAATATGCATATGATGAAGAGTTATCACAACCCCAAACTTAGTTTGTTGCTTGTCCCCAGGCAACAATTAGTTTCATATTTGGTACAATTAAGGGTAATTTAAACTCAATCTTCTCAAATCACATCAAACTCCATTCTCAAAATTTCCACTACTACAAAACATTCATCATGCTTCATGGTTGTTGCATAAAAATAACACAATGTATACACTTTAGCATTAATTCATCCAGTTCAACTCTCTCTTCACACAATCTCACCAAAATTTCTCTCAAGTGTTTAGCCAGGGTAATGAATTTATCACTCAAATCCTACAACATGCATCACGCTACCATAGGCTTGAAAAAATTCTAGTTAGCAATCACAATGCAACAAACACATACACTTTTGGAGGACTTTCGGGTTGTAATGGGGCTTAGGTAAGGGTAGGAAATTTTGGGAAAGTAGGCTTTACTACTTGGAGTTAGGCGCACATTTTCACTTTATTATACCTCTTTTGATTTTTATTCACCTTTTCACTGTGGGGATTCTCAAACATTGACCAAATAACTAAGCATGTGTTATTTTTCAGAGTACAACATTTTTATTTTTTTTTAATTAATTTTTTTTTGAGAACCCCCACCCCAAACTTAAGACGTTGCTATTCCATGAGCAACCCTAAACTACAAACTTTACAGAGACGATCAAAAAATTTCTACCTAGCTCCAAGTACTGTGATTGAATCACTGTCGCATATTTGGCTTGTAATGTGGCTAGTAACCGAGAGAAAGGGTCAAGCTCAAAGGGGCTAGCAAAGGATAAAATTTGCACAGGGTAGTTAGAAAGGCTCAAACGACCAAACAAAATTGCCTCCGTGTATGCATAAATCACAAGTGACGCATGTCAGAATTAGTGCAAGTTCTGAAGGCTTAAGACATGTCTAGATCATCACACAACAAGAAATATAAGTGTTTAGGCCCAAAAACTCATAGTTAGGGTATACAAGAGAGAGTGTGAACTTTCAAAACTGTGCCAAATGTGTTGCTACATTTTTTTTTTTGAAAAATTGATGGCAGATTTTACAACCACTTAGTAATCAACAATGTATGTATTAGTGAAACTCGTCGAATGGATCAATGATATGAGCAAAGAAACATAGAGTTGAATTTCAGAATCCCAAACAGAAAACTTAAGACATACTGCAAGTTATTACACTTCTTCATCATAGTACACATTTAATGACCAAACACAGACAGATAGTTCGACTACTAACATAAAGAAAATACAAACAAACAAAGAAAATAAAAAGGAAAGAAAACTTCTCTTAGTTAAGTGACTCAAGGAGCGTTGGTTGGGTCCTCCATTCCTGCACCACTGGAGTCGCCAGTATACTGGTGAGGTGAGAACAAGTCAGAGTAGAACATGCCACCCGGTGTTTGCTGTGATGATGCGAAGGCTTGATAAAGATTGGTCATCCCCAGTTCTATCCTGGCATGTCCATTCCGCTGGTCGATCCTCATCTACTCCATCATATCTTCTAATCTTCCAAATCTTTCCTCAATGGAGGGCTGTGGGGGGTGTCGAGGGTGGTCATGTGGCCCTATAGGATCAGAATCTTCTTCCATTGGCATCACTATTTGTGGAATACCAGGAAGATCTGCCGGAATTCTGGAGTGTTTCTCAATCCATTTGGCATTGATGGGAGCAGCAGGTTTCACCATTTCTTCACCCTTTTTGGGTGACACTCTCACCCGTTCACAGAGTTTGCCGATCAGAGAGGCGTGATGGAAGTAGCCCGTCGGAGGGTCAAGAAGAGTTGTCCCCCATAGATCATTAGCAAGAAGCAAACCTACATTAATTTTGTCACCTTTGATGATCGTCGCTAATAGACATGCTCGTTGAACTGTCAGATCTGATACATTTGAACAGGGCAAAAGCGTATGATGAACAAAAGTGCTCCATGCTTTTGCAATTGGAGTGAGATCCAACGAGTGCAGTTTTCTAGGAGTGTCGTCTCTGTTTCTTACCCAATCTGTGCTGGATCTACACAAAGTGTGCAAAATGTCTCCAGTGTCTATTTTTGTGTTTGTGTCCTCATATACTTGAAAGCGGCAATCCCTATAATTTGGAAAACCAAAGAGTTCATTGATTGCTTCAGGTGTAAAAAGAACCCTCTTTCCCCTCACATAGCTCACAAATTCATCATGTGGAGCGGACATCTGATCAGAAGCATTTGAGAAGAATTCCACTGCTATTGGTTTACTCACATTGGTGACAAATGTGGTTAACTTCTCCCATCCCCTGGCTGCAATCATTGCCTGGATGTCAACAAATTCATTTTCCTTCAAATCAAAATTTTTCTCACTCACGAACTTCTTGATGGTGGGGAGTTTGGCATGAAACTCTTGTGTTGCTATGTTTTTGAATAAGGACGCATCGTGCGGTTGGGAAGATGATGCCTCTGTAACCTTTGTTCGTTTTGCTTTTTGATGGGTTGCCATTTGGTCCTACAAAACAATTATACACAACCAAGGTTCAAGGTATTCAACGTTAGAGGGTTAGTTCGAATGTTCATCCACTTGACCAAGACAACCATAACTATTGTTCCACATTCATCAAATGCACATTAAACCAATGAAAATTTATCAATTAAGATTCAACGGTGGTTGTGGCATTTTATCAAACACTTAGAATTCAGTAAAATGTTCCTTCATCACAAGTTCTACTTGAAGGCATACCCTAACACTACTTCTCATTCAACAATGCATGTATAACCCACAATCATGTAACAATGCATGTAGCAATAGTGGACATAAATTTTTTTTAAAATATAATCAATCAAGCAACAAAAGGATATGGAACTTACTTGATAATGAATGAACATTTGAATGCTTGAAGTTAAGAAGACTTACATTTGTTGGGTTGAACAATAAGAAGTGTTAGAGATTCAAAACTGGTGCTTGAGATGAACTATGTAACTGGAGGAATGTTAGAGAGCTTGAGGCCGGTTTGGGGACACAATGGAGGGGTAGGTCGTTTTAAAACATAAGGCAGCGTAAACGCGTTTCTGGCGCACATTCAGCGCTTCAGGCGCGTATGGACAGAAGCAAAATGCGTGAAATGCGCTTTGCGCGCTTTAGGAGCGTGTTGGCAGTGACAAAATGCGCGAAATGCGCTTCGAGCGCAACAGGCGCGCTTCAAGCGTTAACTTCGAGTAGCAAACTGCAAGAAATGCGCTTCGAGCGCATGATACGCGCTTCAGGCGCTGAATGGCAGTGGACAAAATACCCAAATGCGCTTCAAGAGCAAAGGGCGCACTTCAGGTGCACAAAACGCGCTTCAGGCGCAGATTGTTCAGACTTACAGATTTTACTTGCGCTTCAGGCGCACCAGTGGCACTTCAGGCATAAGGAGCCAGTCTTGAAACACCAATGCTGCTGTTGGATGCTCCCTTTGGTTCTTGTAAACCATTCTTTCTACTTCTTCTTCTGGTGGTTTCTGTTTGTTTTTGAAACCACTGGAATGTTGTTTCTTCTGAGTGTTCAATTCGTGTGAATCACCTGGTTCCTCTGATGTTTTGAAAACCTGCAGAATACTTATCTAGCTTTGATTTGTTAAGATCAAGCTTCTTGTTATCACAGTAAATATTAAATAATAATAGTATTTACAGCAAGATGTAGCCTCAGGTTTACTCTGAAAATCCTCTTGCTTCTGATTTTCAGATTCCTAATCTATATGTTCTGAGATTACATGGTTTGGATGAGGGAATTTGAATTCCCTTCCAGGTTTGTAGTCTTGATTAATCTCCCTGGAGAGTTTGAAAAACTCTCTTGATTTTGATTCTTTAATTTCTGTTTTGGCTCATACACCATATTCCTCTGTGATTCTGATAATCATACTTATTTTGATAATTAAAGTAGTTTTGATGATCATACCTCAACCTTTGATATTGATACCTGTTCAGGTTCTGGTTCTGGTATTGATTCTGATTCTGGTTCCAGTTTCTGTGCCTCCAATTCTGGTTCCAGTGTTGGTTCTGGTTCCAGTTCCTGTACCTCTGATACTGGTTCTAGTTTTGGTTCTGGTTCAGATAGGTATAGTGTTGACCAGTTCTTCTTCTACCAGAGTCACTTTGCTTCTGTTTGGTAGATGTTGGAACATAAACCTTCTTCTGCTTGTGCGTTGCCAACATCCATTGTCTAGGCACCATTGTTGGTGTCTCCTTCTGGTTGCTCAGAATATCTACAACATAGACAATTTGATCTTTTGGTACCCAGAACTGATTGGGTCCAGGTTTGTTAGTTGTAACAACTCTCTGATCTTGTTCAGATTTTACCATTGGACAAGATAATTCAGAGTGACCTTTCTAGGCACAAATACTACATAAAACATTAGAATGAACAACTTTCTTTTTAGTAATTGTTTCTGTAAAACCAAGACATCTTTTTCCAGAATTACTGTTTCCATAAATCATAGATGAATTTTTACTTCTTTCCATTCCATTGGAAATAAAGTTCTGAAAAACTTGCTCATGCATATCAGATTTACAAACAGTTTCAGAAGTGGAACAATTATTACTTTTCAGAGTTTGGTTTTCAGATTTGAGTCTTGCAACATTAGTTTTAAAATTTTTGTTTTCAGTTGCATACTCAGAATTTCAATTCTTTAAAACTTGGACTTCTTTGGTTAGATTTTCCTTATCTTCTCTAAGAGTTTTCAGTTTTAAAGACCTTTTTATTGTTTGCATTTAACAAGTCTTTTAAAGTCTCAATTAATTCAGATTTAGACAGATCCGAAAATACCTCATTGTCTTCATCTTCTGATTCTGTTCCAGAGCCTGAGCTATATTCAGAACTTGAGTTGGTATGAGCCATCAGAGACATAATTGTTTCCTTTGATGTGCTTCCAGATTTGCCAAAATGATTGCTTCGATCGTTCTTCCTTCTGCCTGTTTTCCTTCTGGAATTCGTGCCTTTATGAGGTCCAGAAGCAGACTTGATGTGAGCTATCTTTGTTGTTTCTGCCTCTTCTTCATTAGAAGATTCTTCCTCTGATTTTGATACATCCCAGGCAGCCATCAGACCTTTCATTCTGTATCTGGAATTCTTCTTATGTTGTTTCCCTTTTTCCAGATTTGGACATTCTGACTTGACATGTCCAGGTTCATTGCATCCATAACAGATGATGTTCTTCTTGTCAAATTCTTCCTTTCCTTTGTTGTTATGTTTCTTATTGAATCTTCTGTTCTTCCTGTTTTCCTAGATCTTAGCCATCTTTTTGGTTAAGTAAGCCATATCATCACCGTCACTGTCACTATCCTCTGATTCTGATACTGCCTTTGCAGCTTTCTTTTGTTTCGACTTCAGAGCCAGATTCTTCTTCTTCTTAGGTTCATCTTCTTCCAGTTCTATTTCATGAGACCTGAGTGAGCTGATCAGATCTTCCAGCCTCAAGGTACTCAGATCCTTAGCTTCCTGAATTGCAGTAACCTTTGGTCTCCACCTTTTTGGTAGACTTCTCAGAATTTTCCAGACATGATCTTCAGTGGTATAGCTTTTGTTTAATACTTTCAGTCCTGATACTAAAGTCTGGAATCTGCAGAACATTGTGTCAATGTCTTCATCCTCTTCCATCTTGAACAGCTCAAACTTTCTGACCAATATGTTAGCCTTTGTTTGTTGAACCTGCTTGGTTCCTTCATAGGTCAGAACCAGACTATCGAATATATTCTTTGATGTTTCTTTATTTGTGCATCTATCAAATTCCTTGAATGTGATTGCACTGACCATGATGGTTCTGGACTTGTGATGAAGTTTGTGTAATCTGCTCTGATCTCGTGTCATATCTTCCAAGTCTAATTCTTTAGTTGGATCTTTTGGATCAGTTGGTGCAGTGTATCCTTTAACTATCATCTTCCATAGTTCATGATCTTGAGATATGACAAAACTTCTCAGTCTGTCCTTCCAATACTCAAACCTTTCTCCATCAAATAATGGTGGTCTGTTGATGTTGCCTCCCAATTCTTCTGACATATTGAACCCCTTGGACCTTTCCTCAAACACTGTTAAGTGCTCAGCCTTGAAACCAGGCTCTGATACCAATTGAAGGTGCAAACACGAGAAGGGGGGTTGAATTGTGTTTGACTTAACTTGAATACTTTTTCTGTTTTAATACTTTTAAAACAAAACTTGATGTATAATTAAAACAGAGTTAGCAGCGGATAAAAATAAAAATAAAACTCACAGATTTTATACTGGTTCACCGTTAACGAGGCTACATCCTGTCCCTTCGCAACTAATTCAACCTTGAATTACAACCTTGCTACTGACCCTCCAAGTCAGTCTTCTCAAATAGTCTAACAATCCTAGACTTCTTTGGGGAAAAACAACTCCTGTTCTTCAGCCAATCTGACACCCCAGATTGTAGAAGAATTCACAACACTATGAATCTAATTGCTAAGTACCTTGCTACCCTTTCTGAATCCCTCAGTTTGTAGACCCTACTTCAACAACTTAGATACAACCCTATCTAATTGCCAAGTAACCTGCTACCTCTACTGACTCCCTCAGATTGTAGACTCTACTTCAACAACTTACATTTGCCACAGTGGAAAGAAAATAACTGAGTACTTGCTTCTTGAAAGCTGAAACTCACAATTGACTTATATGAAAATTTGAGAGTGGTTGCTTTGGAAGTGTATGACTCTTTTGTGATTTTCGATACATTATTCTTCAGCATTAAGTCTCTATTTATAGTTGAACTTTTAGAACTTCACTGAAGCTTTACTTTTGCAGTATATTTCGATTAATCTGTTTTGAAAATATTCTGGAGTATTTTGCTCAGATTCTGTTTTGAGCCTTTTCCTCACTGATCTGTTTTGAACATTTTGCTCCGCTTCTGTTTTGGGCATTTTCTCAAATTCTTTAATTCTCATGATCAAATCTGCACCATTGGATCTTCATGCGATAGTCCACATCTGGACCAGCCTATTTGATATTATGTGATCCTCTGATTTCGGCCTTTGCTGGACTGCACAGTCTGTCCCTCTGATTTCGGCCACCACTAGGCCATGGTCTGATTTTCTGATCTGGACCATCACTGGACCAAATAATTATTTCTGAACCATTGATCTGCAAATTTTTACTCTGATCTGGACAAATTCTGGACTTTGGTCTGGAACAAACTGAAATTAACTTGAACAAAAAATATTTAAGTCTGGACATTTTACCTTTAATTTTGGACCAGGTCTGGATTGATTCTGGAACTCATTTCTTTTAGTCTGGACTAAGTTCCATGCCCTGAATCATGCTATCTTATGATCTGGGCCAAATATGAATTGATCCTTTTGTTCTGGACTCATAAACATACCTTCTGGTCAAGTTTGGAACAAGTATGGACTGTGTAATTTTTCACTGCCAGGCCATCTTCTGGTCAGAATAACTTCTGGAATAAAATCGATATTTGACTTCTGTTTGTATGGAACAACTCTCCTTCTGGCAGGCTTTCCAATGGTATGATCCATGTTTCATTATGATTTTTCTTCCTTCTGTTCTGGGCCACCAAACATATCCTCTGGTGATGTTTTGACATCCTGGAACATCTTCTGGAAATTCCAGAATTCATTTTCCTTTGATCTCTGCTTCTGTTTCCTTCAGTTTCTAGGGCATTTAACTTAATAATTCAAAGTACAAAATAAGTTTACATTGAGTACATTTGTAAGCATCAAAATCCTAAGTACTTAGAACCAACTTGGTTCCAACAGTTTGAGCCTTTGTCCATTCACCTTGAAACTTCGGTTCGAGTGTGTATCCTTTAACTCCACTGCACCGTGTGGGAACACTTTGATTATTTTGAATGGTCCCGACCATCTTGACTTTAATTTTCTTGGGAACAACTTTAATCTCGAGTTAAAGAGGAGAACAAGTTGTCCTTCTTGGAAATCCTTGAACTGAATTTTTTGTCATGCCACTTCTTTGTTTTTTCTTTATAAATCTTGGCATTTTCATATGCAAAATTCCAGAACTCCTCTAACTCGTGTAGCTGGAGAATTTTTTTGATCTGTTTGTTGGATACTTCAACTTGCCCACTAGTTTGTGGGTGATATGGGGTTGCCACCCTATGATGCACATTATATTTTTTAAGAAGGTACTCCAGCTTCCGATTAAGAAAGTGAGCGCCCTCGTCACTGATCAAAGCTCTAGGTACCCCAAAATGCGCGAAGATGTTCTTCTTGAGAAATGCGATTACCTGTTGTGAATCATTAGTTGGTGTAGCAACTGCTTCAACCCACTTTGAGACATAATCCACTACCACCAGAATATAAACTTTTGCATATAAGGGTGGAAATGGACCCATGAAATCGATACCCCACACATCGAACACTTCTACTTCTAATACAGGATTTTGAGGCATCTCATCCCGTTTTGAAATATTACCGGTGCGCTGACATCGATCACACTTCTTCACATAGTTGAATGCATCTTTAAACAATGACGGCCAGAACAATCCTGATTGGAGAACCTTTGATGCAGTTCGATCCCCACTAAAATGACCCCCATAATAAGAGTCATGGCAGTGCCACAGTACCTTTTCTTGCTCTTCCTCGGGTACACACCTTCGCAACAACCCATCCACTCCTTTTTTGTATAGAAAGGGCTCATCCCATACATAGAATTTGGCATCATTGATGAACTTCTTTCGTTGTTGGTAAGTGAAATCGGATGGAATTGCCTTTCCTACCTTAAAATTTGCAATGTTAGCGAACCAAGGTGCCTCGGAAAATGTTAAGATGTGTTCATCGGCGAACTGGTCTCAAATCGGTCTAGTGTCATCATCCTCCTCCACTTTCTCCAATCGAGATAGATGGTCAACTACAGTGTTTTCTGAACCCTTCTTATCTCGGATCTCAATATCGAACTCTTATAGTAACAAAATCCACCTGAGTAGCCTTGGCTTTGATTCCTGCTTAGCAAACAAATATCTCAAGGCAACATGATCAGTGTAAACAATAACTTTCGATCCTAATAAGTAAGATCGAAATTTATCAAAAGCATAAACCACAGCCAATAATTCTTTTTCAGTTGTTGCGTAATTATGTTGTGCATGATTAAAAACATGACTCGCGTAGTAAATTACATGCAACAACTTATCTTTTCTTTGTCCCAGGACTGCCCCGATAGCAATGTCACTTGCATCACACATGATTTCAAAAGGTAGTGACCAATCGGGTGCAGTGACAATAGAGGCAGTTATCAACTTATTTTTCAAGGTGTTAAAAGCATTCAAACAGTCCTCATTGAATTTGAAAGGTGTGTCTTTTACAAGTAGGTTTGTAAGTGGTTTGGCAACTTTAAAAAAATCTTTTATAAACCTCCTGTAAAATCCAGCATGACCTGAAAAGCTTCTAATGCCTTTTTCATTGGTGGGAGGGGGAAGTTTTTCAATAACTTCAACTTTGGCCTTGTCAACTTCGATCCCTTAGTGGGAGATTCGGTGGCCTAAAACAATTCCCTCTCTTACCATAAAATGGCATTTTTCCTAATTTAGGACCAAGTTGGATTTTTCACACCTTTCTAATACAAGGGCTAGATTAATCAAACAATTGTCAAACGATGAACCAAAAACAGAAAAGTCATCGATAAATACTTCGATATGTTTCTCAATCATATCGAAGAAAATGGACATCATGCACCTTTGAAATGTAGCGGGTGCATTACATAACCCAAACAGCATCTGCCGATAGGCAAACACCCCATAAGGACATGTAAATGCAATTTTCTCTTGATCTTCAGGTGCCACAGCTATCTGATTATAACCCGAGTATCCATCTAAGAAGCAGTAATAGTCATGTCCTGCTAGTCTCTCAAGCATCTGGTCAATGAAAGGGAGCGGAAAATTATCCTTCCTTGTAGCACGGTTCAATCTTCTATAATCAATACAAACTCTCCACCCTGTGACCGTTCGTGTAGGAATTAGCTCGTTCTTTTCATTTCTGATGACGGTCGTTCCACCCTTTTTTGGTACAACTTGAACGGGGCTCACCCACGAGCTATCTGAAATGGGGTAAATGAGACCGGCTTCTAAGAGCTTTACCACTTCTTTCCTAATCACCTCTTTCATAGCTGGATTTAATCTTCTTTGGGGTTGTACAACTGGTTTGTGACCGTCCTCCATTAGGATCTTGTGCATACAAAAAAATGGACTTATTCCCTTCAAGTCTTCAATGGACCAACCGATGGCACCCTTATGCTTCCGCAAAATTCTCAATAGCTTCTCTTCTTGTAACTCACTCATGCTTGCATTAATGATAGTTGGATTATTATCTTTTTCACCAAGGAATACATATTTTAAGTGAGGAGGCAGCTGCTTGAGTTCAATAAGTGGTGTCTCTTTTTTTTTCTTGGAGTTCCTCTTCATTCCCCTTCAACTCCTCCCATGTAGTGCGGAAGTGGAGGGAATGAGATGGTGATGCTTCTAACATGGCTAAAACTTCTTTTTCCCTCAGGTCTTCACTATCTTTAACTACATCTTGGGGTAGGCATAGCACTCTTTCTAGCGGAAAAACGGCTACTTGATGTCCAACTTCTTCATCAACTATCGAATCCAATATCTCGATTCGGTTGCACCCTTCTTTTTCTTTAAAGTGTTCCATGGCTTTGAGGATGTTAAAGGTGATTGTTTCCGCATTTACTTTCAAGGTTAAGGTACCATCTGCCACATCAATCATAGCTCGCCCTGTTGCTATGAATGGTCTCCCCAAGATCAAGGGGATATCATTGTCTTCCTCCATGTCCAGTACCACAAAATCTACTGGGAAAATAAACTTATCCACCTTGATCAACACATCTTCCACCACTCCATATGGATGTTTCATTGAGCGGTCTACGAACTCTAACATTAGTTGTGTGTATTTGACTCTTCCAATGCCTAACCTTTTGTATATAGAAAGAGGCATAAGATTCACACTTGCCCCAAGATCACAGAGGGCCTTCCCAAAAGTTCTATTCCCAATAGCGCAAGGAATAGAGAAGCTTCCAGGATCCTTGAGCTTAGGTGGTAGCTTCCTCTATAAAATAGCACTGCACTCTTCAGTAAGCATCACTGTTTCACCACCAATTTTCCTTTTCTTTGATAGAATCTCCTTCATGAACTTGGCGTACGTCGGCATCTGCTCTAGTGCTTCTGCAAAAGGAATGTTAATTTGCAATTTTTTAAAAACATCAAGAAACTTACCGAATTGTTTTTCTGTTTCTTCCCTTTTTAATCTTTGAGGAAATGGGAGTTGAATTTCGAGTTTTGGTAGGCTTCCTTTTTCTGCACCACAAGTTATTCCTCCTTTTCACAACCAATATCCCCCTCAGCTGATGTCGGGGTGACTATTTCCTCCGAGTGGGTTGGGATTGAAGCACTTCCACCCTTTTTTTTTAGGTGGTGTTGGTTCACTTACTTTGCCACTCTTTGTTGTCACAGCATTAACATTGTTTCGCGGATTTGGAATTGTGTCACTAGGCAAGTTCCGGGTGCTCTTTGTGCTAGCTGTTGAGCAATTTGACCCACTTGGGACTCAAGATTCTTGTTAGAGGCTGATTGATTTATCTGGATGGCTCTTGACTCTTCAATGAAAACACTTGTGTTTGTTGCCAACTTCTCAATAGCAATCTCCCAACCAGCTTTACGCGGTGGCGCTTGATTTTTTTGAGCTCTTGTTGGCTTTGGGATCCACCCTGTTGATCATTCCATGAAAAATTTGGATGATTTCTCCAACCCGGATTGTATGTACTGGAGTAAGGATTATTTTGCTTTCCGTTGTTACCTACAAAATTCACCTTTTCTGGTTCTTCTGTGTCATCATCCTCTGGTACTTCACAAGCGCCATTTTTATGTGCTCCCCCACAAAAATCACAACTTGTATGTTTCAATAATTTAACAGGGGCCACTTGGGGTTCTATATTTAGAGCTGCCATCCCCTTTTTTATCTCGGCAGCGATAACCTCTTCTATCTGTTTTGAGAGTAGCTTTCCTTGAGCCAACCCGGTGTCCATAACACTCAATTCCAGCATACCACTTTTTGACCCACCACCTATATCATACAACATCATTTGCTCATTGGATGCCATAATCTCGATAATTTTTCGTGTTTCTGATGCGGTCTTGTAATTCAAAGAGCAACCTGCTGTAGCATCCAACATAATTCTAGTGCTCGGCCTCAACCCATTGCAGAATATTTGCATTTGAGCGGTGTCATCATAAGCATGATTGGGGCATCCTGCTTGTAAACTCTTGAACCTCCTGTAAGTGTCACGACGTGATTCTCCTTCTTTCTGCTTGTAAGCAGAAATCTCTTGCCTTTTTCTAACAAACACAGCTGGGGGAAAGTATTGTTCCCAGAATTTGTCTTCAAGATCGTCCCATGTGGTGATGCTACCAGAGGGTAAATAATTTAGCCACTCCTTAGCATCATCTTTTAATGACAATGGAAATAGTCTCAACCTCTTGCCTTCTTCACTGTTACCGTCCACCTTCACTGTCTCACATAGTTCAAAGATGTTTATGAGATTTCTATTTGCATCTTCGTTATCTTTACCAGAAAAATGAATCTCCTTCAACTCTCGGTAGAGGGCGGGACTTATTTCGAATTTGTTGACTGTAACCGGTTGGTTATGGATGGCCAAACGAGCACGGTTTCTATCATGATTCCCATACTCCCCGAGGGTATGTTCAGGTGGTTGTGGATCAGCCATTTCAGCAAATATGAAGCAGTCCCCTAAATTTTGTTCTTCTACTGCTAACTTTCTTTCCCTTTTCCTCCTTTCTCAAACCGCCTTTCGATTTGCTTTTGCGGTCTTTTCTATTTCTGGATCAAAAAGAAGTTTAGCTGAGGACTGGCCTCGCATACAAGGTTAGAAAAAAATCGTGAGAAAAATAGAAAATAAAAAAATAAGTAAATAAAAGAAAACAAAAATTTTATTGCAGAGCAAAAAATTCCAATTAAGTAAATAAATTATAACTCAATAGTGATATGGCAATCCCCGGCAACGGCGCCAAAAACTTGATAGCGTTTCAGCTAGTGTTCTGAATCGTTGCAAGTAATAATTAAAACGGTAATACCGAGTGTTGAACTCAAGGATTGCGTTTTACTATCGAATTATCTTTACTTACTGAAATTGAACAAAAAGTTTCCGAATTGATTTAAGTAATAGTTAAAATAACAATGGTAATGAAATTGAACTTTTATAATGAGAAAAATGTCAGGGATAAGATTCACTTTGAATCCAACCTTGGTTTCTAATTTGATCCTAGTTACTGAATTCCTTTATTGAATTATTACCAAATTCTCTTTAGTATTCTTGCTCTGATGTCTTAGTGACAGAACCTTTAATTCCAAAATAATCCCTAATTCCTTAGTGGGTTTAAAATTCGGATTAAGCTTTACAGTACAAAAATTCTCTTTTTAAATTGTTGTCTCTGCAACTAATTCAATTGGTTTCATGACCTGCATCTATCCCTAGACTACAATCTCATGAATTTATCATCTCAAGCATTCGTAAAGTCTAACAAATACGGCTTAGTTACTCATTACAGAGATTAAAGAGATAGTGATTAAAGAAGAAGTACAAGAAGAATTCATGAATGATTCTTGATAAAACTCCTTCAATGGTGTAGAATAGCCGTCTCTGAGCTTCTCTGCTAGGCAAAAGTCTCTGAACTTCTCAATTGACAAAAAGATCCCTCAAAATTCAAAAAAACTCGGTTTTATGCATTCTTCCGCGTGCCGCGCGCCCTTGGCGCAAGACTTGTGCTTCAGGCTTCAGGCACATTAAAACAGAAGCAGTGGTGCCAAAACGCGCTTCGAGCGCAGCTGGTGCGTTTCAAGCGCACAACATCTGATGTCTAGCATTTATTGCATTTTGCTCCTCTTTCTAGTCCGAATTTGGTTCTAGTGTCTTCACGAAAGTTGTAGCTATGGAGCTTAGCTTTCATTTGCATTTTGTTTGACTCCAATTAGACATCTGCAACTCCATAAAGGTAGAAATACTCCATGTAGGTCATGTTGATTTCTCACCAAAATTCAGCACTGCATGGAAAATAAGGAAATAACATAAAACCATAAAAAATATCTACTTAATAAAGGAAATACGAACATAAACATGTTAAATCTAAAAACTAAAATCAACAAAATATATTAAATAACTCCTTAAATTAACTAATGATATCCTATAAATAAGACTAAAAACAATGACAAATATGCATATGATGAAGAGTTATCAGTGACTCTCTTGTATATTAGAAAAGTAAAAAGCATACATTAGTTTCTCGTTCATATTCTGAGGCTGAGTACCGGTCATTAGCTCATGTCATTTGTGAGGCTCAATGGCTCCTTACCATCATTATGAGATTTTCATATCTTATTTCAATTTAATTAGCCTTAGCCTTAGATAGAAAGTTTGTTAAACAATTAGATTTTGTTAGAGATAGTCGTTTTTCTGTATTGATTAGCTCCTGTATATAAATAACTAGTTTATGCTTTCACGAGTCAGTTGAAGTTTTCTCTATATTGTAACAACTCTTTTGAAACAATGAAATGAGCAAAGCACCATTTTCAATCCTTCTTCTTCCTCACATCAAATTTTCACATAAAACATCTTCTAAAGTTACACGGATGAAAGGAACCAACAATATATTGAACGATTTTGGTATTTTTTTGTTAATATTACTAGTGTGTGGAACCATACCATACACTAATTATTTTATATTTTTAATATTTTCCTTTGTATATTCTATAGTATTTCAAATAATGTTGTGGGGGTTAAGTTTGAATTTCAAGGTTTGTTCTAAAAAAATTTACAAGTATTATTATGGAAAGAAGTTTTTTGTAATCATTGAATGAGAGGTTTGATTTCTTCTTTTCCTCATTCTTTTCTATGGAATTACTCTTTTTAATAAGTTTGTTTTAGAGAAAAGGGTTATTGCTTATTGTTTAATGACATTATTTGGTGGCATTGGAAAGTTGGTTGTTTATTATAAATGTTGATTACCTTGGGGTCATAGCTAATTGTCTTTAGAGATAGACTGCATGCACATAAATTGTGTGGGTTGTACTCTAATTGTTATGTACAGTTACCTCTCCATTATGATAATATTCTAAAAGTTTAACATTTAAATTCATCAAAATTCTTTTATAGTTAAAATAACATATTATATGATAAAATAATATAAAATAATTATCATCCATTAAATCGTAATAAAATATTATAAAAACTTATTGTGTCATAGAAATTGTATGGTTTGTGCTCTAATTGTTATGTACAGTTGTCTCTCCATTATTATAACTAGATTACGATTTGTGTGTTGCGCCGACATTAATTAATTAATTTTATAAGTAATATTTTATGTATTATAAATATAGTTATCTCACAATATTACTCTATTGATTTGAAATAATTGAATATGATTAGGAAAATTAAAATGAGAGAAAATCATGTTTACCACAATCATTTAATTTAATATTTTAAAACTTTTTGTAAAATTCGCATCATAACTTATAATATTGGATGGTCGTTTTTCTCCTTGTACTTTTATTGTCAATTTGTTTTTCAACACATAATGATACTTGTATTTATTTGATGAAATAAAATGTAAAATACAACCCAAAAAATAAGATGTAAAAAGTTAAAAATATGATTTAATATTAAATATTTTTTATTTTAAAGAATTTTAATGTTGAATTATATTGCAGCGCAGTTTGAATTTATTTGTTTTATTAGTATGATATTTTAATTGCGAGCATGAAAAGTTATTGTAAAGAAAATTGTTTATTGGATATATTTAGTGAAGAGTTTGAAATTTATTTTTTTAAAGATTCACGTAACTTTAAATATAGTTTTAGGTATTTAAAAGTTCTAACTAATTGTTTGTGCAATTGAATTGTAGTTATGTTGATGTGTACCAAAAATAAATTCTATTGAAAACTAATTTAATTTTATACAATACTTTATTTTTTGTTTATTTTTAACATTCAAATTTTCATTATAATAATAAAATTTAAAAAAAAATAGCATTCAATTACAAATAAATAATTTTTTATGAAAGTTAAGTGTTAACATAATTTTTTTTCAGAATACATGTACAGTAAACTTTTGTTCATTATCTTTTTTAATAATTTTTAATATAATTATATTTATTATAATTTAAATAAATTTGTGTATTTTAATAATTGGAAGTAAATTTTTAAATAATTTTTAATATATTCATATTTTATGATTATTTTTAATAGATTTGTGTATTTTCTGTTAAATAGAATATATATCTTTATTTTATAAAACGATAATATTAATAATATTATATGATTATTAATTTATTTATTCACAAAATTCATTTGATATTTTAATTAAAATATTAAAAATGAAAAAATTATTTGTAAAATTATATGAGTATGAAATGTTATGACTCGCTTGGTTTCTTAAAGGATGTTATTATGAGTAAAGTATCTATAGCTTGCTTACTCTTATGGTAGATATTAAAATTTTGAGGTATAGAAGTATAAATGAATATGAATCCATGTCGTTGAAGGTATATAGATTTTCATTATATATCCTTTAATTTAGTTTTGGTGTGTTTAAATGTATTGAGAAATAGTAATAGTTTTCAAACAAAAATGTGTAACTAAAGATTCTTAAAAAGCTAACATAGTTGTTATATAGAGAACTCATGAGAAAAACTTACATACAATATTGTAACTTGATATAAAAAAATCTTTCACCCATACACTTGAATATGTAATTGAATGTGCATAAGTTAGATGGCCATATATACTATTGACAATCAATATTGTTCGATTAATTTAAGTTTTATAAGTATAATATAATAATAGTTGCGATAGGTTTAGATATAACATCAATGTTTATAAAAATTGTTAAATATAAAGTTGGAATATGTCACACATTCATAGATAAAAAGCTTATAACAACAACACTCATATATGATGAGTGTGGTTGATTGACATGAACAAATGTCGAATTGGAGAATATTGATTCACTTAAATTACATTGTGAAACTTAATCCAGTTTTAAAAGCCATTGTGCTTGAAATTATTGCTACACACACAAAATTGGAAATAACAAAGTAGTTGTCTATTACTAAATTATGAATACAATCATTTGTTTGTAAAAAAATACTGTAAATTGGAAGTCTAACTTAAAATTTAATAATATTCTCCTTTTGACTCTAATCCTCTTATTCATGTGTTTGTCTTTAACTTTGCATTATAATTTGATCTGAGGCGGATGAGACTTACTAGGTCATTGAGTTTTTTTTCGGGTCTTGGTTTAAAATTATGGTTTGTAGCTGTGATTATGGCTGAAATGACAATGACATTGCCACATCACGGTGACCACAATTTTAAAATCAAAATCTAGATTGCAGGTAGAGCATGACCTTGACTAGTTTGTTACCATTACCACATTGCGATAATACCAAGAGTTAGATAAAAAGCATTTCTGACAATATTTATGACTGATTAGGTGATTTTTTTTTCCATTGAATTGAATGAGTAATAGAATTTTCTAACCTATGAAATTATTACTTACCACTAAGTGGAATAATTGTGCATGAAAGGAGGATTGAGAGTGTAAAATGTTACTCACAAGTATAATTGATTGACATAATTTGAGTGTAATGAGAAATGCATAATAATGTTATCAAAAAACATTATAAAAGAATGCATAATAATAAGAAGAAGAAGATAGAAAATGAATTATTACTCACCACTAAGTGGAATAATTGTGTATAAATGTGAAAAGATGATGATTGATAATGTAAAATATTACTAATATAATTTATTGACATAAATTGAAAGTAATGAGAAATGCATAATAATGTTATAAATTTCTTTTATAAAAAAATGCATAATAAGATGACAACAAAATAGATTTCATAGTTTGTTTGATGTATACAATGTGATAATAATCTAAATAAGATTTCACAATTTTGTCATTAGAAAAAATATATCGGTGAGTTGAAGTGTGTTGTTTATAAATTACAATTTGGTGTATCAAAAATAGGTTTCATATAATGCAAACAATGCTTAAAAAATATTTATTTGAGATAACTTTTTTTTCTAGTAATGAAACAATTTATTAATTTTAGTTATCTAATATGTAACATGTGATAGATTTGTATATTTTATAATTCTAACTAAAAATAACTATTTTTCATTAAAAGATGTTTTGTTTTTCATGATACTATGTAATATTCAATTTGAAGAAATTAAATAAAGTTAGAAACTAAAAATGTGGGATAAGTCTATCTTATACACAAGAATTATTTATTATTCTTCATCTAAGAAAATCTTAGAGAGTTAAGTGTTACACTCTTTGACTTGATACGTCAAAAGATGAGGTGAGAAATTTCAGTAAGTATCACTGAAATTTAAGGGATATGTATTGGTGTTAGAAACATCTTTCAGGTTTTGACGTAATATATCTGATAAATAATTGAATTATACATAATATATTACGTAATGAAATATAAGCACAATTTTGACAAAAAAGTGATGTATTTGGACAAAATGTCAACAACAACAATTGATCGCAAATATATCAAAGCATATAAATAGAATTAAAGATCAAAGATGTAAACTAAAAAAATGTAAAAATTCTCTTACGTTTTGTTTATCAAAAAGGAAAAAAGTTTGATAGCATGTAAATGATCATACAAAGAGTTGCATAGGAACTAATCATATATGTCACTGTCTTCCTATTTTCAGATATATAAAATAACTTTCACAAATTATTTCTTGAGAAACCATTAAAATGACCCAATATATTAATTGAGAGTTAAAACCATATGAAGAACCGTTACCAATAATGATGGAGGAGCAATGAGTGTGGAATAACTAATATTTACTGTATTGTAATTTATAACTCATGGCACATGAATAGTTCCACAAAATATTATGTGCAAGAATTTTAATAGTAAAATCTGTGCTAAAGTAAAAAAATGTGCTAAAACAAATTGCAAGTATAGAATAATAAGAAAGTGGAAGAGTGCTTGATGACACATAGTAATAGGATGTAGGAGTCTATTTTAATATATTATAATAGATGTTAATGTTCTAAAATTTTAACATATAAATTCATCAAAATTCTTTTATATTTTAAATAACGTGTCATATGATTAAATGATTAACATCCGTAAATCATAATAAAACACTATAAAAATATATGGTATCATAGAAATTGTGTAGTTTGTGCTCTAATAATTATTATGTATAGTTGTCTCTCCATTATTATAATGTTAATGTTCTAAAAGTTTATCATTTGGAGTACTTTTTATGATTTGGAATCTTCTCAAGTTTACTCTACAAATACGACATCAAAATACAATTATTAAGGTCTTTTTCTACATGTTGTATCAAAAGTTGGACTATTTTGCTTGCTATAAAAACTTTGTAGTGTTTAGTTCTTGATCTCTTGACTTATTTTTATATCAGAGTCAAAGTGTTTTTTCATAAATCAATTCATTTCATAGGATAAAGTGTCATGTGGGTGAAAATGTGTGTTATACAAATCAAACTATATATAACGAAGAAATAGCTTTTTAGTTGCTATATGAACAATTTGTACCAATCATTGTTGGTCTCTTAGAAAAAATAGACCGTTATTGAGAATCATGATATTCTCTCTCCCTTTCCCTCTCCCTCCCTCTTTCCGCTTTCTCTCCCCCTTTCTCTCATTGAATGTGTGGTTCAGATAAATGAAAAATAGAAAATATATAATATCTAAATTCATCAAAAACCATGTTTGCTTTATATAACGTGTTATATGATAAAATGATTAACATTCATTCAAGCAATAAAACACTATAAGAATTTAATTAGCTTTCAATTTCAATTTTTCCTTTTTAATTTTTATACTTTAATTAATGACATATGAATAACTAATGTATTTAAATTAATTCTATATTGTGAAATTATATGTCACATCATTTTAAATATTTTTAAAATAAGAGGACTAATTCTGTAATTCTGTAATTTTTTTAAAATAGATGCACCAGAAAAGACATATAAGTAGATTAAGGATTATTGCCAAATAAATATTTACGTTTACTATTCAAACTTATTTGTTGGTGCACATGGAGAAGAAATAATATGATTTTATGCATTTATAATTTTGTGTGGTTTCTTTATTTTTAAAGATGCATTAATTGTGAAATGCTTAGTATTAATTTCATAATGCCATTTCTAAAAAGGAAACGATAAATTTTATTTTTTTTAATAGTATAAATAGAATAACTATAATTACAATTATTGATATTTATTATTTTATTTTATTTTATTTTAAATATTTGTAAAATGAATTTATTGTCAAATAAACCTTGACAAGATGCCACGTGTAGCATTGAAATGTTAAAATAGATCTTAATTAATCTCAGTATAGATTCTTTAAAATTTATCTAATGTAAAATAATTATTGCTGGAATTGATATATTAGCTAGGAAGGAAATGGTACATTTAGAGGAGTGGGGCAAATGACCATGTTAGCACCTTTTTTCTGAGGATGGTTGAGAGGCCTTCTTGTAGACCTTGATATGTATTGTTAATAGATAGATTAATATAGCAGAGGCAAAAATGTAAAAGAGCATAAGGACTTGATTTTTAGAAAGTGAACTAACCTACAAACGGTTGACTTTCTAAATACAAAGTTCTAGCACTACAATTCTACAACAACGTTTTTGAGCACTTATAAATCTAAATTATTATGGGCAAGTCTATTCGTATGATATTTAATTTGTTTCCATTGACTGGTCATATTGAAGAAGCTTCACTACAATTTGTAGAGAAAGTGAAAAAATTAAGCATATCCATTTTTGTGTGATTAGATTTGATTTAATAACTCATCTCTGTTGATTGGAACGAAGTGTTAATTGTTATATATGTTTTAGGTTTTTATTTTCCTTCTTTATCTCTTGAAAGGAAATATTGGTCTTCATATTTGTTCATATATTTGATACAACTTAGCAAGAATTGGGTGTTTTATTGTTAGTTTACTTTTGTGGTTTAAGTTACTGCCATACAGTTGATTCATAAAGGAAATATAACAACTTTTGCTTTTTTGTTTGTTTGGCATGAGGTTTCAATGTGATTATGTTTTAAGATGACTTCTTAAATATAGTTGTGTTATTTGAATACATCAAAATCAATTTTATATTGAGACACCACATATAAATGAGTGTCTATAGTTGCACAAATGAAAGAAAAAACTTCCAAAAATAGAGAAAATATATATTATAAAAGTTAAAAACAGTATTTTTATACAACATGTTTAATTTTCTGTCTAAACATAGTTTCTTCTTAAAAAGTTTCCAACAGATTATTCATCCCGGTCCTTTATTTGTTTTTATATTCTCTTTGCAAATTCAGAATATTAAAGAGAACTTACTTATTCCATACTTAATTATTGTTTTCTCATCTATTAAATTAATTCATTATGGGGATTCTACATTTTGAAATGCTTTCTAGAAAATTATCTTCTCATGCTCTTTGATTCCTTTCTAAAAAATTATAATCTCATCTTAAAAAGTCTAAAAATAACCACTAAAATATTTTATATCAAAATCATTTTTTAAATTTTAAACAAAGGATTAATCAATACAAAATTAATGACAAACCATACTCCTGTGGACAGTAAAAAAAAACTGGGAGCTTCTACCCTCTAATCGTGTTTTAGCAAGAATGTTTCCGTTTTTTTACAAACAATGAGAACGGGAGATATAGTCAAAAGAAGCCATGTCATCAAAGCAAGTCAACCTATGTTGAAATTGATTATTAAAACTTTTTTGAATAAATAGTTAATTTAGCCTTAAACTAATAATTTAGTTTTTCAAACTATTAAAATCAATTAAAAAGTCTTTAAACAATTTTTTTTCTCCATTTTGTTAATCTCTATGTTAATGGCATTCGTTTGTATTGTTAGTAGACTTTAAACTATGAAAATGTATCAAAATAGTCATAAAAACAACAATTCAACCTCTTAAAAAATTTGAATTTTAACATGGGATGATCTGGTTAGGTCTTGGAACATATAATTTAACATGGGAAGATGACAAATTGAATTTTACTGTGCCTCCTTTGATCAATGCTAGGTCTTGGAACATATAATTTTCTCCCGTCATATGTTGCGAGCATCCACTGTCCAAGTACAATGATTGGTGTTTAACTTGGTTGCTGAGGACATATGCAACATAGATAATTTTGTTCTTAGGTACCCAAATTTGGTTGGGTCTTAGATTGTTAGTCTTGAAAGATTTCTTGTCTTTCCTTGTAGTTAACATGGGACAAGATAATTTAGAGTGACATTTCTTAGCGAAAACATTACACAAAATATCAAAGGGAATAAGTTTAGGTTCAATTACTGTTCAAATCCTAGACCACTTTTACCATTTCTACTAACTCCATAAATCATATAAGCATATTTGTTCTCATAATGTTGGTCTTGTTGGAACCAAATTGGTTTTATACTTAGAGTGTTGATGTTAACAAAAGTATTTTATGAGAACAATATATTTAACTTCATGGAGTATGAAGGAAGATTCATGTTTTTGAGGACAATCTAAAATAAGATTTGATTTAAATTTATAATTTAAGAAATTTTTTGTCCAAGTTGAAAAGAAGATATGGTCGACATTTGAAGAAGAGATGATCAACATCGTATCAACAATAAGATATGAATTATTTACAAGAAGATTTGATCAAGATTTATCACAAGAAGATATGAATTATTTACAAGAAGATATGAATTATTTACAAGAAGATTTCATCAAGATTTATAATCTTAAAAGAGTAGAAGAACTCAAGCTCAAAATTTGAATTTTATCTTAAAGATCAAAGAGAGAAACAATTGTTTGAATGAGATATATTTTCTATGTTTTTTCTTAGAGTGTGATAGTCATGGTTATAATCAGCTTGTTAGAGCAACTACTCATGTTCCAAACCTTTGTATTCAAACCCGATAGTGGTGTTAGTGTGCCTTCAACAATTTGGGGTTGCCAGATTGTGTGGAGAAAACATGGCTGGTAGAGTCAAGGTGTGTGTGTTCCTCAAATGTTTGGGGTTATCAGGTTGTTTGAGAAGACTGACTTGGAGAATCAGGGGCTTTCTAATTCAAGTTGTTGAATTAATCGATTTAATCCTTTTGAGTGAAGGGAATGGATGTAGCGAAGTTAGTGGTGAACAATGATAAATTACTTATGTCACTTTATTCCTACACTTCTTAGTCTGTCCTTCTTCGTCAAAACTTGAATTACACAACAATTGACCCAACAATCCAGTCTTCTCAGAACAACCTAACACCTACAGACTTTTTGAGAAACACAAACACCTTGACTCTATAAGCCAATTATTCTCTACACAACTTGAATATCATAGATTGTTGAAGGCACACAACACAATGACCATACAAGTCAAGGCTTCTCAACACAACCTGCAAACCTAAAGATTGCTTAAGGAACACAAAAACCACTATTGGGTTGGGCTATAAGAGTTTGGAACAAATTGGTTTGCATCTAACAAGCTGATTATAACAATGACTCTCATATTAGAAAACACATAGAAAATATTTCTTTTGAGTAAGTGTTTCTTTATACGTTAACCTTATGAACTCTAATGACTTAGGATAAAGAACATTTCACAATTGCTTTTGGTATTGGCACTCACTTATCTCTTGATGATGCCATCAATAAAAAAACGTATGGATATTTTGCCCGATACAAGAGAATAGATCACATACTTGTTGAATGTGAAGGCTATGCATTTTTTGTTTACTTTGATCGTGAAAAAATACCATTGCTTTGTGAATCACGTAAGGTTGTAGGACATTCTTTAGATAAATTTCATGGAATAACTCATTATGTTGAAGATACAACAATTTTAAAGAAGTTTGTAAAGAAGCATGTCCCAAAAAACTGTTGCTCCAAAAGCACCGACTGGATATCAAATATTGGAAAAAGTACAAGGTTTGATCAATAAATTTGGCAAACCATTTGCAGAGAGCTTGTCAAAACTGGGTGGAAGAAAAAGTCAATTTTCTTTGAATTGCCATATTGGAAGTCATTGCATATAAGACATTTTCTTGATGTGATGCATATTGAAAAATATATATTTGATAGTGTTATTGGTACATTACTCAGTGTTCCAGAAAAGTCTAAGGATGACATCAATGCAAGATTGGATTTCATCGAGATGGGAATAAAAAATGAATTGGGTCCCGTAAAGAAAGGAAATCGTACATATCTACCTCCAGCCGCTCATACTCATCTAGAAAGGAAAAAATTGTTTTAAAGTTCCAGAAGGATACAGTTCAAACATTAAAAAGTTAGTTTGTATGAAAGATCTCAAGTTAAAATGTTTGAAGACTCATGATTGTCATGTTCTAATGGAGCATTTGCTAACAATAGGCATACGTTCCATTTTACCTGAAAAAGTTTGACGAGCCATAACTAAATTATGTTTCTTCTTCAGGGAAATTTGTAGTAAAGCGATCGATCCTCTAAAATTACCAACATTGCAGAGGGAAATTGTTGTTACTTTGTGTGAGCTGGAAATGTATTTCCCACCCTCATTTTTTGATATAATGGTTCACCTTACTGTTCATTTTGTTAAGGAGACACAACTTTCTGGGCCAGCTTATATGCGATGGATGTATCCGATAGAACGATATATGAATATATTAAAAGGGTACGTAAAAAGTAGAAGTCGACCAGAAGGTTGTATGGTTGAATGGTACATTGTCGAAGAAGCTGTTGAATTTTGTACTGAATATCTATCCAATGTTGAATCCATAGGACTTCATATGTCTCGTCATTCAGGAAGAATAATAGGAGAAGGGATAATTGGAAAGAGAGTAATGACTATATCAAGGACAGTATGGGAGCAGACACAATTGTTTGTTCTGCACAATGATGATGAGGTTTAACCGTATGTTACAATACTCATGGATCAGTTATCTAGTTAGAACATGAACATGAATAAAAATTGGATAAAACGAGAGCACAATCGAAGTTTTATCCCTTGGCTTAAAAATCATATTAGCTCAAAGTTAGATATAGACCCCACTTCAATTTCAGAGAGATTGAGGTGGCTAGCAAATGACCCGAGTTTATATGTCTTTTCTTACACTGGTTATGTAATTAACGGCTATACATTTTATACCACAAAACAAGATGATCAAACCACTATGCAAAATAGAGGAGTCACTCTAGTAGCTGAAGCGATGCATATCTCAAGTGCAAAAGAAAAAAATCCAATATATGCAAATCTATCATATTTTGGGGTTATCGAGCACATATGAGAGTTGGATTACACAATGTTTCGTGTTCCCATCTTTGGTTGCAAGTGGGTCGATAATAATAATGGCGTTTGAATTGATGAGCTAGGGTTCTTGCTTGTCAATTTTAGTAGGGTGGGATATAAAGACGAGCCTTTTATTTTAGCATCGCAAGCTCAACAAGTGTTTTATGTCACTGATGCTGCTAATGATAAATGGTCTGTTGTCCAATCAACCAATAAAATAAGTGATGATAACGATAACATTGAAGATGTTGGTAATGATATTTTCTTTGCGACATCACAACCACGTGAAATTGATTCAACTGACGATGGTTTATATCTTAGAGATGATCATGATGAGGGAATTTAGATTAATCCATCGTTTAGTATCGTTAAGGGACAAACAAATGTGAATCCCACTAGGAAAAGAAGAAGGGCATCTTAAGGTGTTTATGTGTTTTATATAAGTCATGTAATGATATGTACTCATCATGTAATTTATACTAATTTTATGTAACTTGACCTGCCAGAACTGAGTATTTGATTTTATGCTTATACTGATTTTCTGCCAGAACTTGAACTGATCATGTAATTTAACATTGATATACAAGCATTGATATACTGATTTTCTGCCAAAACTTGAACTCATCATATAATTTTTTTAATTATATTATTTAATTATTTAAGAGATGACAATTTGATAAATTTTTTAATTATAATCTGAACTCATCATATAAGTTGATATGAACAATTTGATAAAAATTATTTTAGAGATGACAATTGGTATCCATGAGTATGGATATTACCTCACATTATAAAATGATATACATATTATTCTAAGGATTTTAAAAATTCAATTTCAAAACATTTACAACGCTTTGGTCCATAAGCACTGTAGAAGGATTTTAAAAAATAAATTACAATTACAAACAAAACATTTAAAGCGCTTTTGCCCATAAGCGATGTAAAAGGATTTAAAAAAATAAATTACAAGAGACAAAACATTTACAGCGCCTTTTATATAGCGTGTCTATAAGCGCTGTAAAAGACTATTTAAGGCGCTTTTTATATAGTCTTTTAAAGTGCTTTTTTTATGAGCGCTGTAATAGGTTGGGTCTATTAAAGCGCTCTTTGAAAAAGCGATGTAAAATGGTTTTTTAAAATATTATGTAAACTGATAATATAAGAAACTGCCTCTTCATTTTCTTCTTCATTACGTATTCTCATCCCTACAAGCTTGGCAGTGTGAAACCCTTATTCATTAGGTACTCTCCATCTTCATTACTCTCTATACGAACCCTTCTCCCTAGTGCGAACCCTATTGTTCATATTCATTACGTACTCTCTGTTTTCATTATTCTCCATTTTCATATCCCTACGAACCATAAAGGTTTTTAAGGCTCTATTTGTTCAGTTTTTTAAAGTGCTATGTGGAACTCTAGTGCTATCTTCTTGCTGCACAAGACATTTCTACTTGTAACTTGCGACGTCGTAACCCTAAACTACATGTATTGTTATTAATATCTTGTTGTCACTAAACTTATAGTGCATGTTGTATTTATTCAATCTGTTGTTGTCACTAAACTGCATGTTGAACTTATACTGTGTGGAATGTGTAGATAAATGGATTACAACAACGATTTAGGTCGTCAAAAGGATTAAGTTGTAAACACTGAAGCTATCAACGCTAAAGGCTATGAAAACAAAGTGAAGCGTGGGGCAACTATAATGCAAAAAGTCATCAAAGCAAGAAGTACTGGAATAAAATTTGAGGTATATATACTATACTTTTGTTTAGATTTCATTTTTTCTTCTTTGAAAGCGAGTACTTACGCTCTATGATGATTTTATTTTTTTTTATTTTTTGAAAGCAAGCACTTACGCTCTATGAGTTTATTAGGTGGGATGGAATGAAAAATGCCAGTCGATTGAGCCCAACAGTTCAATGATGGTAAGATACATCGGTGCTGATGTCCGCCAAAATATCCCAATAACAATTGATGACTGGAGAGACAAAGCTTTGAAGGATGCTAAAGACATATTGTGGAGTGATGTACAAGTAACATTTTTACTCCAATTTTTTGTTAGTTATAATTTTTTCCATTGAAAAACTTTTATTCAAACTCTTTATTTATTTGGTTTGCAGAGCACTTTTAACATTGAAGTTATGCGGAAAAATTACGTGCTTAGAGTTGCTGGTAAAATTCACAGAGGATTTAGATCTCATCTGCAGATCAATTGGTAGTGGGAATGTGATGAGGCGGTTACTTATCCCCTAGGTACCGGGCTCGATTCCCACGGAAGGCAAAAACTCACTATTTCCACTGGGTGGTTACGGGGAGTGAGAAGACCGAGTAACATCGCCGATAACGCTGAAGGGTCAGGATGTTACGGTAGCACCGCCGATAATGCTGAAGGGTCGGGGTGTTACACTAAACGTTCAGACCCCACATTTGTGGTAATATTTATTTTATTAGCATTAGTGTTTTATTCATATTCATATCTTATATTTTTACACGATCGTTATTTTTTTATTTCTATATAGAATATAAGTACAACAAATCGGGAGCGAGCAAAGAACCCAATGCATCATTACAAAAGATCGCGTATGTGGTATGCGCGTTTAGAGCAAAAAAATTGTAATTAAACATCACTTTTATACATTGTGGTAGTTTATAAACCATAGTTTCTAACTAATATTTTGTTTATGTCTTAACGAACAGCTGCAAGAGACGAAATCCGATCAACCATTGGGTCGTCATATCTTGTGGAAGGAGGCTCACGTTAATAAAGATGGAATAGTGGATAACGAAAATGTTCAACAAGTTGTCCAACAATGTGTAAGTATACTATCATTTTAATATTATCTTTTAAAAATGGTATTGAACTTATCTTTTTAATACTGCATGTATTTTAGGAAAATTTTGAACAATGTCTTGAAAATCAAGATGAGAATAAAGAAGTTAGCTGTAGGGACATTCTTGGCAAGGTATTCAATGTTCCTGAATATTCTGGCCGTGTGAGGGGTAAGGGATTTGGCGTGACTCCCTAAAGTTTTGTTTACATGAGAAGCGCACAAATTCCTCAAATGATTAAGTATTAGAAACGCTGAAAACCCTATCGGAGCAAGTTGCATACTTGGTTAAAAAGGATAAAGAAAAGCAACTTCAACGTGAAATGAAAATAGACAGTGAAGATGGAAGTTGCAACATTGGTCATAAAAGTCTCCTGAAGGTAATTAATTACTTAACGAAATAAGACATTTATTCAAACTAATTGTTTCACATACTTATTTATTAACCATTGATTTAATTTAGGGTGTTTCACGTTGGTGCCTATACTTGTCTTCCCCTACCCGTCGCATGGTTGGGAAAGGAACATTGTACAATACGTTGGGAGAAGTATTGCACAACAATCCCGTCCCTGGCAACCATGTTAAAGTGTCACCTGTGGTAGCTTTAGAACCACTTGCTCCGTTGCCTATCCCCGACAACGACAAAGATATGAAATTTTTGGGAGAAGCAATAGGTAACTATGTGGCATGGCCGAAACATCTTGTTGGCACTGAGGAGGTATGTTTTAATTGCTATGTATGTTTAGTTGTATGATTATGATTGATTATGTTTAATAGCTGATTTTTCCGCTTTTAATTTCACATTTATTTAGATTATTGCTAAAGGGAATGATAAGATCCCTCGCAACGAGTTTGTCACTTCACTAGAAAAGGCAGAAAAGGTTTGACATATACATCAATTCATGTATACGAAATGATTAGCTTACTATAATAACTAACAAACTGATCAACCTCATTTTTTTCAGATTCAACCAAAAAATAAACCCGCTGCACCGCAGGTGTAGGTCCGTGGTAAAAATAAATCTTCCAAAATTCAAAAATTGGATCGAGGTCAACCACGCCTTGCTTGATTTGGGTCGTGTCTTTACATAACAACAAAGATGAATATGGAGAGCAACAATGATACATGTATGATAAACATGGATAAAGGTATATTTGGATATGAGTATTTAGAAATACTTGGCAAAGAGCAAATATATGAACTTCTCGATCATAAAGAGCTGAGTGCTACTGTCATCAGCATATACATCAGGTAATATAAATACTTTATTTAAGATAAAAATTACCTTTTAATTGCATCACTGCCACTAGGGGTGTGCATGGTCCAAAAACCAAACTGAATTGCATCACATTAATAGTGCATTTCAGTTTTTAAAAACCACTTAAAAAAAAACGGTTATTTTTTTAACCAGTTACAGTTCAGTTTTAAACCGGTTTATAATTATAAACCGGTTTAGTATGCTTGAACCGGTTTGAAACCGGTTTTTATCAAAACCAATTCGAACTGATTTTTATTGAATAGTTTAAATCAGTTTTTCATTAAATTTTTTATACTTTTCTATTTTTTTTAACATAAAATTATACTTTTTTTTAGAATGTTCATTGGCACATCTTTCTGTTAAGTATAGTCTTTTAATATCTATCTTTTGATTTTTCAAAAATAAAATAAAAAATATTGAATTGAAAATACTAGTACATGTAGTAATAATTAGAGCGTTCAATTTAAATATATATATATATATATAGTTGCATTTTTTTTACTCATATGTATATAACTTATATAAAACTGTTTTTACAGTAAGAAAAATGTTATTTTCAACAAAACAATGTTAATTTTCCATAACTTAATTTCAAATAACGTTTTAGTCATTTATCTTTTTTTGTTTTCCGATTTGGTCCTTTATTTTAATTTTAAGTGATAATTTGATCTTTTATGTTTTAAAATGTCAACAAAGTTATAATTTTTTTTTACAAAAATTCAAAAAATTCATCAAAATTTTCAACTAAAACCCATAAATTAATTATATTTTTCAATATAATATAAATTTTATCAAATTCGAAACTCAAATATTCAAATAAACTCATATTTCCATATCTAACAACATCAAATAAAGAATGAAAATATGAGTTTATTTGAATATTTGATTATGAATTTGATGAAATTTGTATTATATTAAAGAATATAATTAATTTTATGGGTTTTGGTTGAAAATTTTGATGAATTTTTGTAAAAAAAGTATAATATTGTATACATTTTAAAACATAAAAGATAAAATTGTCACTTAAAATTAAAATAAATGACCAAATAAATAAAAACAAAAGATAAATGACTAAAATGTTAACTAAAATTAAGTTAAGAAACCACATGTGCTATTTAGCATTTTATTTTTATATTAACAATGTTAATTTTAATTTTATGATATTAAATACAAAAAGGTTTGAAAGTGGTTCAAACTGGTTTTTTAAAAAAAGTTTAGTTAACTAGACTTTTTAAAATTTATGGTGCAGTTCATAAACCATTTAATTGGTTTGGTCTTTTATGGTGCAGTGCAATTCAGTTTATGAATGCATTCCAATTAACTACATTTTTTGAACACCCCTAACTGCCACATTAATTTATTGATAATTAATCTAATTTTATATTTTCATTGAAGGTTTTTGTATAAGAAATTGGTGTTCACGCAGAAATTGTCAAGTAGATTTTCATTCTTATCTCCGCATAAACTATCCATGTTTAAACTCAATCCAGTTAATGTAAAAAAACATGTAGTTGATATACTTATAGAAAATAAAGAGAAGGACAAGCTGTTTCTGACACCATACAATTCAGGGTACGTAATGAGATACTTTATCTATATCTTTTTTAATTTACAATATTATGAGTTGTGTAAACAAATTTGCCAACCAAATTTTTGTTGTTGTAGGCAACATTGGGTGTTGTTTTCCATAAATACGACTTCTGAAATTGTATATTATTTAGACCAATTGCACGGTTATTTCAATAATCACCCTGATATAAATAACATCTTCGACACGTAAGTAATATTCATTTATTTCTTACATATATAGATAATGTGTTTGGTCATTTAATAACAATCACATTTATTTGATAGTGCTCTGCAAGTTTTCCGCGCTCAAAGGGGTGGTTCAGTGTCGAAGAATAAGTCAAACAACATCACATGACTTTCAATAAAGGTTTGAAATTTTTGTTACAGAACTTAATTATATGCCTTTAAATTTTCATTTACAATCAATGCATAAATATTTATTGGCATACATGTTTTATTTTATAGTGTTTGCGTCAAAGTAACATCATAGACTGCGGATACTATATAATGAGGTTCATGAAGGAGATTGGTGATCTAAATAAACATATAATTCCAGAACCGGTACGTTATTTTCATTATATATTGATTTTCATATATAAACTATAAATATATATATATATATATATATTTGATTCTAACTTATTTTGCTTCAGTATCTTGACAACTTCAACCAAACATACTCGGAAAGTGATCTCAAAGAAATAAAAGAAGAATGTTGCCAGTTTGTCCTCGAACTGAAAGTTATATAATTAGTAATTAATTTGTTGTAATTTGTTGCTACTGTCATGATGTAATTTGTTGCTGTGAATATGTTGCTGCGAAACACTTGTAATTGATATTATTGAATGTGAATATGAAATTGTAATTTATTGTAATTTGTTGTTGTGAAAGACTTGTAATTGATATTGTTGAATATCAGTATGAAATTGTGATATTTGTGAATATGAATTTTGATATTGTGAATGTGAATTTTATTGTTGAAAAGAAGAATCTGAATGTGATATTTGATGTTGATAATAATGTCATAAAAAAGACAACGCTTTTTTAAAAAATGCCATAAAAAATCCTTTTACAGATCATTTTTGAACATTTTACAGCGTTTTTTTGAAAAAGTGCTGTAAAACTAGTATAAGAAGCGCTCTATATATGGACCTATTACAGAGGTTTTTTGAAAAAACGCTGTAAATATAGTATAAGAAGCGCTTTATATATGGACCTATTATAGTGCTTTTTTGAAAAAGAGCTGTAAACATAGTATAAGAAGCACACTTTATATATGGACCTATTACAACGCTTGTTTTATTTTCAAAAGTGTTGTTGTATCCTTTTACAACACTAGATACTAGAGCGCTTAAAAGTGCTATAAAGGGCTTAAAAAAAGCGCTTTAAAATGATCTATTTGGTGTAGTGATTTTAACATAGGATGATCTAGTTAGGTCTTGGAACATATAATTTAACATGGGATGACAAATTGAATTTTACTGTGCCTCGTTTGATCAATATTAGGTCTTGGAACATATAATTTTCTTCAAGTTCAAAAGAAGATATGGTCAACATTTGAAGAAGAAATGATCAACATCCTATCAACAATAAGATATGAATTATTTACAAGAAGATTTGATCAAGATTTATCACAAGAAGATATGAATTATTTACAAAATGATTTGATCAAGATTTATCTAAAAGAAGATATGAATTATTTACAAGAAGATTTGATCAAGATTTATCACAAGAAGATTTGATCAAGATTTATCACAAGAAGATATGACTTATTTACAAAAATATTTGATCAAGATTTATCGAGAAAAAAATATGAATTATTTACAACAAGATATAATCAAGAATTGCTTACAAGAAGAAACATTCACAAGAAGATACATTTAATATTTGCAAAGATATTATTCAGATTTTGACAAATGACAAAATACTGAATTGGACTTAGTCATATTCCTACTTGTGAAAGTTGAAGAATCGGTCCAACACTATGTTCCGCCCAGATTAAAGTAAGCAATAGGAAGGAAGTTTTATCTACATAATTTGCGAAAGCACTGGTAAAAAAATATGAACAGTATCAATATGAAGAATATACAAACTCAATCTTAAAAAAATACGAATAACATCAATATGAAGAATTTACAAAATCAATCTGAACGAAATACAAATAGAATCAATTAGAAGAACTGCTCATATTGGGATCAGAAATAAAGAATTAGCTAAAGAACTTATTATAAGAAAACATCTTGTTCAAAATTATAAATGTAAAAGAGTAGAAGAACTCAAGCTCAAAATTTGAATTTTATCTTAAAGTTCAAAGAGAGAAACAATTGTTTGAATGAGAAATATTTTCTATGTTTTTTTCTTATTGTGTGATAGTCATGGTTATAATCAGCTTGTTAGAAGCAACTACTCATGTTCCAAACCTTTGTATCCAAACCCGATAGTTGTGTTAGTGTGCCTTCAAAAATTTGGGGTTGCCAGATTGTGGAGAAGACATGGTTGGAGAGTCAAGGTGTGTGTGTTTCTCAAATGTTTGGGGTTATCAGGTTGTTTGAGAAGACTGACTTGGAGAGTCAAGGGCTTTGTAATTCAAGTTGTTGAATTAGTGGATTAAATCCTTTTGAGTGAATGGACTGGATGTAGCAAAGTTAGTTGTGAACCATGATAAATTACTTGTGTCACTTTATTCTTGCATTCCTTAGTTTTGTTATTGCTTCTACTCCAAGTAAACCATCAAGTTTGAATCCCCTTCTCATGTTTGCACCTTCAGGCCTTTGCTTCTTGAGCTAGTTTGCTTCCTTCATAAGTCAGAACCAAATTGTCATAGATGCTTTTTGTTGTTTCTTTTTTAGGGCACTTATCAAATTCCATGAAGGTCATTGCATTGATCATGAAGGTTTAGGACTTGCGATGCTTCTTGTACATATTCTTCTGTTGGGCATCCATTTTCATTCAAATTTTAGTGCCATTAGAATTTTTTGGAACAGCGTAGCCATGTTGCAGTAAGTCCAAAGTTCTTAATCTGTCCTTCTTAGTCAAAACTTGAATTACACAACACTTGACCCAACAATCCAGTCTTATCAAAACAACCTCACACCTACAGACTTTTTGAGAAAGACAAAAACCACAATGACCAAAAACCAATTCTTCTCTACACGACATGAATATCATAGATTGTTGAAGGCACACAACACAATGACCATACAAGCCAAGTCTTCTCAATACAACCTGCAAACCTAAAGATTGCTTAAGGAACACAAAAACCACTACCGGGCTGGGTTACAAGAGTTTGGAACAAATTGGTTTGCATCTAACAAACTGATTATAACAATGACTCTCACACTAGAAAACACATAGAAAATATTTCTTTTGAGTAAGTGTTTCTTTATACCTTAACCTTTTGAACTCTAATGACTTAGGATAAAGATCATTTCACAATTGCTTATGGTATTGGCACTCCCTTATCTCTTGATGATGCCACCAACAAAAAAACGTTGAGATATTTTTCCCGATACAAGAAATAGAGCACATACCTGTTGAATGTGAAGGCTATGCATTTTTTGTTTAAATTGATCGTGAAAAAATATCATTGCTTTGTGAATCATGTAAGGTTTTAGGACATTCTATAGATAATATACGACGATTTTAAAGAAGTTTGTAAAGAAGTATATAGATATTTGGGGTGATAGTACTCACCATGTTTTTAACTCTCCTTTTTTGGATCATATCCCCGACATTAAACTAGGAGACACCGCTATTATTCAAGATTTTTCTCCATGTAATCTAGAAAACATTGACAAGAATCGTGATTTTAGGGACATGGAAACCGTATTAGAGACTCTTGAGGAATCTGAGGTCCGTGCTATACAAGGTTCTAAAAATGTAAGTCAGGGCGTATTTGACTCCAAGTTATCTAATTCAGCTAACCTAGATCATATACAAGACCATCATGAATATCTAGATATGCGTATTGTTTGTTCTTGAAGTGATGTAGTGTTAAATAATGGCATTGATCAAAACAATCAAATCCCTTTTTTATTGTGAAGTTAACTCAAATGTTATAGTGCATAGTTATGACACACCCAATGTTGTTGTTACTGACGAGAATATACATCTCAAAATTGTTCGTCACTTGAATATATTGCAGGTTTTTTAAAGATAGAGATTCTAGTGAAATAACTCGTAAGAATGATGAGAAAGCCTTAACAAAAATATTTGACGTGAATTGTCTGAGAAACTAACAAACACTTACAGTTTAAATTTTTTGATCCAAACACAACTCATAATATTATATAAAATTTAAATGAGACGTTTTTCAACTCTTGATTTCTTAAAAATTCATACAATCTCAAAACTCTAAAAAATGTCGTTTTGAGGCAAACAAAAAACATATCAACTCATTTTCAACTTTGTTTCCTTTATATATTTTCACTAAAATATTTGATATCAAACAATTAGAAATATAACAACACTTTTGATTTCTTTTCAACAGTGAAGGTGTTAATATATAAATTTTCACCACTAACTAGGTGTCAGAAGCGTAGTTTCTTTTTTAAGACATAAGAAGTCATAATAATCATAACATAAAGGTTCATAAGATTCTTCTTTAAGAATTACTTACTAAAAATAAAATCTCACTTTACCTATTTAATTTTAAGCTTACAAACTTAATCAATTTTAACTCTCCCAATTCACATGTTAGAGTAAAATCTAACCATTTCCTTTCCTAAAGCACATTAATTTCATAATCAATCTTTTTGCTCATAAACATATCAACTAATTTAAATATTTGATATTTTCACGGTTTTCATAACACTAAAAATATTTTCAAACCCCAACTTTAACTCATTCATTTGAAATCAATTCATGTACATAACTTTAATCACAACAAAAATCACTTTCCCGTTTCTCATTTTTATGGTTCGGCCACTTCACACAATTAAGTTAGTTTTTATTTTCTTGTATTTCAATTAATGCACGTAACACTAACACAACACTAATTTTACATCAAAACAAAGCAAAATAGTAAAGAAAAAAAGACATTTTCTACCCACACAAGCGTGCTCCCAGGTTTAAGGAAGAAAATACGGGGTATTTGTTTACATTTTTTATAACACATTGATCAAGAACTCAAGAAACAACATCACTCACCCCAACACTTACATGAAGTAGCGGGTTTGGGAAAAGAAAGAGGGAAGACAATGTTCTTACCTCAAGTTTCTTAGCTCATAAGAACAACCGAGTTGAACAGATGCACTTTTCTTCCTACCGCTTCTTGATTGTGATCTTTGATCTAGTTTAAAAAGGGATTTTCTTCTTCTTACTAAGAGTTTATTTTCAGAGATGACAAGAAGAAATGAAAAAATGTTAGAGTGGTGTGTGTATGTGTCTTTGTGGGTGGGTATATAAGCGAAGAGAGAGATAATTTATTCTCATTCCTTAATTAACTTACTCTTTAATTTAAATCTAAATTAATCTTCACAAATTTTTAACCATAAAAACTACTCACTTAAATTTAATCATAAATTTCCACTATTATCCTTTATGATACTTAGTCATAATCATATCATTCACTTTTCAACTATAAAATATGTCAATCCCTTCAATTGATAGTATAATCAATTACTGAAAAAAATAGTTACAGACGACCCATGTCGATAATTAGTTTCACAACAAAAATTATTTGATTATTAAAATAGTCAAGTTTAATATACTTCACTTGCGAAAATATCAATCAAACATAAAACAAGCTTCAACCAACCCAAGAATTGACACAAAATTTTTGGTTGAATTTTGAGTTGTTTTAAAATTTAACAACAGTGCAAGTTGCCTAACTATTTTAAGTGTGGAAATGTTTTTAATTCCATAGCTCAGCGAGATGTTTTAAGACTACTCAAAGCCTAAAGCCTAAAGAGGTGGATTTAAAAATATATTGGGGGATTATGTCCCTAATTGTACTTGAGAGATATATCTCTAAAAAGGAAGGACTAGATATATAAATTATTGTTGCAAACTTGTATAAAAATTATTGTATATTTTTCTTCTCCCTTATCTATTTTTTTGTTATGTCTAAGTTCTTTATGTCTTATCTTCAATCTATATTTTGAGTGTGTGTTTAACTGAAGATAAACTTTTGACAACAAGATATTGTTTTAAGAAAAAATTTAAAATGACCAATACAATTCAAACTCCGCTGCTTGTATTTTCCACTACCTTCATCCTCGGATAGTAAAAGACCATTAGTCTTGGGTTTTAAGAACTTACTTTTAACTTATATATTAGCTTAACATTTTTTCAATTGCAAGTTTTCTGACTGAAATAATAAAGCAAGTTAGTTAATATTTGAATACTTAAAAGAAATTTTTTTCTATAGTTGATTGTTTTGTTTTACAAAAATAATTTGATTTTATATCTTGACAATAATTTTTTGAGTTAACGTCCTAAAAAGTGCGATATTAAACGAATAATATTATATTTTGTCTTTGTTTTGTTTAGTTTATTTTCTGGTAGTATCAATATGGTTTCTCCATAGACCACAAGAAATGATGTTTATATGTGCTTATTTTCTGGTAGTATCAAAGTGGTTTCTCCAAATTTTACAATTGATGTCTTAAAATATCTATAAGGAGAGTTGTCCACTCCGTCTTGGAGATAATGGCTCTATGCATGTAAGACTTATTTATCTTTATGATAAAACTAGACTAAGCTAAGACTAAGTTATTCTAAAATTGTGAATTAAGTTATTCATGTTTTTCATCCTTTTTCCTTGTTGTAGGTCTCTAACATATGACCTTAATATTCAGAGTAGATATTATGGTGACATTGTTATTCTTGTTAACTTCAAAAAGCAAACAAAGGTGAAGACACCCGCTTCATTAACTATCAACAAAATTTGAAAGGCTGAGTAACATAAATAAAAAATATGAAAGTAATCATATAAGTGGCAATATTACGAATTATAAATAAAATTTATAAAATTTGAACAAACATGTAATAAATTGCAACTTTACTTCAACGAATTAGGCATGCACGCACGATTGCAGATACATTGACCATTAATACATTTCCCATTCAAAGGAAAACAAATAATAGCACAATACAAATCCAAGCTACATGGATAAGAAATTCCTGTAATGTAAAATAATAAGATAGGGGGTTATTGAAAGAGGATAAAATAAATTTTGGATTAGATAACATAATTTATTTTGAGAAGATTAGGGAAAAAAATCTTACCGGCATTTACATAATTTATCATAGAAAGTATGGACATAAAGAAGATCATAACCCAAACAAATATGAGAATTTGAGTCATATTTTTGTGGTTTTCATGTACCAAACATGGAAGGTTTGTATCAATTGATTTTATAGCTCTTATGCAAACAGCAGAATACAATCACAAATATTAATATTTTTTTTGCGTGAAACCATGTTACGTGTTCGTCCCTTTAGTTTAATCAATTAATGTACAAAAATAAAAAATTGTTATCAACCTTTCATTTCATTTAGTTCTTTTATAACTTTTCATGATAGACATGGGAAAAACTCCACAACAAAAATAATATACTACTTTTGAATGTTGAGGAGGTGTTTAGAGAGAACAATAAACAAATAAGGTACTGATATATTAATGGATAAATTAAGAGTAGCTTATGATAGACGTTAATCTACATCAACACTGATAATGATAGCCAAATATCTTTTCTTGCATTTAAATCTTTTTATTGTATGTTTACATCGAAAACATTTTTGTCCACATAAATTTATTTTCCTTAAAATTGCTTTTATTTAAAAACATTATCATTTTTAATACACACTCCATTGGTACACTTAACTAACAAAAACCTCAACTTTATTTCAGCACCGACTGCACCTTTTTTCCACCAACAAATTTCACTTTCTTTCTAAACATTATGAAACACAACCAACACTAGTTACTATTCATTGTCTCCCTCATCCATCAATTTTCTTCTTCTTTCCAAAATCCTTCAAAGACAAAAGTTCTCTGAAGTCTTTTGGGTTTGAGGTTGGGTTTTTATTATAAATTAAGAGTGAAAGGAAACTTTGTGTTTTAGCATGCTGAAAAGGTTGAACATTTGCAATTAACTCTTTTAAAAATCATCCTTTCTACATAAATCGGTGTGATGATTTAGATGTGTTAGGAACCCTAGGAAATAGAATTAATCGTGATAGGTGGGATACATAATTAATGCATTCCCAAAATTCCTACACATGTCTTATGCGTCTAAATCTGTTTATAATTTTTCCCTCATTTCCTTCTCTTTCATCTTTGATTTCCTTCTTCTATTTGTGCCTTTGATCATGCTATTTTTTGATTTTGCCTCTGATGATGTTGTTTTTGATTCTGCCTCTGATGATGTTGTTTCTGATTCTACCTCTAATAATTCTGTTTTTGATTTTGCCTCTGATCATGTTGTTTCTACTTCTGCCTCTCATAATGTTGTCTCTAAGTCTCTCTCTGATCATGCTTCCTCTGACTTTGCCTCTGTCATGCTGACTCTGACTGTGCCTCTGATCCAAGCATCCTCTAATCAAGTTCCCTCTTGTTAGAATTTGGTTTTGGTCACGCTGCCTCTGATCCAAGTTCCTCTGATCACACTGCCTATAGTACAAACTCCTTGATTAGAATGCGTAAATAAGTGATTGTTCCAATTAAACGAGTAAATAAAATTTTCTTTCATGGACGATTGAAGTTAATTTATCTTCTAGTTATGTGTTAACATGACAAGTTGATTAAATGACTGCATTAGATGTGTTGATGAAATGTGAATTGCATACATGATATTACATATGCATTGCATTCATCAAAGTCATGGCATAAATGATCCAAGTACACGGTGGAACATTTTAGAAAGAACGAATATTAATTGTTTCATGCATGAAACAATGGGTAAACGAAAAATGAATTGGGACACCTGTTTGGGGTCATGGCTAGACCAACTTTACCATAAGGTTCTCAATTTTCTTGGTGACCCACGTCATGATAATGGGAAAAACTTTTTCGTACTCTAAGAAAAAGAAAGAGGACATACATATTTTCGGTACTTCAAGGAAAAAAAGGATCATGATATTTATATGTTTTAAAGAAGGAAAAGAAATAGGAATATGATATTTTGCATTTTTTAAGGAAAAGAGGATTGTGACAACCTTAAGGTTAAAGACTGTTTTCAAAATAACATTTCATATTCATGTTTTCCATTTCATAGAAGAAAAACTATTTCTAACTGCCCCTACCTTTTTTTATAGAACTCAATGGGATTATTTTCTCATCCCATATTTTCTTATATTATAGTAGAAAGAAGTGTTAGAAGTATAAATTGCAACACCAAAGGAAGTAATACCAAACATGAACCAACTTCATTTTATTTGATTTTTCTCCTTGACACATTGTGATGGGAAACCAAAGAAACTATATACCAAATTATTAAAGAGGATTTAAATGGTTGGTCAATAAAAGCACATGGAGATAATTGTTGAGTTAACTAATATAGATTATATGGAATGTGAGGTTAACAAAATGTAAGGTTAAGCATACAGATTTAAATGGTTTATATGGAATGTAAGGTTGGCATAATGTGAAGTATCCCTAGCTTAGAGGTGAAAGTAGGAGACCATGCCATACCACAACTCATGTAGTTTAAACACCTAGGGTTAATTGTTCAAATTATAGGAGAAGTAAAAGGATCTGTAACTTACCAGCTTCAAGTATAGTTGTTGAAATTGAGGGTTTGTCCTTTGAGGGTAAGAAGGGCAAGGATAGTAACTTCAATGAGTAATGGGCAGAGAAGAATAATTCTCATTTATAAGAGTTAGAAGTAGTGTGACTAATAAGTTAGATTCCTTTACACATCCAATAGTAAACTGAAATGCGACATCATGTTGTACTATTTGCAAAGTGGTTTTCAAATTTTAGAGAAGTCTTTGATGAATCTTCTATAGAACCATCCTGTGTTAATAACCTTCTCACAACTTTTACAGAATTAGGAGTTGACATATTTTTAATGACTTCAAATATTTCTTTATCCACTTCCAAACCTTTCTTAGAATTCTTATGTCCAACACAATGCCCTCCTACCTCGACCATAAAATGACATTTCTCCCAGTTTAGTAGCAAATTAGTTTCTTAGCATCCTTCTATACTTGCCCTAAATTACGTAAACATTTACCAAATGATTCTCCAAACACAGAAAAATCATCCATAAATATATCTAGAATTTTCTCAATCAAATCATAAATGATGGATATTATGCACCTTTGGTTACACAATCCAAACAACATCATTCAAAAAGCTAATGTTCCATAAGGTCATTCGAAAGTTGCCTCCTCTTAATCTTCAAGTGCTACAACAATCTGGTTACAACACATGTAACCATGTAAGAAGCAACAATACTCTTTTCCTGCCATATTATCCAACATCTGGTCAATGAAGGGCAATGGGAAATGATCTTTCCTAGTGGCCTTGTTGTGCTTCCTAGAACCTATACAAACCCTAGACCTTGTGACCGTTCTAGTTGGAATCAATTCATTATTTTCATTTTTTCATTCTACACTAAAATAACTCCTCATTTCTTAGGCACACACTGCACACAGTTAACCCATACATTATTTGATATTAGATAAATAATCGCTAAACCCAGCCGCTTGATGATCTATATCTTGACATACTCTTTACTTCAAAAGCTTAAACAAAAAGTATGTTCTTTATTAAATCATTCAACTTATGGTTAAAACAGGTTTAGAAACAAAGAGGTTTAATCATAGAGAACATAAATAAGAGAAACTGAGAGATATAGGGAACACATATATGTTTATACTAGTTCACAACATACTATTGCTATATCTAGTTCTTCCCTGAAAAAGTAATTTTTCTTAAATATAGTCAAGGAATTAATGAACTATTTCAATAATAGCATACAAGTATTGTTTACTCTATCTCTTCCAGACTATCACTTTTAGAACCCTTCTTCAACATTCTAGAATCCTGTCATTGTGGTTTATAAGTGTTAATGTACTTCTTTAAGTACCTCTTATGGGTGAGAGAATTATTGCCACTATCAGACTAATTTACATTAATTCTAGTTTGTGTCAGAATTGACAAAAACTTTGTTTCTGGGATTCTAACTCTCATTGAGATATCAAGTCCTATATGAGTTCAAGTGTATGACAACACTTTGAATGATTTACATCAATTCTAAATAACTCTCTACTAAGATGATTTTCCATTCATACTTTTCTTTGACTTTAAGTTGTTTCATATAAACCTCCTCCTCCTCCTCCTCCAAATAACCATTAAGAAAGGTTTTTTTCACATTCATTTGATGCAACTCAATATCAAAATGTGAAGCTAATGCCAAGATTACACAGAGATAATCTATTTTAGATACAAGAGAGAAAGTCTCTATGTAATCAATTCCCTATTTCTAAATAAATATCTTAGCAACAAGTCTAGCCTTGTATCTCAAAATGTTACCTAAGGAATATTTCTTAGTCTTAAAGACCCATTTGCAACCAATTGCCTTAGTTCCATTAAGTAACTCAGCAAGATCCCAAACATTGTTGTTTTTCATGGAATTCATCTAAGCAATCATGACATCAAATCACAAGTTTAAATCTTTGCAAATCATGGCTTTTGCAAACATTTCAAGATCCTTCTCAACTCCAGCATTATAGTTAGATTCTTGTAGATACACAATGTAATCATTAGGGAAAACTGATTTCTTAGTCTAGTAGATCTTCTCAATGTTGGATTTACATTTTCTCGTGGATCATGTTGTTCAACTAATTGATCATCATTTCCTGACACTTGATAACCAATTTAACCTATTAGATTATTAACATTTTGTGGATTCTCAATGATTGGTTGATGAACATCCATTTGATCTTCAGGGATGTTATGAACCACAACCAATCTATCACCTGATGTTGAAAGTTGAGACTCTTTATGAGCATGTATAGAAACTATGTTTTAGATTTGATTGCTCTCACTAATCAAGAGATTTTCAAGAAACTATGCATTTCTTTATTCCAAAACACTAGTTGTTTGAGATGGCAATAAAATCTACAACCTTTAGAGATTTTGGAATATCCAATGAAATACCCACTAATGGTCCTCGGGTCCAGTTTCTTCTCTTGAGGATTATAGATTGTCACCTTAGACAACCATCCCCAAACACACATTTGTCGCAAACTTGGTTTTCAACCTTTAAATAATTCAAAACGCATTTTAGGGAAATCCTTGTTTGGAACAGAATTTAAAATATACGCAATTGTCTTTAATGCTTCATTCCACAAGGGTTTTGGAAGATTAGACTTGTTAAGCATACTTCACATCATGTCCAATAATATTCAATTTATTCTTTCTACAACACCATTTTAGTTAGGAGAATCAAGCATAGTCTATTGGGAAATATTGTCATGTTCTTGAAGAACTTAGCACATGGACCTGTTGTTGATTCACTCTCAATGTATCAAGCATAGTATTCACCACCTCGATTCGATCTCACTATTTTTATTTGTTTCCCACATTGTTCTCAACTTCAGCCTTAAAGACTATGAAGGCATCCAATGATTCATTTATATTATGAAGCAAACAAACATTCATATATCGTGAGTAAATGTCTATAAAGGTGATAAAATATTTCTGACCATGTGTATCCATGTTTGAACATCGTATGTTTGTTTGAATTATTTCTAATATGTTTGAACACCTATTGGGGCCTTTCTTTGACATGTTGGTTTGCTTTCCCTTAAAGCTGTCAACAGAAGTTATAAAGTCAGCAAAATCCAGAGCATTGAGTACCCTATCCTTCACTAACTTTTAATTCTCTCTATGGAGATGTGTCATAATCTCTAATGCCATAACATATGGAATTCTTATTAATATTACACCTCTTAATATAAGTTTTAGTATGCATAGAACTATAAATAGAGTCATTTTGTAAATAAATACGATAAAGACCATAAGACAATATACCATTCCAAAGACATTTAGAAATATAAAATAATTCAGAAGACATGTTTTTAAAATTAAAGGAATATCCGAATGGTGCAAGTCTAGAAACTGAAATCAAGTTTCGCGAAAAACATGGTACATAAATAAAGGTACAAACACGTAAAATGAGTTGAACTGTGTTTGCCTAAGTTGGATTATTTTTAATTATTTATTCAAGAACTGGTTGGGGTTGGTGATTTTATCTAAAGCAGAGGCAATGACATCAGGATTAAGTAATCAGAGGCAGCAGTAAAGGAAAAAGTGCAAAAATAAAATGATACAAGCAGATTTATCCTGGTTCACCACCAACTTGGTAGCTACATCCAGTCCCTTCACTAAGAAGGATTTAACCACTAATCCAATTCCTTGAATTACACATCACCTGACCCTACAACCTTGTTTGGTCTACTATCATCAATTGAACCTACCTCTGTTGACGAAGCACTGAAATATGAGGAATGTATCTTTTTTGAATGAGTTTAATAGCAATGATGTTTGGGATCTAGTACGCAAACCAAAGAAAAACATTATTGGAACTAATGGGGTTTTAAGAAACAAGTTAAATGAAATTAGAGGGTATTGATTACACAAGAATAGTTGCTCAAGGTTATAGTCAACAAGAAGGTATTGATTATACTGAGACATTTTCTCTAGAGACAAGAGTATGAGATTAGAGGAACACAAAAGCATATGTGTCTGCCTCCAAACATATGCCTCTAATAGCAACATGCCTCTGAAGGTTATCAAAACTACCTATGATGTTTGTGTTGGAACCAAGTTGGTTCTAAATACTTAGGATTTTGATTTTTACAAAAACACTCCATGTAATCTTATTTTGAACCTTGAATTATTACATTAAATGCCACCAGAAAATGAAGTTTCCAGAGGCAGAAGATGAAGACACCAGAAAATGCATCCAGAAGGTACCAAAGGATGCATCCTGGAATTACCAGAGGATATCTTTGCTGGCCCAAATCAGAATAAGCAAAGTCAGAAGAAGACCTGGACCAGACCAGAAGGAAGCCTGCTAGAGGGAGACTTGATCCAGACCAAAAGGAGTCATTAGTCAGACTTAGACCAGAGGTTATTCTGACCAGAAGATGGCCTGATAGTGAAATGATAAAACAGCCCAGATTTGATCCAGACTTAATCAGAGGATAAATTAATGGGTCTAGAACAAGAGATTCAATCCAGATTTGACCCAGACCAGAAGACAGCATGGTTAAGGGTATGAAACTAAGTCCAGACCAGAAGAAATGATGTCAAGAATTGATCCAGACTTGATCCAAAATCAAAGGTAAAAATCCATATTTAAATATTCTTTGTCAAGAGTTAATTTCAGTTCATTCCAAACCAAGTCTAGAATTGGTCCAGATGAGAGGGAAGATATTTAGATCAATGGTTCAGATTTAAGTATTTGGCCCAGTGTTGGCAGAGATCAGAAGATCAGACCATGGCCCAGTGTTGGCTGAAATCAGAAGGTCAGAATGTGTGGTCCAGCATTGGCCGAGATCAGAGGATCACAGCAGATCAGTTTTCTAGACAAGGTTGGCCGAGATCAGAAGATTAGGAGATCAGAAAGTGTGGTCCAGGATTGACCGAAATCAGAGGATCACAACAGATTACTTAGTATGGTCCAGATGTGGACTAGCGCAGAAGATCAAACGGTCCATATTTAATCATGAGGATTAACGGTGGAGATTTAATTAAATTTGATCAAAGTATTAAAAGGATTTGTTACAAAAATAAAGTGAAGTCGTATGGGAGTTTAGAAGCTATTGGCGGGAATAAACTAAAGACAGGATTGGCCAGTTATTTTTGAAAGCAAATCTAAAGCTTAAAAAGATATGTTTCTTATTTAAGTGAAACCTGATTGGTCAATATATTTTTGCAAGAGAATCCAGCAAGATAAAGCTTGAAATTAAGCTTGGAAGAGGCCGTAATCTGCATCTATAAAAGGAGGCTCAAGGCAGAATACTTAGCATCGAAAATCACAAAAGAGTCATACACTTCCAAAAGCAAACACTCAAGTTTTCAGTGAGGTTAATTGTGTTGAGGAAAAAACCTTTTTGATATATGTTTTAATGACAACAAACCTTTTAAATTAAATGATTAAGTTTTATAAATGGTGGTCTACTAATGATTTCACTTAAGTTTGTTTAAGGAACATCAATGCATAAGTGAACAAAGCAAGAATCAAAGAAAACAGCAGCAGAAAACATTCTCCACATATTCTGGAAAATGGAGAATGTTCGCCAGTCCATGATAGCCTAAAAACCTAACTTTCTCCATCACTTAATCGAAGTTGTTGGCTCTGGAAGTTACATGGATATGATCACTACATGGCAGAGAACACATAGCATCAGAATCTCAAACAAGCCTGTCCAGACAGTTCTGGAAACAGTAATTATCAGACTCCAGAAGATACCTCATGAAGTCAATTACCAGAAGATACATTCTGGAAATTACCAGAGGATACATTCTGTAAATTAACAGAGGATACGTCCTGAATTTACCAGAGGATAAATTTTGGAAAAAACCAGGAAGTCGAAAAACATCATCAGAGGATAACTTTGGAGGCCTAGATCAAACGGAAACAATATCAGAAGAACATCTGAAATACACCAGAGGGAAGCCTGCCATAAGGAAATTGCTTCATACCATAAGAATTCAAATATCAGAAGCAATCAAGAAGTTATGCTGATCAGAACATAGCCTGGCAGTGAAATATCAAAATTGTCCAGACTTGATCCAGAATGGATCAGAGGATATGTTTGCTGGCCCAGATCAGAAGGAAAAATATCAGATGAAAACCTGGACCATACCAGGATGAAGACTGCCATGAGGAGAGTTGTTCCAGCTCAGAAGTAATCAAATGTAATAAGTATTACAGAAGATAATCTGACCAGAACATAGCATGACAGTCAAATTTTACTTCATCTAGCAAACGATATCAGAGGATATCTCCAGAAAAGATAAGGAAGACATCTAGAATGATCAAAACTGAACCTCCAGATTGATTATCAATCTCCATAAAGTTCAAATACTAGGACTCTAGATTGATTATCAATCTCCAGAATTTTCATTAACATTCTGCAGAAGTTCATCATCATTCTCCAAGCTGTTTTGACATAATAAAAAAAAACTCCAGTTCTGCTGTCAAGATTGATAAACAATCTTAACAATATACAATGCATCAAGATAGCTTCCAGTATGTTCGGAAATTAGTCCAAATTGATTATCAATCTCCAGGATATCCAAAAGCTAAAACTCCAGATTGATCATCAATCTCCAGCAACTACAGTTTTCTGCAACAACATTCTGTGATCATGTTCAATCTGTTTTAAATGATCCAAAGCTCCAGTTCAGACCAGCAATATTATCACTTATTAGAAGTGTTAAAGGATCGATAAATCACTCAAGTAAATTTGATCCAAAACGCAACACACAGCCCAGTCTGAACAGAAAATAAAAATAGTCAAAAGTTTGATTATTTTTATTCAGAAATAATGCTTTTGGTCAAGCCTGACAAGAGCACTCCAACAACTTTATTTTTAAATGCTCTCACGCCTATAAAAGGAAGGCAAAAGTTCAGGAAGAAACACAGCTTCAAGTACAGAGAAAAAACATCACTCACATACATCTACATACTTGAAAATCTCCAATCACTTACAAGAATCAGTTTGATTAAATTCGTTTTACTCTTATACATTTATACTGATATTCTTTGTAAAGAATCGAATCTCAAACAAGAGTTGAGACATCTCAGATTCTAACAAAACAATCTCTTGATTATTGTAAAACTCAAACTATAAGAGTTAAGTATAGTTTGGGGTAGATTGTAAGAAATCCTATCAAGGTTGATAGGTGATTTGATTAATCTCTTTCTGGGTGTAATTAGATTAAGTTCTGTAAACAAATATCAAGGTTGATCTAAGCTAGGTGCTGTAAAACCAAGAAGGTTCTTGTTTTAAACACTTAGTGGAAAATCTCACAGTGGTGAGGACTGGACGTAGCCTGGGTTGGGTGAACCAGGATATATCTGTGTGTGATATCTCTTCCCTTATCCCTATTTACTTTTAGTCTGTTAATTATCAAGTTAGATAGTTAAACTGAACTGTTGATTTCAACTAACCAAGAACGTTATCTGTTTTCTGGTGAAAACCAAGAACGTTCTCTGTTTTCTGTTTTCACAACCAAGATCAATCTTGAGTTATTTTCTTAAGTTTTTAACAGAAATTTTAAAAGGTCGGATTTACAATATAAACCCCCTTTCCTTGTAAATCGATATTGCTACTTTAAATTGTCAGTTCCAGCTTTCCAGAAACAAGCACTCGTGTTATTTTCTTTCCCTTGTGTTACATCTAAGTTGTTGAAGTAGAGTCTAAATTCTGAGGGAGTCAGAAGGGGTAGCAGATTACTTGGCAATTAGATTCAAGGCATTGTAATTCCTTCTACAATCTGGGGTTGTCAAATTGGTAGGGGAAGACTTGACTTAGGAAGTCAAGGTGCTGTATTCCTCAAGAGTCTAGGATTGTTAGATTGTTTGAGAAGACTGACTTGGAGGGTTAGTGGAACTGTTGTAATTTAAGGTTTGAATTAGTGAAATCCTTTTAAGTGAAGGGACTGGACGTAGCCTCGTTAACGGTGAACCAGTATAAAATTCTGTGTTTTTATTTTTACTTTACATCCGCTGCTAACTTTGTTTTATTCATACATCAAGTTTTGTTTTAAAACTGCAAAAACAGAAAAAGTATCCAAGTTAGTCAAACACAATTCAACCCCCCCTTCTCGTGTTTGCACCTTCAGTTTGGGTATGAAGAATGGCTCTGGTAAATAGGTATGAAGATTGGCTCTGAAGATTGGGTCTAAAGAATGAATTTTAAGCATAAAGCCCTTGTGTGCCTCTTATTTTCCCAAACTCAGCATGCCCTTGAAGAGTTTATATCAAGCTATCATTAAATCTAAAGAGATTGTTCAAGTCATTCATTCAAAGCTCATATTTCGCTAATCAAAAGTTGCAACACAATCAAAATGATGCCTATGATATGCAGCAGCTAATGTTGCATTGACTCTAATAATTCAACAATATGATTTTCCCAAAGCCACTAATTCTAAGTCACACAATTCTACCTTTGACTTTTATTACCCCTACACATCGTTTAGAAAAAAAACCATTACCGAGCTAGGTTACAAATTAATAAGGTTGGGTTTTTTTTCTTCTGAAAAATCTCTCTTAAGAGTTTGTTTATAATGTATTACTTTCAGATTTTCTTAAGAGTTTGTTTATAATGATTGCAGAATTCTATAGTGTTGGTTGTGGTGCCTTCTACATTGTTTTCAAGTAATGAAGCATGTCCTTTTATAGAGTTCTTCGCGGTAAGGTCTGTGTCCGTAAGGTAAGGCATGTGTACTTTCTTTTAGAAATGGCACCATTGAAGATAACTTTATCCATTGAGGTCAGAACTGAATCGTAGAAAATCACTCATCGTAATTTGAATGAAAACAGAGAAAGAAGAGGGTACATGATCAAAGGATAGGATAGTTAGAGCATGCAAATTATGAGTGGTAATATGAGGATGTCTTGCAGACCATCAGAGCAAGCATATTGTCAAGTTTTATTTCCATCAGATCATTTACTCTTTTAGATCGTTGACTTCTTCTAGTGGTGTTGACTTTTTCAGAGGTGTTGACTTTCTTTAGAGGCAGGCAAATCAAACGCTTGATGTAGTCATCGTAGGCTGCTTAGTCAAATGCTTTCTTGCATTCCTCAGAGGTAACTTAGAAAGACACATGAAGTAGTCATCAGAGGCAAACAAATAAACTCTTGTCATAATCATTAGAGGCAACTTAATTAGACACTTGATGTAATAATCAGAGGAAACTTAGTCAGACCTTTGATGTAGTAATCTGAGGCAACTTAGTCAGACGCATGCCTAAGTTCATTAGAGGTAACTGAGTTAGACGCTTGATGTAAACATTGGAGGCCGGCAGATACGCTCTTGTTGCAACCATCAGAAGCATCTTAGTTAGACACATGCTTGCGTTCATCAGAGGCAATTGAGTCAGAACATTGTCTTGCACCATCAGAGGCAACAATCGTAGACCATTGCTTGTACCAATAGAGGTAACCTATACAGAACTTTATTAGAGACGCGTATCACCAGACTTAGAAATGTAGACCATAGAAGTAGAGTCTTGATGTTCCTTCGTATAGTCTAGTAATCAAAGGATATAACATAATATCCTACACAAAATTGATCTTGAAACTGCACACTTAATTAAAACATTAGTATATTAAATTATTCCCACAAAATACCTTTTGTTTTCATCAAAACAAGATTAGGAATTGTTCTTCAAACCATATTGGTTCTAACAAACATAAGTCATATTAGATTTATAACAAAAAAATGAAAATAAATTAACTTTCTTCTCAAGCCATTGATTGAACTTAGGGCATTGTTTTTTCATGTTTCCTCTCTTTCTTGCAGAAAAAAATATTTTGCCTCCTTCTTGATATCACATTGAGGTGGTATTTTGTGTTTCCCATTCTAATTAGCTTGAGGCTTATAGGTTTTCATAGCTTTGTTCTTCCGCCGAGTGGTAGTCAGCACTGCATTTTCATCCCACTCCATCACAAGTCTTTCTTCTTCTTGAACACACATAGCCATTAATTTATTGATTGACCATTTATCCTTATTTGTATTGTAGGAAATCTTGAAAGGCCCATGCTTAAGTGGAAGGGAGTTCAGAATGTAGTGCATTAGGAAGATCTTGTTGATGTCAACCTTGAGTCTCATTAGTTGAGCTGAAATGTGATGCATTTTGTAACACCCCGAGTTTAAAACATAGCGCGAGTGTATTTTTTTTTTCAATAAATAATTAAAATGAGTTTTCCAAAATGAATGTCAAGGGAATTAAAATAAAATTTTCATCAGTTCATTTCAAAAGAGAACACCCGGCCTGTGGCCACTAAACAGTATCAGAGTGCGGAAAATACAGCGGAAAAGTCATACATTAATTTCCAAAATAAATTACATTTCCCAAAACTCAAGACCCTATACAAAAGTCTAGTATGATCATGCACTAAGCTACAGTAGCACGGTCTCCACCGTATTCTCTATAAGTCTCGTCTTCAACCAGCTGTCTGTCCCTCTGCATTGTCCACGTAGACTCCATACGTAAATATCAGGGGAAACTAACGACGTCTCCGTCGTTAGTATAACCGTCGGTGGGACGGGTTCGGGTAAAATCTGAGGGCAAAGCCCAATTTCCAATAGCAAGGGTCACCGACTGAAATTAACAAATAATCACATAGCATATATTTGAAAGCAACAAATATACACATGGCATATCATAAAATCAATGATGATAAATAAAGATGCTCATTTTGAAATTTCATGACATGTATTTTTCAAAACATCAACCAATTAAGATGGAAAATAAGTTGTAAGTACAGCCAACACTTCAGCATTCACAATCATTCATCAGAAATTCAGATTTCATAAAGTACTCACACACATCACTTTCCAATCATCATCACATAACCCAATCGTGACCCACCAGTCAATCACCCCGATGCAATATGTATTTGCTCATGTATACAATTTCTTGGAATCACCAAGGTGCAGTCGCTCAACAGACCAGCACAACTTATATGTATGATAGACTTTAACGGCCCTCAAGACCATGGTGCAATCGCTCAACAGATCAGCACCAGCGCAGTCGCTCATAAGACCAGCACTCGTCCAGTCGCTCAACAGACAAGCACGTTATACATCATTGAATGGACCACCACGAACACGCGGCCATTCCGTAGCCCAGATAGAATGGACCACCATGAAGACGCGGCCACTCTGAAACCGGATAGAATGGACCACCACGAACACGCGGCCACTCTACAACTCATCACGGTTACTACATTCACGTGTATTAGCCTCTCACAGGCCAAATACACAGAAGTTAAATCCTCGCACGGATAGAATGGACCACCACGAACACGCGGCCATTCTGTAGCCCGAGTAGAATAGACCGTCTAATACACGCGGAACTACTCTGACCCCGGATAGAACAGGCCGTCTAATACACGCGGAACTATTCTATAACCCATGGTTACTACTTAACTTCACGGCCCATCATGGTCACCGCATTACTCTGTGGCCCATCGTGGTCACCACCTGACTATGCAATGTATGAATATGCAGTGTTTTCTCTTCACTGAAAACAGTATGCAATATCAGAAAACTCAGCTTGTCCAGCATTCCCCCAAAGCATCTCAACAAAAATAATTTCATAATCAACACAGCAATGACTAAACATTCCAGTAATCATTAACACTTTACTTTATCACAACATCCCATTCTTAATTATCATAAGTCTTCTCCCCAACTCTTAAAATTCACAAAACAATGTTTAAAACTGAGTTTTTTGGGAAATACGAATCTGTATTCGAATACAGCCTCTCTGTATTCGAATACAGGAGCCAAAACAGTGCAGAATTAACACTCTGTATTCGACTACAGCCCCCTGGTAGTCGAATACAGAGGCAGTCTCAGTGCACAAATCAACATTTTTCACTACATCAGTAAAGTCCCAAAAACTTCATCACCATCACTTCAAAAAAACACCAAAAGTTCCATTTTAATTCACCACATTATTCCCAATATCCCCCAAACACTCAGGGTTTACAAAACACTCTTAAAAACTTGGAATTTCTGAAAACTCGAATCTATATTCGAATACAGACCCCTTGTATTCGAATACAGAAGCATGAAATTGAAATTTTAACATTCTGTATTCGAATACAGCATGCCTGTAGTCGAATACAGAAGACAAAACCAGAATGATCAACATCAGAAATCAGAAGGAGAACCAGAATGATCAACATTAGAACATCAGAAGCAGAACCAGAATGATCAACATCAGATCATCAAAAAATAGAACCAGAATCATCAACACCAGAACATCAGAAACATAACCAGAATCAGATTGATTAATACCAGAACCATCAAAAGCAAAACATAATGATTCACACCAGAATCATCAGAAGCAAAACAGATTGATTCACACCAGAATCATCAGAAGCAAAACAGAATGGTTAACACCAGAATCATCACAAGCAAAACAGAATGGTTAACACCAGAATCATCAGAAGCAAAATAGAATGATTAACACCAGAATCATGAGAAGCAGAAATAGGATGATTAACATCAGAATCATTACAAGCAGAAACACGATGATTAACATCAGAATCATCAGAAGCAGAAACAGGATGATTATCAGAATCATCTGAAGCATAAACAGAATGAAAAACATCAAAATCATCAGAAGCAGAAATATGATGATTAACATAAGAATCATCAGAAGCAGAAACAGCATGATTAACATCAGAATCATTAGAAGCAGAAAAAGGATGATTAACATCAGAATCATCAGAAGCAGAAGCAGGATGATTATCAGAATCATCAGAAGCAGAAACAAAACGATAAACATCAAAATCATCAGAAGCAGAAATAGGATGACTAACATCAGAATCATCAGAAGCAGAAACAGGATGATTAACATCAGAATCATCGGAAGCAGAAACAGGATGATTAACATCAGAATCATCAGAAAACAGAACCAGAATCAGAATAATCAACACCAGAACATCAGAAAGAGAACCAGAATCAGATTGATTAACACCAGAACCATCAAAAGCAAAACAAAATGATTCACACTAGAATCATCAGAAGCAAAACAGAATGATTCACACCAGAATCATCAGAAGCAAAACAGAATGGTTAACACCAGAATCATCAGAAGCAAAATAGAATGGTTTACACCAGAATGATCAGAAGCAAAACAGAATGGTTAACACCAGAATCATCAGAATCAAAACAGAATGATTAACACCAGAATCATCAGAAGCAGAAATAGGATGATTAACATCAGAATCATCAGAACCAGAAACAGGATGATTAACATCAGACTCATCAGAAGCAGAAACAGGATGATTATCAGAATCATCAGAAGCAGAAACAGAATGATAAACATCAAAATCATCAGAAGCAGAAACAGGATGATTAACATCAGAATCATCGGAAGCAGAAACAGGATGATTAACATCAGAATCATCAGAAAACAGAACCAGAATCAGAATAATCAACACCAGAACATCAGAAAGAGAACCAGAATCAGATTGATTAACACCAGAACCATCAAAAGCAAAACAAAATGATTCACACTAGAATCATCAGAAGCAAAACAGAATGATTCACACCAGAATCATCAGAAGCAAAACAGAATGGTTAACACCAGAATCATCAGAAGCAAAATAGAATGGTTTACACCAGAATGATCAGAAGCAAAACAGAATGGTTAACACCAGAATCATCAGAATCAAAACAGAATGATTAACACCAGAATCATCAGAAGCAGAAATAGGATGATTAACATCAGAATCATCAGAAGCAGAAACAGGATGATTAACATCAGACTCATCAGAAGCAGAAACAGGATGATTATCAGAATCATCAGAAGCAGAAACAGAATGATAAACATCAAAATCATCAGAAGCAGAAACAGGATGATTAACATCAGAATCATCGGAAGCAGAAACAGGATGATTAACATCAGAATCATCAGAAAACAGAACCAGAATCAGAATAATCAACACCAGAACATCAGAAAGAGAACCAGAATCAGATTGATTAACACCAGAACCATCAAAAGCAAAACAAAATGATTCACACTAGAATCATCAGAAGCAAAACAGAATGATTCACACCAGAATCATCAGAAGCAAAACAGAATGGTTAACACCAGAATCATCAGAAGCAAAATAGAATGGTTTACACCAGAATGATCAGAAGCAAAACAGAATGGTTAACACCAGAATCATCAGAATCAAAACAGAATGATTAACACCAGAATCATCAGAAGCAGAAATAGGATGATTAACATCAGAATCATCAGAAGCAGAAACAGGATGATTAACATCAGACTCATCAGAAGCAGAAACAGGATGATTATCAGAATCATCAGAAGCAGAAACAGAATGATAAACATCAAAATCATCAGAAGCAGAAATAGGATGATTAACATCAGAATCATCAGAAGCAGAAACAAGATGATTAACATCAGAATCATTAGAAGCAGAAACAGGATATTTAACATCAGAATCATCAGAAGCAGAAACAGGATGATTATCAGAATCTTCAGAAGCAGAAACAGAATGATAAACATCAAAATCATCAGAAGCAGAAATAGGATGATTAACATCAGAATCATCAGAAGCAGAAACAGGATGATTATTATCAGAATCATCAGAAGCAGAAACCGGATGATTAACATCAGAATCATCAGAAGCAGAAACAGGATGATTATTAGAATCATCAGAAGCAGAAACAGAACGATAAACATCAAAATCATCAGAAGCAGAAACAGAACGATAAACATTAAAATCATTAGAAGCAGAAATAGGATGATTAACATCAGAATCATCAGAAGCAGAAACATGATGATTATCAGAATCATCAGAAGCAGAAATCCTTCCTCTGTATTCGATTACAGGGGCTCGTAGTCGAATACAAGTTTGAAAACATAAGTAAAACAGAAGCTTGACAGGTTGTATTCGAATGCACACATGTTGTATTCGAATACAGCTTCGAAAACCAGTGAAATTTTCCTGAGACTTCAACACATTTCAAAATGTTTCTTTTGAAAAATCAGCACAACTCCAAAACAGTTTTATCACACTTTTAAAACACAAAACTCAGACTTTGACATCAAACCAGATTTTCCAAAAGAAAACACTTTCATCTGTTTTAAAACCCTTTTTATTTTGAAATCATCAGCAACACCAGATTTTCAAACCATCAGAACATCATGTAAGTATTTCAGTTTTCTCAAACATCAGAACAACATGCAAGCATTTGAGCTTTCTCAAACATCAGAACAACATGCAAAGCATTTCAGCTTTCTCAAACATCAGAATAACATGCAAGCATTTCAGCTTTCTCAAACATCAGAATAACATGCAAGCATTTCAGCTTTCTCACATACGCAAAACAGCATGTTATATCAGCAAAAACAGACAACATCACAAAATCATCAACATCAACAGAATGCATTTCTCATTCTTCAAAATGACATGCAAAACAGTTTTTCTTCAAAAATAGAAATGGAACAACGTGCATGTCATAACAATATGCATTTACAGCCCTAATGCAACTAGAAAGTGGAAGGTGCCCTTACCCTTGTTGCGTGTTTGCTACTTCTCACGTTTCTGTTTTCGTTCTCGTTTGCGCATCAAAAATCGGCGAAACTCCCGCCTGCGTTTGCTGCTACGAAACTGGGTTCTTTAGCTCCGTAATGATGTGGGGAATAACTTTTGTACTGGGGGTTTTCTGGTTTGGTGCCTAGGTTTCCAATTAATGGCACTTTTGAGGAACTCCCACTTTTTCCTTTTGCAATTGAGAACAGAATTTAGAAAACAGAATGGGAGGGAAGGGTGCTGTTACATGCAGCACTGTTACATGCAGTATGGGCAGTGAGGGAGGAGGAATGGTGTTCTGTCTTTGCTCTGTCCTTTGCAGTCCATATATAGGCACATCCATGTGCCACCTCATCACAGTTAATGTTAAAATATTGCTGGATCCTCCAGCACTTAAACGTTTTGCAATTAGCCGCTAATCCTTAATTAACTGTCCGATTAATTTAATTACTCGTAATTAAATTAATTTATTCTTCATCCAATAGTTTTAATTCATCTTCCAAAATAAGTATTTATATATATATATTTACTCAAAACATACATATATTAAATATTTTACAAATATCCCCAAAATACCCTTAATATTAATTCCAAAATTAATATTAAATTTAAAGGTCTTACACATTTTCATTATGTGCTACACACGAATTTACCACTGGTGAGTCGTTGGGAAGAAAACTTCATATTAAGGGGCTTGCTAAAGTCTTTTCAAAAGCAACAAAATATTCGTCAATGACTTTTAAAAAATCTCAAACATTCTCACGCTGATCGACACCAGCTGTGACCTTAGTCTTAATGAACATCACATTAAGCCAAATAGATCTCTTCCACTACTCATATAGTCTGACTTCAACATGTGTACTTTCAATAGTAATTGCAGATGGTTTGTCTTTTGTAATGCATAATTTATGTCTATCCACCCTAATTGAAGAAAAATCTTTTCCTTCCACACCTTCTAGTTATCTCCTTTGAGTTCACGAATGTCACTCAAGTTATTAGAAAAATTGACAGTTTGAAAAGCTCTGGTATAAAATCAAAACTCATGTAAAAACTTTAAGGGATATTTATCTAAATTGCATGTATTACCAATGTAAGCATACCATAAAATAAATCTTGTAACATAATAATTACATTTGGGCTAAATTATTAATTTAATAAAATCGATTTAAACTTTACAATGCATTTATATATATATATATATTCATACTTTATGGATATAAAATATTTTTACTTTTTACCCAAACTATACTTTATGATAAAACTATAATAGTCTTTGTGGGAAAATTATGAAAATAATTTGACATCTATCCCAATTAATCACACTAATATTATGAAAAATTCTGTAGAATAAAATTTACTATACCATGTATAATTAATGGAAATATTAAGTCTAATTCCTTATGTGATCTTATAAAACTTTAAAATAATTTTAAGTAATGAAAGGTGTTGTGGCTAATCCCAAAATAATCAAAATTATAAAGATCACGACACATAAAATCTCAATCACATGAGAATAAATAAAGTAATACATATCAAAATAAAATTTAACAAAAATTCTCATATTAAAATATAACGTTATGCAATTGATTTAATTTATTTAAGGAATAAAATTATTTTTGCATATAACAACTAGAATACAGGAAGATTATAAATATTGAATAAACAAATATAACTTCAGAACTAACAGTGAGTGGTTGATAGGCCCACAACTAGGAGTCCTATCTGTTTGGGTCTTTTGCCACATTTTTCCAATTAAATCAAAATCTTATAACTAATATGACGACTTAGTTAAGGGTTGTTAATAAGTAGTTAGTAGTTATTCATTCATATGCTCTTTAAATATAGCATGATGTATTTATTTTACATAATCTTTTTCAATTAAATCAATATGTTTTCAACATGAATTCTCAAGGGTATCAATGTTTTCTCTATCTTGCTCATCAATATGATCTTCCTCACATGGTATCGAAGCATTTCGTTATACTGATGAATATGAATATCAATATGATTCACTCACCAATGAAGATTATCTTAGATTGTGATCAAAATTTCAACGATACAGAAGACGATATTTTTGCTTGGTTGTTTGAGGAAGGTGTTTCGCTTCTCAAACAAGAATCATCAAAAAATGACCATGTCAAAATCATCATTGGTAATTTTTCATCTTTAGATACTAAATCTTTTTCTATGGAGAATCTTGATCTACTAAATCAACAAATGATGGTGTTTTCTAAATTCAATCTTTCTGTTATGTACTGTCACCACAATGGAATCTTATATATTGCACAAGTTGAAAGTTTTTGCATGTCCTTCGATATTGCTAGCATTTTTGTTACTATTTTCAATCCCGATGGAGTTACGAAGTTCGATGTTGAAAAACCAATTTGGTTATTCTGTCACCCTAGTGTACGGATCTTAATTTTTGACCCCGGTAAAAGAAACAAAAGAGAAGGAATATTTTGTTTGTATGCAAGGAATGACTCATGACTATGTTCAAGATAATGTCAATCTATTGCATAAGAGTAAATTTTGTGATTGAAAACATTTTTCTTTAGTTTGGTTTGTTGATTCATTCTTTCTTCTTAGTTTATATATTTTTAGAATAAATCTTAGTTTCAAATTGAAATTGGTTTATTTTCCAAGTTATGAGTTTGTGGGAGGCGATTAGAAAATAGTAGTCAGTTAGTGTATAGGTAATTACTTAGATGAGTTAGTTGTAACTCATTTGTGAGTTATAGTTAAGTGTTATTATGAAGTAGTTACTAGTTATTCATTCATAAGTTCTATAAATAAAGTATGGTGTATTCATTTTACATAACTTTTTTCAATTAATTAAATATGTTTTTAACTTGAATTCTCAATGATTTCAAAATGCTCTCTATCTTGTTCATCAATATGATCTTTCTCCTCTTGATTCATGGATTACTAACAAAGAAACAATAAAAGGAATATTTTAAAGCGATAAAACGTAAACTCAATTCAAAGGAAATGAAGCAAAAGAAAGAAAGCAACATGTAACAACATGAAGCAAAAGTAAACAATAAAATGTAAGGTGGTCTGTTTGAAGAACCTCCTTCAACTATATATTTGGCTTTTGACATTTCTTTCTAGATCTTTTCTCGGTTTTACAGCACGTAGCTCAGATCAACCTTGATCTGTCACAATTGTCAATTCTTTCCACCCAGAAAGAGTTTCAATCAGATCACCTATCAACCCTTGATAGGATTTTTACAACTCACCTTTTAACCTTAAAAGTATTTTTCTAAAATGACTCACTTAAGCTATAAACAAGCCTTATAGTCTTGAGTGTTATATGATAATGGTAGCATTTATGATAGAATTTGTTTTCACCGAACTCTTGTTTGAGTTTAGATTCTTTACAAGAGGTTATAGTAAACTAGAGATAATGAATTCGAAATAGAGGGTTACTGATTTCTTTGAGAAGCTTTCAAGTGTTAATGTGAATGATTGATGATTTTTCTTTGCACTTGAATGTCTTGTTTTTCTCTTAAGCAGTGAGGTTCCTTTTATAAATTTTTAGGAAGTCCTTGTAGGCTCAATATTTCCGTTTGAGGAGGTTCCCTTGGTCAAGGGGCAGAATAAAATAATAAGCCCTTATTTTAATCCTTTTGACTGAACTTTTCTACTTTTTGACTTCTTGACTTACTCATATTCGTTTATTGTTTGTCATCGATCTGTGTACACTATAGTTTTAATTTGATCATGTGAATACGTGTCAGAATGTGATGTTGTACAACAAATAAAATCATTCTTGGTCTGGTTCAGAACTTGGAGAATATTCCGCTGCAGAATGGCAGAAATTGGAGAATGATCGTTTTCAGCTATTTCTTCTGTTTCTTCTTGCTCTAAATTATTTCTCGTTAGATCTTTTAGAGTGTTTGTTTTGCAAACTTTAAAGCTTCATATCTCATGATGATGTACTGGAAATCTGTTTAAAGTAGGCATGATTTTTCATTGCATAAAAATCAAGTTTAAACAGTCTTGATGAAGTGAAAAGAATCCTGGAGAACGTTCTTGGTTTTTCCAAAAAACGTCCAGAACGTTCTTGGTTCTTGGTAGTCTATTTTTTTAGCTATATTCTTTTAAATGATTTTGCTTAGTACCTATCTTGGATTAATATACTCAAATACACATGTTAAGTAACAATTAACTTAGAATCATAATTAGAGTCTTCAATTAATCTTTGTTTGTTTTCATCAAAACACTTTAATCGAGATTTTGTCTTAACAATCTCCCCATTTTTGATGATGACAAACATAGTTTATTTGTAGAGTTTAATTTTGATTCTAATATATAAGAGATAATTACAGAGAGCATGAAAGCTCCCCCTCAGAATATGCCCTAGAGTATTGATCAAAATATGAAATATTTCATCAACATGTAAAAAATGATTACAAGAGTTAGTATAGTTTCAATATACAAAAAGAAACTTCACAAAATTAAGTCATAAATACTAAACTACTTTCTGCCCTTTATCATTACAAAAAGAGGTGGGAGAACCAAAACAGACAAACATCCAAAGCAGAGTCTTCACACAGATAGGGAAGGAGAGTATCCTTTTGAGGAAGATGAGAGTGAAGGGTCTGGAATAGGATGAATAGTGGGAGGAGGAGGAGGAGCAATCTCGAGCTTGGGAGCAAGCTGAGTAGTCATCCCTTCTCTGAGTATGGCAGACTCTTTATCCTAAATAGCTTGTCTGGCCATGATGGTCTCAGGAGTAGCTAGAATGGCTGAGTTGGATGAGTCCTTCTCAGTCTTCTATCGCGTCGATGGCCCTATAGAATCACCCTTGGGAGTGGAGTGAAGGGGGTGGAGGTAGGTGCTGGCCTAGTGCAGAAGGTTGAGAGAGAAGCAAAAGAAGTAGCTATTTGAAGAAGTAGATCAGAGTGTGGTTTAGGATGATAAATAGAGGCTCCAAGAGTGTCTGAAAAAACCAAAAATTGGTTATTCCAAAAATGGGTGAGCTGGTTTTTTGAGGGGAAACAAAAGCTGGTGACATGGTGGAGGTTTGGTGTGGTGGGAGCTGAGAGCAGATGTTGCGGTGGAGAGGAGAGAGATCGGTTCGGATAGGTGAAGAGTTGGATAAGGATTGATCAAAAAGAGGAGGAAGGTGTTTTTGTAAAATAAGAGGAGGGAGAATGATGGTAGGTGGAGAATATTCTTTAGGTATTTGAAGAGAATGTTCTCTGGTAGATTGGACAGTTGGCGTTGGGGCTGGATTTTCAGCAAGGGCTGAACCAGAGTGTGCTGCAGCTTTTCTTCGGGCTGATCGTTTTCTTTTGGTGGTGGTGGTAGGTTGAGTAGATTGTGGGCGATAAGAGGAAATCTTCTTCAGGTGGGAAATGTTTTTGGCTGACAATTTGGATATTTTGAGGGTAAATTTTTTTTGTGTTGAGAGGGATTTTAAAGTGCCAAATTTTTTTAGTAAGAACCATGTCATAGGGGACAATGTTCTTCTTATTAACCTTGGATGTGGCAGCGATCATGTTCTGAAGAATGATGTATGGAAGGTTTAGGCGTTTTTGGTTGAGAAGATGATAAATGATGAGGACATCATTATCAAAGACGTTGCATATAGGCTTGAGGGAAGATGATAAATAATCTTTGGTATTGGGAAAGAAAATGTCAAATAGAACTTCTTTTCTGTTAAGAGTTAGGGAAAATTACCAGGTTTTCCCAAGAACATTAGGTTATTCTGTGAGCAAGTTGAGAATGGAGGCTAGGATTTCAGGGGTGAGCTTAATCTCTATGCCTTTGATGTTGGACACTGAAGGTGCAAACACGAGAAGGGGGGTTGAATTGTGTTTGCCAAACTTTGAATCTTTTTGTTGTTTTGTTGAGTGTTGATGTGATTTACTTGCTCAAATTTCCTTTGAAAATTCTGTTGGCCAATCCTGTTTCTCTTAAATTAAAATCATATCTTTTTAACTTCAGATTGCACTTGAAAATTCTATTGACCAATCTTGATTCTTTTAATTTCAAACTATATCTTTTTAAGCTTCAGATTGCATTCGAATTTCTTCAAGTCTTCAGTGATTTTTTGAATCAAATCCCCTTAACACTTTGATCAAATTTCTAACAAAATTTAGTCTAGTCTTCTTCGAATTTTAATCAAGTCTTAACTGATTTGCATCATGATTTAAATTCTAGACCGTATGATCTTCTAATCTCGACCAACTTTGGAGCATGTAATATGATCTGTACCAATTCTGTGATCCCCTAATCTGAACCATTGATCTTCTAATCTGGACCATTGATATTTTAGTCTGGACCATTGATCGTTTAATCTGGACCATTTATCTTTTGGTTTGGACCATTGATCTTTTAATCTGGACATTTATCCTCTGATCTGGACCAAGTCTGGACTATGTCTGGATTAAATATGGACTAAGTCTTATGTTTTGGACAATTATATCTTCTGATTTGGACCAAGTCTTGAACAAGTTTTATGTTCTAGACCATGCTATCTTCTAGTCTGGACCAAGTCCTTTTGTTTTGGAGCATGCTATCTTCTGGTCTGGACCATGTCTGGATTAAGTCTGGACCAAGTCTTGATTAAGTCTGGACTGAGTCTTATGTTCATGACCATGCTATCTTCTGGTCAGGACTAAGTCTGACTTATGTTTCCTTATTGTCTTGAACAAATCTCTCTTTGACAAGCTTCCTTCTGGTTTGGACCAAATCTCCTTCTGGACTCTACTTCCTTTTGATCTGGACCAAGAAAGATATCCTCTGATGATGTTATTGTTTCTTCCGTTTGATGATATCCTCTAGTATCCTCTGAAGGTATCTTTTGGTATCCTTTGGTGACATCCTCTAGATGTATCCTCTGATTTTGCACAACCTTTGATTTTTTTTCTTCTAAGTCAAAATACGATTTTCATAAAATACATTTGTTAACATCAAAACTTTAATTGCAAGAACCAACTTGGTTCCAACAATTTCCCCCATTTTGATGATGACAAAACTTTGTATTTTTTATAACTATTTTTCTTTCTTTTGACTTTGACTCCCCCTAAGACTTAGCTTTACTTGGAGGTTTTCTCCCCCTAATTCTAATGCCCCAGATTCTTTATCAAATACATCTTCGCTCCCTTTGTCATCAAACAAAAATGTTTGAAGGAAGAAAGGAGATGCTCTGATTTGTTTTTTTTTCTTCATCTTCTGACTTTTTTTTTATTTTGACCTTTTTTTTTCTTCATAATAATAAAAGTACACGAAAATAATACATATAGCGATAAATTAAACTAAGATAAAAACTTACTTAGCTACTAGTCAGGGATGAAGGTAAGGTTTAGGTTTTGCTTGATGAAGTCAAACCTATCTTCAGGTAATGGTTTGGTGAATATGTCACCCTTTTAATGGTCAGTGTCTACAAATTGAATGTTAAGTACCCCTTTTTGAACATAATCTCTGATGAAGTGGTGTTTGGCTCTAGAATGAAGGATAGGGTTTTTGGTTAGGTTGATGGCTGAAGTGTTGTCACAATATAAAAGGGTGTTGGTCTTAGTCTTCCAGCTGATGTTTCATCCAAATGAGTTGAGAACTGCATCCGGTTGCTGAGATATATTCAGCTTCTGCTGTTGACATGGCAATGGTACTTTGTCTCTTGCTTGACAAGGATATTAAATTATCTCCCAAGAATGTGCAATTTCCATTTGTGCTTTTTCTCTCAAGTTTGTCTCCAGCATAATGAGAGTCACAATATCCACTCAGTTTGTATGTAGGAGTTTTCTTGTAGAACAAGGTGACGTTGATAGTGCCTTTTAGGTATATAAGGATTCTCTTAACGACAGTTAAATGGGATTCCCAAGGGTCAGACTGAAATCTAGCACATACGCATACACTAAACATAATATCAGGTCTCGAAGCAGTGAGATAGAGTAGAGATCCTATTATACCTTTGTAGGATTTTTTATCAACTTTTTGGCCTGAGTCATCCTTTTCAAGTGAGCAAGTAGGGTGTATTGGGGTAGCCATAGGTTTCTAGTCACTCATCTTAAACTTCTTGAGAAGCTCTTTTGTATATTTTGATTGATGTATATACCTTTTTGACTTTACTGAATTTGAATTCCTAGAAAGAACTTAAGTTCTCCCATCATGCTCATTTGAAATTCCTGTTGCATTAATTTAGAAAATTCTTGGCAGAGAGTGCCATTAGTAGATCCAAAGATAATATCATCAACATAAACTTGAATAATCATAATATCATCTTTTATTGATTTTCGAAAATGAGTATTGTCTACATGTCCTCTTTCAAAGTTATTTTTAAGTAAGAAGTTACTAAGTGTATCATACCATGCCCTAGGTGCTTGTTTTAAACCATACAAAGATTTTTTAAGTTTAAAAACATGGTTTGGAAATTCAGAACTTTCAAAACCTGGGGGTTGTTTAACATAAACTTCTTCAACCATTTAAGAATGCGCTTTTAACATCCATTTGAAATAATGAAACGTTATTATTAGCAGCAAAGGAGAGTAGCATACGAATAGCTTCTAACCTAGCCACTGGAGCAAAAGTCTCAATGTAGTTTATACCTTCTTGCTGACTGTAGCCTTGTGCAACAAGTCGTGCCTTGTTTCTGACAACTTCTCCTTTTTCATTCAGCTTGTTTCTGAAAACTTTCTTGGTTCCAATGATGTTCTTTCCTAGTCTTGGAACTAGATCCCAAACATCATTCCTTTCAATTTCATTTAACTCCTCTTGCATGGCAAGAATCCATCCATGTTCCCTTAGTGCTTCATCAACAGAAGTAGGCTCAATAGACGAGAGTAAGCCAAACAAAATGGTTTCTTTAAGTGATGATCTGGTCCTTAAGGGATCACTTGCACTCCCAACGATTAGAGTTTCGGGATGTGAAGATCTGTACTTCCATCCATATCTTTCTTCTGACTTATCTTCAGATTCATCCCTCGAGATTTGTCGGGTTCTTTTGTTTTGCTTTCATCCTCCACCTTTTCAAGCTCTCTTGGTTTGTCTGCATCAACTTCCTTTGGTTCTGGTAAACCTACACTATCATCATCTTCCTTTGATTTTTCAAGGTCAAGCTGTTTTCCATCAAATTTAACATGTATGGATTCCTCCACAATATTAGTTTCCCTATTAAACACTCTATATGCTTTGGATCTTTCAGAGTAACCAATGAAGGTACACTTTTGAGATCGAGAACCAAATTTTCCAAGATTATCTTTAGTGTTCAACATATAACAAGTACAGCCAAATTTTTTAAAATAAGAGATGTTAGGCTTTTTACCTTTCCACAGTTTATATGGTGTTTTATTCAATATGGATTTAATATAGACTCTATTTTGAATATAACATGCGGTATTAATTGCTTCTTCCCAAAAGTGTTTTGCAACATTCATATCATTTAGCATTGTTCTGGCCTTTTCTTGGAGTGTTCTATTTTTTCTTTCTACAACTCCATTTTGTTGAGGTGTTCTAGGAGAAGAAAAATTGTGAGAGATTCCATTCTCATCACAAAAACTTTCAAAGAATTTGTTCTCAAATTCTCCTCCATGATTACTTCTAATTGTTATAATTTTAAGACCTTTTTCATTCATTATTTGTTTGCAAAATTTGATAAACACTTTGTGGGATTCATCCTTACATCTTAGAAATTTTACCCATGTCCACCTAGTGTAATCATCTACAATAACAAACCGATATTTTTTTCCACTTAGAGATGTTGTTTTTAGTGGCCCAAATAGATCTATGTGTAATAGCTCAATGGGCTTTGAGGTAGATATTGAGTTTTTAGGGTTGAAAGAATTTTTTGTTTGTTTTCCCTTTTGACAAGCTTCGCACATAATTTCAGTTTTGTACCTGAGCTTAGGTAGGCCTCTCACCAGTTGAAGTTTATTTAGTTCTGAAACTAATCTAAGGTTGACAGGACTTAATCTTTTATGCCAAATTAATTTCTCTTCATTTACTGACACTAGACACTTAACTTTGTGTTTCTCTAGACTAAACAGATTTATCTTGTAAATATTGTTTTGCGCTTATAACTTGTGAAGAGTACAGATCCATCCTTTTGACTAATAGCTTTGCATGTTTTTTGATTAAATATAATATCATAATTACTATCACTTTATTGACTAATACTTAATAAATTATGCCTAAGACCTTTAACTAGTAGTACCATTACCAATCGTACCTCGACCAATGATTTGGCCTTTTTGCTTTCCTCCAAAAGCCATTGTCCCTCCTTTGCTCAAGGTTAGTTCTTGGAACATAGACTTTTCTCCTGTCATATGTTGCGAGCATCCACTGTCTAGGTACCATGGCTGGTGTTTCAACTTGATTGCTGAGGACATCTCTTTTTCATCTTCTGATGATTTGATTCCAGAATCAGATTATGTATCGGATCCATAGGCAGCGCGTGTGTCAGCCATCAGAGCCAGTTCTGTTTTTGATTCACTTCAAGAATTAGAGTCTGGGTTGGATCCAGAGGCAGGGCTGGTGTAGGCCATCAATGCCAGTTCTGCTTCTTCATCTTCTGATTCTCTTCTAGAGTCAGCATCAGTGTCGTATCTAGAGGCATAATGAATATGAGTCATCAGTGCCAATTCTGCTTCTTTTGATTCACTTCCAGAGTAAGATTTTATGTTGGATCCAGAGGCAAAATTTATGTGAGCCATCATGGCTAAATCTGCTTCTTCATCTTCAGAAGATTCATTAGAATCATCCCATGTTGCCATCAGACTCTTCTTCTTGAGTCTGGAGTCTCTCTTCTGATTTTCCCTTTCTCCAATTTTTTACATTCTTACTTGATGTGCCTAGGTTCATTGGATCCATAACATATGATACTCTTCTTGTCTTGTTCATCCTTTCCTCTGTTGGAATGCTTGGAATTGAAGGTGCAAACCCGAGAAGGGGGGGTTGAATTATGTTTGACTAACTTGATTACTTTTTCTGTTTTTGCAGTTTTATAACAAAATCTAATGTATGAATAAAACAGAGTTAGCAGCGGATATAAAGTAAATATAAAACACATAATTTTATACTGGTTCGCCGTTAACTAGGCTACGTACAGTCCCTTCACCTTGAAGGATTTCACTAATTCAAAACCTTGAATTACAACAATACCACTAACCCTCAAAGTAAGTCTTCTCAAACAGTCTAACAATCCTAGAATTTTGAGGAAAAGAACCTTGAATCTAACTGCTAAGTAATCTGCTACTCCTTCTGACTCCTTCAGATTGTAGACTCTACTTCAACAACTTAGATCTAACACAAGGGAAGGAAAAACTTAGAGTGCTTGCTTCTGGAAAGCGG